>OY882858.1:136327776-136690276 GCA_963693515.1 Pipistrellus nathusii
GTATTAAATCAGGGCAGATCCAAGGAAGTGTCTCAATTCCCTTCCTTCACCACCCAGTATCCCACTCATGCAGGTGACAGGGCCACCCTCATGACTCCTATCAGCGGTTTGCTCAGAGGTGGAGGGGGTGAGCTTGGAGCACCTCCCAGAGGCCGGGCTCTCAGAAGCACCGTGGATGGAGCACAGTAGAGGCCACCACGGTGCTATGAGATCAAAGTGGAAGACAGAGTGATTTGGAGCTGATGAGTCATTTTCATCCCCATCTCTACACAGACTCCCTCAAAACAGGTGCACAGTGTGAACTCCTGGGAAGCATGAGTTACCAAGGAAACGTGAATGCTGATTCCTGGAGGACTGTGTTCTCACTTGTGTTTGGCCCTCTCAGCTATTAATTGATGTGGCCCTTCAGAATGCCATCATCCTCCCCACATCTTTCTCTTTCCAGAATCCCATTCTGCAAGCAGAGCCGCTCCCGGAGTGGGCTGCCCCTCGTAGTGGGAACACAGCATCTCTCTCCCTCGATTTCTCAGCCAGGCTAGTCCATTTTCTCGCTTTTTATATTGATACCTCTTTCTGGAAGATGAGGATCTGCCACCATCCATCAGGGATTTTATTCTTCATCGTGAAAAAGCACAGCCCCGAGGCCAGCTTCTATTTGGTAGATAGAGTCAGAAGAGCAACCTTAACTCCCAATCTTAGAAACCTCTTATAATGAAATCCCCCGATGTAAATGTGCTGTCTCCATAATTAGATAAATACTCATCCTCTGGCTACCAGCCTAGTGATGGATCTAATTATATTATTGTCCATGTCTGTACTAGCCTGACCGTCCCTCATCAGACATCTGTCTCTGCCACTTTTTGTCAGTCTTACACGGAGCTGTCGATGTAAAAATACTTATAAAAGTAACTGCACACACTTGGCAGGAGCTCATTAAACAAAGAAATGGCATAAGCTGTGCAAAGTACCAGGTTAGAACTTTAAGTGATATGTCCTGTGCACAAGGCAGGGACAGGACTTTTAAATATTATTCTCCTGTAACCATACACCGAATGCTCCTGCCTAATTGCTCAGTGTTTTCTCTTGTGCTTAAATTCCATGCCATACGTTATTAAAAATTGACTTTACAATATTTGTTTTACTTATCTTTCCAAGCCACGGTGGGCTTAACCCATAGATTTTGTGAATTATTAATTTTTAAAGGCAATTTGTGCTACATTTCACGCTTGGATGATATCCAGGGAGACACTTATTTCTAGTCCAAAACCCAAGTGCTAAATCCCTTGGATTCATCTTTAAAGAGTCTTAAAGCACAATCCCAGCCATGTCAGAGCTATGAATGCCTCCAACGTAATGTGAAAAGCTAACATGCACTTAGTTAAAATTTAGATTCCCGCGATAAAAGAGGAAGACTTCCATTTTCTGTCAATTATCTGAGCAATAACCTAGGACAATATGATCCACTCGATTATGTAACAAGAACTGCTTCGAGGCATAATGAGGAGTTAATAAAACCATGGTGCCAATAGCATCTCCGTGTCAACCTTAATTCACCAAGGTGGCTGCACCCTGACCACAGGGCACGGTGTCTGGTGAGGCTGTGCCCTCCAAAGAGTGGCTCTTGGTTTTCCTAGAAAGCAGCCCACTTGTGAGAGCCAAGGTCAACCTCCTGAGACTGATTTCCACTTGATGTTTTAAGTGTATTATTAATCTCTCCACATGCTAAATTCTACATTAAAATTATACATTAAATGGAGAGTTGATTCCTAGATCCTGAAAAGGATGCTCCACAGCCAAATAATGGGTCACCTGACATCCGATGTCTCTATAGACATAGACCCTGCTTCTGTCTTACTTTTCTTAAAGGCAAATTTGCCTTCAGATCCTTTTTTTGAGTTCCATCATTTGCCCGAGATCAGTGTTCAAGGAGAACCTCTTTCTCCTCTAGGTTGTGCAGCTATATGTAGGAAAGCAGCGTGGGACAGCCCAGAGGGCTCACAGCATAACATACATGTGTCTGAGAAAAGTCTCAAAAATGGACGTATGAGTTTTTCCCCATAGACTGAATTATAATAAAAAATAAAATGACTGAAACCAGGCATCATTTGACAACGCCAGCATACTGTTGTGTGTTTCAGGGTGTCTTCAGAAACTTAATAAATATATATGTATTTGGAAGACTTCGTATATTTGCAGAAATTTGAATGCTTTTTGAACTTAAAAATCATTATTTAAATCAATGTTGTTCAACCCAAAACTAGGTGGGCACTTAACCCACACTGGAGATATTAGGATCAGTGTACCATGCACAGCTGCTCTTCCCAAACACAAGGTTTACCCTCAGCACCCTTTCATGTGGTCCTGAATCCTGCTCAGAGCCACATCATCAGTCCTGCATTCACTCTGACCCCATCTCCTGGCTTCAGGGGGGGGGGGGGACGGGGGGAGGGCGGTGCTTCCAGACTATTTAGCACAGCTTCACCTGCTGAAAAGTAGCTGTGTCATGAGGATCATCTCAAGTCCACAGCCCCAGGGTTAAGCGCCTCCTGTCGCCCCTGAGAAGGACCAGGCCCATCTCTCAGGGGTCGGACTCGGGTGGGGGGACAAGGACATGCCTGGAGGAACAGGAGACCATGTCTCCAGGGGACACCACCATACACTAGGCATGGGTTGCCTTATTAGATGCTCATGACAACTTATGAGGCAGCTGCTCTTTTTATAGAAAGGGGAGAGAACAGGTTTAACGAGGGACTTGGGCTTACCAGCCCAGAGCAGTGAAGCTGACAGCCACACCTACTAGCATGTTTCAGTGGAGACCCAGGGACCCCGCCCAGAGTACAGAGCCCAGTGCCCTCGGCCACTGTTGATTTGCCAGGTTTCACTGCCGATTTCTTTTTGAATCCTTCCACTGCTCCAGAGCTGCTTGCCTACAACACTGCCTGATTTATTCTTTGAGACAGGGGGCTTCTGGGGATTTTGTGCAAAGAATATTTTCTGCTTTTGAATGTTTTTGAATGTACAGATATATGTATAGATATAGTAGCTTTAAAGAAAAATAGAGAGCTCTCTTAAAACAAAAGTCAGTCCCAAACACATAAAGTTAAAGCTCAAATGTAATTTATATTTGCATGTATTGAATTTTAAAGTTCATTTGTTCAGCGAGCACTCCCATTAGCAACACACATTGGCCAATCAGCCCTTGGTGAGAGCAAACCAGGCTATGAAATACAGAGGCACCAGGGTCCAGACTATCGATAGATACTCAGTCTGCTCGTGAAGATAAACTCTCCCAAGCAGGCAATTTTGAAAGGAACTGTTTGTAATCAAAGTCTATAGGCAGAGGGTTTAATAAACTGTTATTGTGGCGCATGGCTTCTCAGAGGTTGTAATATGCACTGTGAACATGTGGGTGTGACGGCACATTTGCCCGAAATACTTTGGCTCATGGAGAATCTTTAGTGGAGTTCTCTGTGGAGGCGGGAGTCAGCAAATTGCTAATCCCTTCCTTTAATGAAAAGGAAGATTATAACAGTGGCCGTCCTGGATAGTGTGCTTAGTTGGTTGGAGCACTGTCCCATACACCAAAATGTGGTGGGTTTGATTCCCAGTCAGGGCACATATCTAGGTTATGGGTTTGATCCCAGGTCAGGATATGTGCAGGAGGCAATGGATCAATGTCTCTCTCTCTCTCTCTCTCTCTCTCTCTCTCTCTCTCTCTCTCTCTTTCTCTTTCTTTCTCTCTCACCAATAAAAAGCACGTCCTTGGGTAAGAATTAAAAATAATAATAATTAATAATAGCAGCTAACTCATAAGGTTGTCAGGATTATTGGTTGAGGTATATATGAAAATCGATGCTTTACACCTTTTTTATGAGACATAGTCAATATGCAATAAATATTGGCGCTGATGAGCACTGTGCTTGTCACAGACATGGAGCACCATGAAATGTCCTCTCTCTCATCAGCTATGGACCATACCATGTCACTCCAAGGGCTCTGAGCCACAACAGGGAGTTTGGGGGAAACATTCTTCAAAAGATGCAGGAGAGGTGGGTGGAGCCCAGAAACACAGTGTATGATGCTTCTGCCTGAGATTTAATTTAATTTGGGCTAAAAGGGAGGTAGGACTCTGCTGCTTAAACAAGTCAAGTGTTTTTAAACGATTTAAACAAAAGGAACCACTAAGAAATATGTACTCTGGGGGATCAATCCACTCCTTCCTAGGTGATGAAGGAGGCCCATGGTCCTAACTGTATTTTGTTCCATCTCACGTCTCACAGCTGTCACCACATTGCCTTTGGGGTCTGCTAGGCATCCCTTGGGGAGCACAGACTTCCCTGATATGACGTGAGGCTCCCTCAGTGACCGGAGCCAGGTGCTGGGCTCCACACAGCGTTAGTAACTCACAATGAGGCCAAGAGGGTGTGCCCACTGGGCACTGTGGCCACGGGGAAGAGTACAGGGATGTGCTTTCACCATAAGGACAGGTGGCAGGAGAGGAATCAGCTCTCTGAATCACACATGGGTCGCCACCACCCCACCACGTGGCACTCTCCGTGGCTGCTCCCACCCTGGCACACCATGCACCAGGGACGCTGGGAAAGGCCAGTGAGCAGTGACACCCAGCAAACCAGCAACTTGGTCTTTGCAGAGTTACTCACAGTCTTGACACTCCTGGGCAGACTGTCAGCTCATGCCCTGGGACCCAGACACATGGCCCCCACGATCACTCCTGATGTGCATCGTGGGAGGCAGGGCCCACCAGACCCCTCAGAAAACTCGTTAGCTGCGCTCTCTCGGTGCAATTCTTTCAAGTTTCAGTACAATCCTTCCCATGCGGCGGCTTTCTGCACAGCCTCGCTCCAAGGCAGCTCCTGGCAACACTTTGTTCCTTTCAAGGAAAGGATCTTCCTCTTGTTCCTCCTCTCTTTGGACCAAAACACTTCTGTTTTGATTAAATAAAACATAGGGCACTCTAGGCCTTGTCATCAAGAAGACACTGATGGTGCCCTGTGTTGTGTGGCTTAGTTGGTTGGAGCACCATCCTGTGCACCAGAAGGTCATCGGTTCAATTCCTGGTCAGGGCACATACCTAGGTTGTGGGTTCCTTCTGGTTAGGGTGTGTATAGGAGGCAACCAATAGGTGTTTCTCCCTCACATCTTTCTCTCTCTCTCTCTCTCTCTCTCTCTCTCTCTCTACCCCCTTCTCTCAGATCAAAATTAAAACTTATCCTTTTTAGCCGAGACTGGTTTGGCTCAATGGATAGAGCGTCGGCTTGGGGACTGAAGGACCCGGGTTCGATTCCGGTCAAGGGCATGTACCTTGGTTGCGGGCATATCCCCCAGCAGGGGGTGTGCAAGAGGCAGCTAATCGATGACTCTTTCTCATCGATGTTTCTATCTCTCTCCCTTCCTCTCTATACAAAATATATAAAATATATTTTTTTAAAAAAAACTTATCCTTTTTAAAAAGAAGACACTGATGGAGCATGAGCCCATTAAGTTCTCATCCTTCCAAGCTTGGAAAAGAGGATGAGTGAGGCCTCCAGATTTCTGTGAGCCCAGCACCCCGACACCTGAGTGTTGGGGTTATAACACAGCGCCTGTGATCACCATCTTTGACTGACATCACTGGGACAGCAGCTCTACAAGCACACCCAAGGCATCCGCGAGCACCATTTTCCAGTGCATTAGGAACTGAGGGGTGGGGGAAGGACAGGGCCATCCCTGTGACGTAGACAATATGACACCTGCCCTGTAAAGGAGTGTGTACAGTACTGAGGAGCCAGGGGAGGCACATAATACTGCCTGAAAAGGAAAAGCATGGAGGGAGGAAAATAAAGCGAGAGGAAATGCGCCTGTGGCTTGTGGAGCAGTTCCATCACAGCTCTGAGAATGCCTCCACCATACACAGCTGCTGAGAAGCCCTTGCATTCTTGTGTTACTCTGAGCCTCTCAAACTGCCTTCTCATTCCAGTTTGGCCAAAGTCGCCATATAGGTCTATTCATCCGGCATGAATAATCCACAAATAAAGGCAGGAATGAAAGATCACAGCCCCTACTAGCTGCAGGAATAAAAGTTCTTTTAAAAAAACACATCACAATTTCGTGGATATTAGCCAGACTAGGCAACTATTCCTTCATCTTCATTTGAGATTCTAGCCTTCATCCAGCACTGGATGGACGATGAACCAGACTTTCTCAGGTGGGACAGCATTCAGGACACGGTCATTTCTCACCAACTGACCTGTTAGCAAATTCATCCTTTCACATCTACTTGTCCATAGGACATTAAGTGACTCAAAGAGACAGTTAATTCCCATTTTTACAAATAAGGAAAATGAAGCCCATAGAAAAGGTGTGAATGTTTTAGTAACGAGGGGTTCTGTGACGGGATATCCCGGTTGCTGGTGTCAGGACACTAGTGGTGGCTCATGGGACTGGCGAGTGTGTGCAGACTGAAGGCAGAGCTCCCCACCCTCCCACCCCCCCAGCCTTTCTCTGGCCTAAGCCCCTTCCTCCGGTGTGAGCCAGGCACAGTGGCCTGAAGATCCCAGGCTTTCCCACAGGTACAAGGCATCAGCTCCAGACTCACAACCTCATTTCCAAATTCAGTGAAGAAGGGGTTGCTTTGCCCATCAGAGAAATAAATCTGGGGTCCCACACTCATTGGCCTGAATGGGGCCAGGTGCCCACACGTAAAATAGCCCCAGGCAAGAAGCATGGCCTCATGGGCACAGGCTCCTTGTCACACAGCACCCCACTTAGAAAGGCCTGCTCTTGGCTTAATGCTCTGCTGTTGCCCTCTTGAAACTCCTATTGATTTTTGAACAAGGAATCCCACCTTTTCATTTTGCACTGGGCTCAACAAATTGGGTGGTCTGTTCTGGTCAGGAGGGCAAGGTTGTGTTGATCAGGCCAATCAGGGCCCCCTCGGAGCTGAAAGGGGGTGGGCCTCACCCAACCCATAAACCAGGAGTCAGAAATGTGTATACCCAAGGACATGTGGGTTCTGCTGGCTGAGAGGAAATGGGTGCTGAATGAAAAGACAGCATAGTCCCCTAAAATGGGGGTGCCCACATGTGACTCTTGGATGTGAGCTCTTTCCTTTGTGTTAGCGCATTTCAGCAGATGTCTTTATATAGTGAACACAGCTTATACCTAATGGTCAATGCAAAACCCACAACAATAGTAGAATCATTTTCAAGTTCTTGAGGGTACTAACCCTTGGGCCCAAATCTGTATTGCATGGCTGCTAGGGTGCCGGAAGCCAATTCCAGCATGTTAGCAGGGCTGAATCATCTAGGATGGCTGAAAGGCATTTCTCCAAACCTGAATAAGATAATCCTCTGCTGCCAGACAGCTCAGGGCATCTTAATCTGCATGTTATTGCCTCCTGTTGGCCAAATACCTGAACAGCTGTAGGCTATTCCCCAATCTGACAATGTTTCTATAAATCCTACCCTTTGAAGTCCTTCCCTTTGAAATGTATTATCTCCACCTAGGACAAATTGTGTTAATAAAAAGCACGGGTCCTGAGTCAAGTGGAAGTCTTTAGCTCCTTTAGCTGAAGCTCCTCTGACCCCCAATGCCTTTCAAAGCTATCTTTCATCTTTGGACTCCTTATTGAATCTACATGCAGCTCCTTTCTCCAGATTGCTGAACCCTTCGTAATGCTGGGACAAGAACCTGAGCACTAGAGTAAGCATGTCCCACCTTAAACAGACCAGAGTGTCCATTCTGGAGAGAGAGACCATCTTCTGTTCTGTTTTCTGCTGCCTCCCCTACCCCCCCTGCCAAGCATACAGAGTAGCACCTGGCACATAGTAGGCTCTCCACAAATACACATAGAGTGGCTATTGATGAATGAACCACTCACAATTAAGACTTGAGATCCCCTGACCATACCATCTGCACATGTACTCCCCTTTTAGTACCAAATACAAAGTAATTTAGGCTCCATCCACTGCCCCTCTTGCTAACCTCAGACGCACAGGAGTGTCTCCACTGCCAGACTTGGGACATTCCCCCAGGACAGTGCCCAGGCCATGGGGCGAGGCCTGCCACTACCCATCTGGCAGCACTCTGTGAAAAGCATGTGCCAAGAAAGGCTGTTTGCTCACTGAATCCTGAAGAATTTCAAGTTATATGAGCATGTCACACAATACAAGCCCTCGGACACCCTTCTGGAAAGAAACCTGCTTAATTTCATGAAGCCTAGCATACCATACATACATTTGGACACGGAAATTTTTGGCAATTATTCCTGTCTCTGTTTGGCAGAACTGCTACTCCAGGTCTTAGGGAAATTTTCCAAAAACAGACAAGAAACCCCAATGTAGCTTCTGCTCACTCAGTCTGAGAGAGGGTGAGCCCTGCAGAGAAGAGAGAGAGAGTCGCATCCCTGCCAGCCCAGTCCAGTCCAGCTCATTGTGATCAAGTTTCTATTCAGGTATTAACTCAGACGTAAAGCTAAGTAATGCATAGTTCAATTTTCCCAAGCAGTGTAACATTTAGTGTGGTCTTAGTAAATTCCCCCTCCAGCTGGTTGGCATGGGCTGTGCTGGCCCGTGTGTTGAGGATTCTGAGGCTGCATGGAATGGGGCTGGGTGATTAGTGGAGGCCTAGGGGCAGCACAAACCCACCATCAGCCATCCTTGAACTGATGGTGCCCCACTTGTTCACTGAAACCTGAGTCATGGTGTCCCTTCTCTGCATGTAACTACCCTCTCAGAGGTGGAGAGAGCCACTCTGCACCCGGCAGCAAGACTTAGAAACTGGTGATGAAACAACAGGTCTGAGCACTGTGCTTAACAGATTGTCTACCAGGACTGTTAGTAAACCAAGGCCGTGTGGGTGGTGGTTTGGCCTCCCACAGTCTCACCAGTTAGAGTGAGGCCCCAAACCCTCCTGGCACCCATGGGCCTTGGTGCCCTTTCTCATTACAGCTCACACTCTTTCCGAATAATTGATTACCACTTTGGAAAGCTGAAAACTGAAGGACCAAGGACCCTCCCCTTGCTGCCCCCTCCAACCACAAGGCAGTCACCTCCCTCCCGGGACCTCTCCCTGCCTATGAAGTCGGAGGATGCTGCTGGCCCAGCCATGATCAGGAATGGTGGACACTCCATCTGTGAGACCCGGGAGCTCCGGCAGGGCCTAGGATGCTAGCAGAGTGCAAGGTTAATTGTAACGTTACCATCAGGAGATAAAGGTGCTTGTTGTTAAGGCTGATGCCTGCCAGGTGTTCCTGGAGCTAGCCAATCATTTCATTCTTATCAAAGCCCCAAATGTAGAAGCTTCAGATCATCACTTGCAGAAGTGATGATCTGAAACTATCCTTACTCCTGTTTTGTTATATATATAATTGATTTCAGAGATGAAGAAAGAGGGAGAAAGAGAAACATCAATGATGAGAGAAAATCATTGATTGGCTGCCTCATGCACAACTCCTACTTGAGATCGAGCCTGCAATCCCGGCATGTGCCCTGACCCGGAATTGAACTCTCGACCTCCTGGTTCATAGGTTGATGTTCAACCACTGAGCCATGCTGGCTGGCACTCCTGTTTTTAAGTCCCCAGGCCAGACCAGACTGGGCCCTCCCTCCCACCCTCCCCCTCCTCCGCTATCCCAACCACCCATCCCCCAACTAGTTAGTCTCTAGAGCGTTCATTTTAAAGGGTCTGACTCCCAAAACAAAACGCATCCTCCGGCAAATTAAAACCATCCATTTGCCACATCTTATTACCCATCCATGTGGAATGCAAAGGAGCATAAAAAATGGGCCTCTCGGTGATGGGGAAGGCTTCCTTTATCCCGGGCACCAGGCCACAGAGGAAACGCACGGCACTGTGCGCGTCTCTCCCAGACAGAGGTGCGGGGCACGGGCCGGTAATAACTCAGGGTGTTTTATCACTGTGTGTCCTCAGGCTAGGCATCAGATGGGGAAAACACTCTTGAAACAAAATTAAATAGTTTTAGATCTAATTTTACCAGGCTGAACTAGGTTGCAGATTGATTTTCAGGGAATCTAATAGAGAACAGCACACTCGTTGCCGGCCGTACAGAAAAATCCATCCACCACACTGCTTTCTACTCACTTTGCTGTTCCTGGGAAGCAATAAGAGACTAATATTTTACACGTCGGTGTGTTTCGCCCTGTAAACCGCCTTTCATTCTGAAGGTGCCTGACGGGTCTCTGAGGTGGGTCCACTCAAACGCCCGCTGATGCTGTGAACTGGGGCCAGCCTCACTGTCGTCCCCTCCAATGGAGAAGTCTAAGGGGTCTGCCTAGGGGCCTCCGTATCTCCATCCCAATCTCACCGTCATCCCTGTCTCATCAGCCCAAGCCCTGCATCTCTCCAAATCCCATTCACTAATGCCCACTGTCATGTGACACAGTCCCATCTGCAAATGGCAGGTCTTCTGCACCCTCGGCGTCTTATCAAAGGGGGTTCGGGGGGTGTCAGTGTCCTCTCTCTTCTGATTCTAATGGTGAAGGAGCCGTCTGAGCACAGATGGAGCTCTCCCAGGTAGCCCCCTTCCACACCTGAGCAGGAACCGCCATCCTCCTGAAATCTTACACACCGTGACTGGGCTCTGGGACTGCATTCAGGAGGTTGGGACTTTTTGTCATGTTTGTTGACTGGTGGCCACCTCCAGCAAAACAGAATCACCTGAAACCGATGACTGGGGACCCTCTGAATTCATTTCAATCATCTTTCCTGTGTCTCGCATGTTTCATTTATTTACTTGGGGGACATCCCTGAACCCGTGCTGAATACTAAATCTGCATTGGGGTCTGAGGGAAGATTGTGCAGGGAAATTGTGCTTGGTGGGCATTCCCAGCATTAGCCAGAAGGCTGTCCTGGCTTCTGCAGTAACTTGTTCCCCATTGAGTCCCCGTGGGTAGCAGCCTGTTTCTCTGGGAGCCAGACTCATGCAGACTCTGCTGCTGATGGAGGGGAGAAAGCGTTTTTCCTCCTGGTGTGAACATGGCCTTTTGTATAAACTAAGACACAGACCAGCTTCCAGGCCATGTGCAGGCAAGGCTTGAAAATCACAGGGAGGTGCGAAACCTCTCCCCCACCTATTCCAGTGCCTGAAAGTCCACCATGAAAACTTCGTATTAATCAATCATTCCATTTTCTGTTTCAAATGTTCCAAGGAAAGAAATGACAAGTTAATAGTATTTGTGGTTGTTTTACTTACATTCCAGAACTGGGTTCTGGAGGTTTTAGGGAAAGCAAGGAAGGTTAATCTCACACATGAGGCTGGGAGACTCATGGCGGGGACTCTAGTCCACTCTGCAGGGGAGGGAGATGGCTCATCCTACTGGGAGACACTGTCAGCACCTAGCAATAGAGTGTTTAACATGGGAGATGGAAGAGACCCAGAAACAAATTTGCTTGATTCAAGGTCAAATGTCTCCAATGTCATTCATTCAGTCATTCAGAAAATATTTCTGAGCACTTACCATGTGCCAGGCAGCGTTGCAGACAACCGTGAAAGCAGACAGAACATCCTGCACGTGTAAAGTCTGTCAGGAGAGGTGGACAGTTAGGCAAGTCTGACACATTTCATTGAAAATGATTATACAGGCTGTGCAGAAAAGAAGGCAAGAACAGGGAGTTCTAGGCTCTTCTAGACTGTGCTGGATCCTGGAGCACAATAAGCACTCGTACATCTTTGTGGAGTAAACAAATGATGGAATGAATAAATGACAGGCTGTTTCCACTCTGGGTCCCAGTAACCAAAACTGACCAGGGAATGTACTTGACATTGCGGATACATACCAGCATGGCACAGAGGTCGACATGGATCAGGGGCCAGGAGTGAGGGGGATCTTCTCAACATTCTGTAGGACCTTGTGTTTGCCAACACGTGTGAAGCCAAGTTCAGATGCTAACACTTTGACTTGCTCTCTAAACAATGACTTCTGTGATGAGTGTTCTATTTTTGTTATAGAGTATCTAATTCACATAAGAGATGAGAAATTAGCAAACTTTATACACCATTGAAGAACACATTAGTGCTGACAATGGGCCTAGACAAAGTCAGTGGGGGACAGAGTAACCGGCTGAAGGCTCTATAATATATTACTTTTAGTTGTCGAATGAGCTCAATTCAATACCTTAAATAATAAAAGCAATGTTAGAAAATAAAGTAAAAGCAGCACTAGATCCAAAGGCCCTCAGAAATGCTAGAGGAAATAAACATCACTGCAAACCTCACAAGTTGAAGAGTGATTGTATCCTATGAGATGTGGGACGTTAGTCGTTGTGATCACCCATCACTGCTCTCTGTCCCGAGTATGTGTCACATGTCAGGCACACGCTGTGTCACTCCCCATTACTTTTCATTCTCACACAGCCCTTTGATGACGATGATAATGATGATGATGATGATGATGATATATAATAGATAAGAAATCGTTGCAGAAACCCATATGAGAGCAGATGTGGCAAGAGCAAGGTTAGGAAGTAGGAAATGGTAGGAGGAACACTCTGGAGACTCACTTCACTTGTGGCGAGAGGAAAGCAGGTGAGTCTGAGTGACTCAAGGGTTTCAATTCGGCCCCCTGGGTGGATGGTATTAAATGGGTCAGAGAAACACTGGGCAAAACATTCAGTTTTGAGTAAATGGACTCAGAAATTCCTCTAAAACAACACAGTACAATGTCTTGTAGGAAGTGAGAAATTTGGCTTTCAAATGGCAAGGGAGTTAAGAGATTCAGGAGTGCAGTTGCCTTCGGGCTACGCACCTCCGAATGAGAGCTTTGTTAGTGAGATGGCCTTATGCTTCGTTGTCCAAACTATGGCACTCTTATGAGAGACAAGGGCTTCTAATAATTACACCAGACTTACAGGGGCAAACTGGGACTGGCCAGGCCACACTGGGCAGCCTGGCACAGAGTATCTGGATAAAGTAGGGCAAGGCAGCAAAGCTATGGAGATGCTGCTCACAACAGCCTCGCCCTCACTATGCCCAAACTTTTCACTCAAACGAGGACACCCACCCATACAAGAGAAAAAGACATTGTACATGTTAGAGAAAACAAACATACCACCCACCCTGGATTGTGGCCTATTAACTATTAGTACTATTAACTATTAGTGGCCTATTAACTATTAATACTATTAACTCTAGAGTGCACACCCAGTTCCTACAAGTTCCAGGACTTGGACAATACTGAAATACTATGGTGTGAAGAGTCGGGAGAAGATGGGTTATGAAAAGGAGACAACAGCTATGGTTGACAGTTGGGTTCTTCTATGCTGTGATAGCTTGTGTAAAAAGAAAATCCTATCTAAAGAATATTGGTTCAGAAAAACATAACCAACAGAATAAGAGAGAGAGGTTATAAAGAATTGACTCACTTGGTTATGGAAATTGAGAAGATTCACAATCTACCATCTGCAAGCTGAGACCCAGGAAAGCATAATAGAGTTTCAGGTGCAATAATTGGAAGGTCTGGGAACCAAGTGAAGACAATGGTGTGAGTCCCAAGACTCTAGACTGGGTCTGAAGACCTGAGAACCAGAAAAGCAAAAGAAGGTGAACATCCAAGTCCAACAGCCAATAAGTAAAAATCTTCCTTTTCTCCATCTTATGTTCTACTTGGGCTCTCAACAATTAGATGAGGTCTACCCTCATTGGCAAGAGCCATCTGCTTTACTCAGTCTACCAATTTAAATGCTTCTTTCTTCCAGAAACACTCACACAGACACACCCAGAAATAATGTTAAATCAAATACCTGGGCAACCCATAGCCTCATCAAGCTGACACATAAAATTGACCATCACAAGTACATGACAGTGCTCTAAGAACTTGGTGAGCTGGAGTGAGTGAGTGATCAGACACTCACACAAGAGTAATGATTTAGGGTTGAAGCTTCTAACACAGGAAAGCTAGGAAGTGTCCAAAAGAACTGGCCATGGCCTGAGGAAACAAATTAGGGCAACCTTTATAAAATAGAAATAGGATGTAAAATTGAAAAATAAGAGTATTTGGATTTAGTACATCTCCAAAGAAAAGGGAGCAGGGATGCAAAAGGATGCTCAGCAAGGAGGCTGCAGGACCTATGAAGAAGGGCTTTGGAGGAAAACATGTCTTTAGGGACAAGAAATTCAAAACCAGTATAGGATTAACACTTATTATACAGAGAATTACATTTCTCATTATCTCTATGGTTCAATAATTATAATCCTCAGAGGACCTATGTAGGAATGTGGGGTTAAATGTTTATTTTGTGGGATTTTCCAGCTTTGAGCTGGTTATCTAATAGAACTCCTGACCAGAATCATGGCCCAAGCACGTCTTGGAGACTTTCTCATAGACTTGTTGATCCTCAGAGCCAGGTGAGCAACGGAGGTGCTTCAACTTGGCACAAATTTCCTGTGATTGAATCCACCCCTGGAGCCCTTGGCCACCTGCTCTTTGGCCACCAAAGACTCTCTCAATTCCCGCAAATGGTCTCGCAGTGGGAACAACTGCTCACAGCGTCAGAGTCAGACGCAATTGTGTTGTTCTTTCAGTCTCAGACTATTCAGAGCTGACCTCAGTGAGAAAAAGCAACTACCAACCGAAAAGGTCTCAGAACTGTGCGGAATTCTGACGACAGATGCAGTGCCCCTCCCAAGTTAGGACAGGTGCCTTATCTATGGAAGTGAGTGACATGAGGGTGATTGTGTAAGCATTTCAGTGTGTGGTGAGTGGGAAATGAGTTAAATAAAGCAAAAACACATATATATTCCCAATTTGAGAAATGCACTTCTAATTTTGCCACTTTCTTAACTGCCCAGAAAATTCCTAGAATCAGTTACTATCAAAAACAAATTGCCACCCAGCCACACATTTGCATGTGGGGCCACCTTAGAGGGGTCTGCTGAAGGAGTGACTCCAGCAAACCTCACCTCCACTGGTCACAACACAAGGAAAATCTTTTTTTTCTTTTTTTTTTTGTCTTTTTTTTTTTTTTGTCTGGCCTTAGAGTCTGGTGGCCCAAATAGTGTCACTACTGAAATCTGATCTTTTCACCTCACCACATTATCTGTTACTGAGGTGGATCTTCTGCTGCACCAAGCAGAGAAGGAAGGCAGTATACAACCATGCCCATGCTGGATGGCTGATAGGTCTGAAACCACTAGCTGTCCAGCATGACTTATTGTTTTGGCAATAAAGTGACAGAACCTGAAGTAACACTCAAAGTTCATGGAGGATGCTAACCCAACTCAGAGAATGTCATCCACTTCAACAGGTATCCACTCCCCAATGGAGCATTAAATGAAAAATACTTAGACTTCGCAAAGCCACTGAGTGCCTTGGCAGATCATTTGGAAGGCTATGAGTCTCTCTAAGTGAAGTCTGAACACATACCTTTAGATATATTTCTATTTAAATACACTTTCTTGCAGAGTCACCTTGCTCTGTCAATCACTTGACAGACCATCTGTGTATTTGCCTGCCACTAACGTCAGGAAGAGCACAATCTGGTGCAAGCTTGTTTTTTTCCCTCACCTTCCAAAAAATAAATCAAATTTCGCTAGGCTGTGGCGTACACAGTCAAGCCAATGTGGTCGATGAGAGCTTGGTCCAAAACCTGGCCTGCGATGTGCCCATGATGGTATGGGAATATCTTAATGCTGTGACTTTGTGGGGAGCTATCTAGGAGAACAACATGCCTTCAAAATTAAACTGTGACAGAAGTAGGGATTCCATAAGAGACCCCTAATTTTTCCAAACAACTCATTGAAAGCCATGCTTCTAATTCCTGTGAATTAGAAGTCATATTTTCTCATGTGGTTATTAGTAGATCTCAGAGCAGCCAGAAGCTTAAGCAGCCTTCATGTGGGAATTACTTCCTACAGAATTGGGGAACTTTACAGAGAAATTTACAAGCTCTATGTTCCCTGCCTTCCTTTGGGTCTTTACAGAATAAGAAAGACCTCTCTCCAGGCAGCAAGGCAGCACGTGGGTCCTCACAGAACAGACCTCGCTGGTTCTTCCTGAAGTTTCATATTGGAGTAGAAATCTAGAACAATTAGTGTGTCTTTTCCATTTTGCTTCTTTTAACCACACTCTGTTCCTTCCTCTCTTTACTCTCCCTCAATAAATCTCAGGCAGAGCCCATGACTTTCTATCCATTTTAAATCTGTCCAGTCCATGTCACAACCAATCAGGGGACAGGAAAATAGGAGAAAAGAATCTGTTTAGTTGGCCAAGGTTGTAGTATGACCACCCAGAGGTTCTAACTGGCCATTATGTCCCTTCAGGAACAGTAGCATATGGCCAAGTGTTGGTTATCCCATGGGACAAGTGTGGGGTGATTCTGAAATCTGGGTTTCAGACTGATCTTGAATGAGATTCTCTCTCTTACTCACTCTCTTTTCTCTATCTCAATCTCTTCCCCACTCTGACCTCCACTCTCCCTCCAGCTCATTTCTCACAACCCAGAGTTTTATATGCTTGTCCTCTGGGGTCCCCAACTTAAAATCAAGTCCTATCTTATTATCTCAAGGTCTCATGTCTAGGGTAATAGGGAGCCACTCAGACAATGTTGTCAAGTTTCAGAAGTTCAACTCAGAGCCTTTACACATGTCATTCCTTCTGCCTGGAGTGAACTCCAGGTGGACCAGTATTTGTCTTATTGGTGGAAATATACTTGGCTCTGGAGCCAGACCATGTGGTTCAAAGACTGTCTCTGCTTAATCAATGGTACACAATATTATTAGCTATCAGGTCTCAGCTAACCAGTCTCTTCCTGAAAATGTCTCCCTGACCTGAGGTTCCCATGGCCAGATTCCAGCTCTCTGCATTGGTTCTTCTTAGCCTCAGACTTTGAATTATTAACTATGTGTGCAATTATTTGCATTCAATAAATATTTGTTGGCTAAATATATTAGTCTGCTCTGGCTACCATGAAAAGTACCACAGGCTGGGCAGCTTAAACAATAGACATTTATTATCTCATATCCAGGAGGCCAGAAATCTGAGACCAAGGTGTGGGCAGGGCTGGTTCTTTCGAAGGCCTCTCTCCTTGGCATGTAGCCCTTCTTCTCCCTATGACCTCACATGTTCTCTCTGTGCATGTCTGCACTCAGATCTCTGATTCTTATAAGGATACTAGTCCCAAGATATTAGGGTCCACCTTAAAGACCTCATTTTAACTTAACCACCTCTTTTAAGACCCATCTTCAAATACTGTTTTCATTCTGAGGTCCTGGAGATCAGAGCTTCAACATGAATTTTTGAGGAAAACATACTTCAGCCTTTAACAATGAGTGAGAAACATATAATGGGATTGCTGCCTGTTTACTTGGACCCTTTCAAGACCAAATTCATGATTTTTATCTATCTGGAAACTGCCAGGAGAGATCCTTGCCTTCCTGTGAAAATCGAACCCTCTCATGTTATGAAGCTCAGATCAGAACAGGAATCTATTTTCCACTGAACAACCCTTGTGTTGTTCATAGAATGGCAGCTTGAGAACAGTGTTTTGAAACATGTGTTCCTGAAAATCTGTGAGAAATCTTCTTTACCTTTACTCAGAAACATTAGTTCTTTCTTCTGCCTGCATGAGCATTAGTTATTTTCATATTCAAACTGACTTGCATTTCTGTTTGGGTAGAAGCTGCATTTGGTAAGACACCTATCTGGGTTTGATTAGACTAGTATACAGTTTTAAAAGAAAGTGGGTCAGCTTGAGAGAGGCCATCTGTCAGAATGCATTTGGCAAAAAGAAAACAGATGAGTGGGACTTATAAAAGAGGCTGAGGTTTGTAGCCCAAAGGTACCAACAGAGTTCTGTGGCTTCCAACTGTCTCCTTCTTTTCGAATTACGTAACTGTTCATGACAGCCAAACTGCACTAGGTGTGGGATGTGCATGGCCTACAAATGCCAGACATGGGACAAAACCTTACTTTCAGTTGTTGAAATAAGGACAGAATGAAAATACTCAATATATAATAATAATAATAATAATAATAATAATAATAATAGTTTTCAAATAAACTATTCCAGAAATAGTGATATTTCAGGAGACAGAGTATAAGACCAAATTCTTGGACATTTTAGCAATTAGTATGTTTTAGTTTGGGTTTTGTTTTAGTTCATATATCCATTCACCTACTGAAACTCATCTTGGCTGTTTCTGAGTTCTGGCAATTATAAATGAAGCTGCTGTTAACATCAGTGTGTAGGATTTTGTGTGTGGACATAAGTTTTCAACTCCTTTTGGTAATCACAGATATGCTCTTAAATTAAAGTTTTTGTTAAAATTTCTAATAAACATGCTATTTCATATGAATGGATTTTGTGAATAACTGACGAGTGGTGTATTCACAGACCAGAGGAGTTGTTCAAATTTTCATCTTCCTTGGTAATAATTATTTGATCAATTGTTTATAAACAAAAGTTTGTGAAAGCATTGCTTTCACAACATAGGCTCCAAAATTTTGACCTTTTTACAATTTCTCAAGTCATCATTATCTGCAAACTGAGTCAGTCTGGGCCCCTGAGGCCTGTGTGGTTGGGCCCAATGTTCAAATTTCTGATCCCCACTAACTGGATCTAGTTCCCACTCTCACTCTCTCCCTTGTTTTAATACATATAATTGTACTGATAAGAATCTGAGGATATCTTATCTTTGAGGTGATGAATTTTCTTGTTGCAATGTCATAACTTTTTACATGTATTTGAGCTTTCAAGTCTATAAAATAAGCAAAACACAAAGTTTGCGCTTTCTTGACAGACACCTCTCTTTAATATCTAGCATTCTCAATTTTCTTTTTTATAAATGAAATACTTTGATGCCTGCTTCACATCATTTACTTTCTTGTCCAGTTGTGTTATCTTCATTAATTGAAGTATAATTTACATAAGTTAAAGTGCACAGACTACATGTATTACAGTTCAGTGACAAACTCATACACACATGGAACACAGCTCAATCTAAATATTGGATGCTTTCTGGAGAGGCAACCAGCCAGTCTGAACCTGGAGAGGTAACCAGCTATCTGATTTCTTTTACCAAGAGTAGTTTTGCCTGTTCTGGAATTTCTAAGGTGTTTTGCTCAACATAATGTTTTAAAGATCCATCCATATCATCATATATTTTAAGACTTTGATCAATTTGACTGCTGATAGACTCTCATTACAATTCATTTATCCATTCTTCTATTGGTGGGCATTGGGTATATTCCTGATGTTGAGCTATAATGAACTGAAAATCAATTAATCATACAGGTATGGTTGTATTTCTGAATTCTGTTGCACTGACCTCTGTGGCTGTGGAAAATGACTCTTGATAGGAGGATGGCACCAGGCAATGTGCTATATCCCAGGTCAGTTCAGATTGAGAACATCCCTCTCAGGTCACTTTCCAGCTGGCTGATGTCAGATTCTCTGGGCCTGAGCCTGTAGCCACAGACACTGATAGCCACTCCTCTCAGCTGCCTTCCCAGAAAACACCTTCTTTCATAACCTGCAATGGGAGAGCGCCAGAAGTATGGGGACTTCTGTTAACCAGCTTCTCTCCACATAACCCAAAATGTCCAGAATTGAAGAAAAGTACATCCATTTTTTCATCAAAAACCTATAGGAGACCAGAATTTCATAAGATGACTGGGCAAAACACAGGCTAGAACTGGTTGGATATCAGAGCTGTGCTCCTATTTGGACCAATTGAACACAGAGCCAACTGGCAAACCTGTAGCAAGAAAACAGCTATCAAAAATGGCGTTGAGCCAGGCTGGTGTGGCTCAGTAGCTGAATGTCGAGCTATGAACCAGGAGGTCATGGTTGTATTCCCTGTCAGGGCACATGCCTGGGTTGCAGGCTCAATCCCCAGTGTGGGGCTTGTGGGAGGCAGCCAATCAATGATTCTCTCTCATCATTGATGTTTCTATTTCTCTCTCCCTCTTTCTTCCTCACTGATATCAATAAAAAAAAATTTGTAATGGCATTGACATCAAATAGTTTCTGCTATAATTTTTCTAAATAAAACATACAATTCCCCCTCTTTTTTAATGACCTTCTAAAGAGGCAGCCTGTCTTTCTTAGGAACCACTGCCTTTCTTTCATGAAGCCGCAGTGACAGTAATAGCTGGAGTTCCAGGTGGACTGCTGGCTCCCTGCTCTGTCTGGGCTATTTTTTTCATCTGGCCCATAACATCTAAAGCCCTCATGCTGGAGACAAGAGAAGAAAGTTGGGAGGGTGAGATAGGATCACCAAATAAAGTACAGATATCCAGTTAAATTTGAATTATTTTTTTATTTATTAAGTTGTGGTAAAATATACAAAACATGAAATTTGCCATATTAACTATTTTTAACCAGTTCTGTGGCATTAAGTACACTCACATTGTATGTCACCATCACCCCCATCCATTCACAGAACTTTCTCATTTTCTGAAACTGAAACTCTGTCCCCACTAAACAACTCCCCATTCCCCATCCTCCCAACCCCTAGAACCCCCCATTCTATTTTCTATCTCTCTGAGTTTGATTACGGTAGGGACCTTATATGAGTGAGATCATACAGTATTTGCCTTTTTGTGTCTGGCTTATTTCATACAGCATAATGTTCCCACGGCCCATCCATGGTGTAGCATACTATGGAATTTCCTTCCTCTTTAAGGCTGAATAATATCCCATTGTGTGTATTTACACCACATCTTGTCATCCATTCTTCCGCTGATGGACACTTGGGCTGCTTTCACCTTTTGGTGAAGATTGCTGCTATGAACATTAGGGTACAGACGTCTCTTGTAATCTCTGCTTTCAATTTTTTGGGGGTATTCAGAAGTGGGATTGCTGGTTACATAGCGGCTGAATCATTTTACATTCCCAACAGAAGTGCACAAGTATTTCAACTTCATTTCCTCTCCAACACTTGCTATACTTTATCTTATTGATAATAGGCATCCTAATGGATATGGGGTGGCATCTCATGGTAGCTTTGATTTGCATTTTCCCAATGACTATTGATGCTAAGCATCTTTTCATGTGCTCATTGGTCATTTGTTTATCTTCTTTGGAGAAATGTCTGTTTAAGTCCTTTACTTTAAATCTGAATTTCAGATAAACAATACATTTTTAATAATAAGTCCCAATATGAGAGCTGTATATGCTAAAAAAAAATGTATATTGCTTATCTAAAACTCATTTTTAACTAGTTGCCTCACATTTTTATTTGAGAAATCTGGCAACCTTAAAAAGTGAGAACTTTGATTGATCTAAAACAATCTTTAAACAGCTCACATTTTGCTCAGGTGAGCTCTGAAATGGCTGAGTGTGTTTTTGTGGGTGTTGGGCTGGTAGCCTGCTTTATTAGAAAATTGTAATTTCATTTTGAGATGCTCCAGACTAAATCATTTGAGCTTCACACTCTTTGTGTAATATTATTGGGCTGCCTTAATGAAATTATAACTCAAGCAAGAGATTTCATTCCCTGGTAGTAAATTAGCTTGGGCTGTGCGGGCTCGGGGACAGCCAGTCCTCCCTGGCTTATTCTTCTTGTTCAGGGAATGAAGAAGGAGCAGGCATTTTGTATCTGAGTTATTTATTGTTCTCTTTGAGTGAACGTTATATTGTTACCCGTCCCTACTGGAAACAACAGCTGTTAACAGGCTTCAGAATGAATTTCAATGTGAACTCCCCTGGCCCCTGGGAAGCTTGGTTAAAGAGAAAACAGGCTCATAATGGGAAGAAAAAGAGCAGGATACAGGCCTGGGTCTGGACGCCTCAGGCCAGCTGCATATAAAACCACACGTCACCGTCACCGGGGTCCTGGGACATCCCATTCAGACATGTGCTGAAATGGGATTGCTATCAATTGTCCTTTCTGACCACAGAAGCAGACAAAGGCAGCCTGAGGCAAATAGCGACCTTGCTCCCCACCCTGCCCCCATATACCGGAGGAGACAGAAAGTGTCCGGCATAGCAAAGTAACCTAACCACAGGGGGAGTGGGAATGACTCTTTCACAGCCATGTAACACAGAGGATAAACCATGGTGGAGTTTCCAGCTATCGTATTTTTAATAATGGGATCCAGATTCCTATGGAATATAATGAATCATACGGATTTGGGGGAGAAGAGGATGCAAGTAGCAGGTATCTGAGAGCAGAGGAGGACTCTTGTACAAGGCAGTAGGTTCTGCTTATGGACAAGTGCTCCCAACTTCTGTAGTTAAATCTAGTCGGTGAAACCTCTAAAATCAGGAGCTTTCCTTTTGGCTCCCTTTATTAGTCATTTCGTTGTGTTTCCCAATTGTACATGCAACCTGCAATTCCACCATCTCTCAGTAGAAGAGAGAAATTGCTGAGGCCATGGAAAGAACATCTCTCATTGATCTTGAGTGACATTTCCTACTTGGGTCCATCTTCCCATGGCCGTCCTCAGGGGTGTCCAGTGCCCAGGATGCCTGACCAGTCTTGCTCGGCTCACCCACCACCAAGGCTGCAGACAGAGGGCATCCCCTGGATTCCTTCCACTGCTGCAGTGACATAGTCCCCCTCCCGGGAAGCCCTCCTCCGGGCAGGGAGCCCCACACTGCTTCCTCCTCCTCCTGCCATCTCTCCTCCCCCTTCTGCTTCCTCCCTGTAATCCTACTTCTCAAATGCACACTCAGTATATTTTACAGTTTTAAGTCCATTATTTTCATGCATTTCAAGCCCACAAAGCAAGTTCACTAATGGTGGGAAATAGTGTTGGCTTCTTTTGCACAGATGCTCATTTCATTGTGGAATTTCTTTACTTAGCCTCTCTTGAGAAATGACCTCAGTCTAGCAGGCCCTGCCCCACCCAGCATCCTTTAAGCTCATGCAAGGCTGTTGCCCTGGAGACGATTACTTCTAGTTTTGAGGGACGTGGAACAAAAGGAGGGGAGATGCCAAAAATAAGAAGAGGAAAAAAAAAAAGATAGAAATCATAACGCTTAAAATTGAATGGAGAGGGGAATTTGATAAAATGCTGTCAGGAATCAAATAAAAGACTGAACCAGAATGAAGTGGCTGAAACCAAAACGACCTTTCAACCTCCCTTGTCCAAACCCTCAGTAATAAGAGCATATGAAAGCACGGAGTTTTTCTGAAACTCGATGTCAAAAAAGCATTTCCGTTCTTCTTTTCTTTCCAGACAAAGTGAGCATGTTGTCAGCCTTCATCGCTCCCTTCAAGCACTTGAGCCCCGGGGCCACTAACACGGAGGATGAGGATAATCTAAGTAAGCAACCCCTTCCCTGAAGAGTGGGAGCCAAGCCTGATGTCCCCAAAGACTGGGGTCCTTGAGGTGATGTGGGAGGGGAGAGGGGATGGGAAGAGTACTATCTGAGTTTCCCAGAATAGGAGGTTTTCATCCTGTCCCCATCTGGAGTCCTCCCCTCACCTTGGGGAGAGGGGAGGGGGGATGGGAAATATTAGTTGTGTGATTGAGAACTCCAAGGATTTTGTGTGTATATACTTTTTTTTAAGCTATCTTAGGCCATCCTTCCTCTCTTTCCTGTGTTTTTCCTTAAAAAAAATGAAGAAGAAGAAGAAGAAGAAGAAGAAGAAGAAGAAGAAGAAGAAGAAGAAGAAGAAGAAGAAAGAGAGAAAGAAAGAAAGAAAGAAAGAAAGAAAGAAAGAAAGAAAGAAAGAAAGAAAGAAAGAAAGAAAGAACATAGTCTCTTTGAACCCAGTTCATACAATTATTTAACATGGGAAGAGCTGGCCAGGTGCCTGCTTGTTGAAACATTTCTGGCACATGAAACTGGAGAGACACCAGTAGTGTGGTGCGGGGACCGAAACGCTGGCTTGGGGGAGGGGACCTCAGGAGTGTCCCTGCGCAGACTATACTGAGGAGGCAGACCCGGGGGACTGGGGTAGGAGGCTCTGGGAGGGTCTGGTGTGCCCTATACTCGCCTCTGGTGTGTAGCATATTGTCAGGCATTTAAACAAGGGGGTGAACATTCCAAGCCACGTGAACACCTCCTACATTTCAACATTACCTAATAGATGGGTCCCCTTCTCAGCCAGAAAGAGGTGGGAACGTGCTTGCTGTCCCAGAATGGGAATTACTGGCCATCACTAGGATTGTTGGCCTGACCAAGAAGCAAGAGTGGGTGGGACTTGCATGGGAATATTGTCCACTTACCGTCAGCTCTTAAGAAACGCCACACATCTGCATGAATAGCCCCTTCCATAAACATAATTATCAACAAAACTGAAAACTGAGGTGATTGCCCTGCGTTACTCCACTGAAGCAAAGCGGAAGAAACACTGGATGTCAAATCAGAGCAAACCTTAGAGATGCTCTAGTTTCAGTCCTGTGTTTTCTAGATAAGGAAAGAAAGGGGTAGAGGATGTGGAGAAAGTCACGTGGGAAACAGAACACGGATCTCCTGGCTATTCATTCAGGGTCCCTTCCTCAGCAAACACCTCGGTCACAGTGAAACGTGAACAAATGATTGCTTCTGTCTCTCATGACTGGAAAACTCCTAGAGTGCAGTCAAGGAATTAATAACATGAGGACTACAACCTTACCTTTTCCGTGTCTTTGCCACCGAGCTGTAGAAACCCTGGCTGTTAGCCTCTCCACGTGGAAGTAGCTCTCCCCTTCCATCGGCTCCCAGGCTAATGACTTATGGTGCCAGAACAGTTCTGGAAGTAGGATCCAGTGGGCACACCTCTGGTACCATCTCTATGTCATTAGCCCTGCTATGAATATCGCTGCTCAGACTCTCAAGAGACTCATTCCCAAGACAGGCACAATGACATGGAATTGAGGTCAGAATCAAACAAGATAGCACAGGAAGACCTTTTAGACAAGGACCTGGGATACATAAATGCTCTTTCCAGGTTGGTTAGTGCCAGTAATTAAAGCTATTTTTCTAATTCACCTCACTGACTAGTCGGTAAAAGCTTACAGACAAGAGTGACTTTTATTTATTACATGTTAAAATGCCTTTGAAATGCTTGGAAAGTCTTATTTTCTATCAATGGATTAGTCATCCCCTTTGTAATATGTGCTGTTAATATACTTAGAAAACCCTATTTTTATACACTGTTCAAAGCTACACCTGCAAATGAATGTTTGTCTTACTCAACATTTCTCACTACTATGACCCATGAAGTCCCTCAACTTACTGCCCAAATGCCACTGGGAGGTGAAAGAGAAAGAGTGCACCTCCCCTAAAGAGGGTGTGTGTGTGTGTGTGTGATGTATGGTGTACATGGTGTACATATTATGCGTGTGGTGTACATATTATGTGTGTGGTGTATACATATTATATACACAATATAATATGTGTTTTGTGTATATAATATGTATATGGTATGTGATAGATGTGATGTGTGTGGTGAGTGTTCATATGTGTGAAGTATGTGCAAAGTATGTATGGTGTCCATGATATGTATGTCATGTGTGTATATGTTGTGTGTAATGTGGGTGTAAAGTGCGTGTGGTGCATGTGATGTGTGTGGTGTGTGTAAAGTGTATGTGGTGTGTGTGATGTGTGTGATGTCTATGTAATATGTATGTGTGTGTGTAGTGTGGTGTGTGTAATGGATGTTCACTGTGTATGCACATGTGTACACATGCATATGCAGGGAGGAAAGGTAGTGGTAGAGGCAAGTGTATCTTGCTTTGAAATCTCTTGTTTATATCTACAAACAAAAATGGGTGTGTCTAGGTTGGTTTAAGATGAAATTCCACCATTGAGGACCATCTCACTCCCGTGACTCCAGCGCTCACCTCTGCTCCTTCCCTAGGGCTGAGCTCTAATATCCAGGGCTGAGCAGGGGTCAGGGACCCACAGCCAGACAGAGACTCAGCCTGAGAGGGGCCAGTGCCGATGAGCCCACCTGGCAGCCAGCCATCAGCAGGCTGGGTTCTGGCTCACACCTGGTTCCCAGGTGAACCAGATAATGCCTACCTGGGAACCCTGAAGGCTTTCTTCTTCGAACACTGAGGAGAATAGTTGCTGGCCCTACCCCATCACCTCTGCCCCTGACACTGACAGAAGGTGTCACATGAGGAAGGCTGAGGCGCGGATCCAGGCAGGGCCATAGGCCTGCACAGTCCACACTCTTTGCATGGGTCTGAAGGAGGGCAGCCACGTACCCCAAGATGCCGGCAGCTTCAGCAGCAGGGCAGGTCTTAGAAAGAGGCCGTCCTGTCCTGCTGCAGAGCCTGATCCGAGAGCATCAGTGGCTGGCCAGTGTGACCACACAGCCAGGACCTCGCATTCCGTATTGCAAGTCACCAGGCCCACAGGACTGGCTGCCACAGTCTCCCTGAATCTTACCCCTGAAGCACAAAGACCTTCCTGCACGAACGGAGAGCACAACCTCATAGCTCCTGTCACTGGCCCGGTCTGGGTAGGGTGGGTGGATTGGACACTATCCTCCCACCTGTAGACACAGCAGTGTCAGGACTAGTGAGGCAGTGTGAGGAGAAGGTCCCAACCACTCAACTACTACAAACTCCAGCTGCATATTGACCAGTCAGATGCTGGCCTGGGGACAGGGACACAGAGGAGGCAGATGCTGGCACCTCACAAGGGCACCTGCACTCCAAGCAGGTGATAACACAGCGAGATGGCAGCCGGGACCTTGCCCCAGCAAATACAGCCCAGGCATTGAACTTAATTCCAAAAGATGTATTTCACCTGGAAAATAAATGTTTAAACACAGCCACCTATATATAGAAAAGCCTAATATGTGAATTGTCCCCTCGGAGTTCAACCTGGAGACCGGGAGTTGGATCACTCACTATGACCTGCACTGACCACCAGGGCTCGGTACAGAACAAAGGAAAGACCCGGCCAGCAGCCAAAAGGCCCTGATTGGCCCTGATTGCCAGCCAGGCCTACGGAGGGACCCTACTCATGCACAAATTTTGTGCACCAGGCCTCTAGTGATATATAAAATTCTATTATTTCTCCCCAAAATCCCAGTTAGTCACTTACCAGATAGGTTATCAGAGAGAAAGGGAGAGATGTATCCACCTGCTGTTCCTTACAGTATATTTGTTATAATTGTTCTGTTACTATTTTTTTATTGTTAATTTTTTACTGGGCCTCATTTGTAAACTAAACTTTGTCATAATTAGGTATGTATAGAAAAGAACATGGTTGCCAAAACCGATTTGGCTCAGTGGATAGAGCATCGGCTAAAAGGTCCCAAGTTCAATTCCGGTCAAGGGCATGTACCTTGATTGCAGGCAAGTCCTCAGTAGGGAGTGTGCAGGAGGCAGCTGATCGATGTTTCTCTTTCATTGATGTTTCTAACTCTCTATCCCTCTCTTTTCCTCTCTGTGAAAAATCAATAAAAATATTTTAAAAAAAAAAAAAAAGAAAGAAAGAACATGGTATATATAGGGTTTGTACTATCTGAGCTTTCAGGCAGCCTCGGAGGGACTTGGAATGTACCCCCCATCAATAAGGGGGAACAACACTATTTTCTGATGTGTCAGGGCTTTCCCTGATCCTATTGCACATGTTCCTTTAGTTCAACTTCATAATAATCCTATAAGTCAAGAGTTATTAAAACCCACATTTTCCATCTTAAAAATGGAGTGTAGGTAGTTTGAGAGATTTGTCCAAGGTTACACCTACAGGAAGGACCGAGAGGGCTTTCCCCAGAGCCAGTGGAGTGGCCACGGCCCTTCCTCCCATCCCCCCACTTCTGGTTCATGCTCAGCATCCCATCAGAAACTAGCATGTGGACTGTGCTGGAGGGAGCTGGGCCCCCAATCTGCCCACTTGCAAAACCCAGTGGGTAACACTGCCCCAGAGATTGGAGCTCATGTATCCAGGAGAAGGACCAGAGCTCTGCACTGTTATCAGTTATTAGATAGTGATCATTTTGGAAGGACGCTTCATGCCACCATCTGATCATCGTGTCTAGGCCATTGAAAACTAATAATGGCCATCGTCATAGGTACTGAGTGTGCGGGAGAGAAGCAATCTCAGGAGGGGAGGGGAAGTTCCCCACCGTGAGGGCTGTTGCTCCAAGATAAACCTTTCTACTTGAAAAGGCAGCCGAGGTCATCTGATACACCAGCCGCCTTAATCACACGTGTGGCTCCCTGCATCCCCACATCGTGAGAAATCAATAAGAAATTAGAGCACCCAGCGAGTTTCAGGCAATCTGCTTGGAGCTTTTTGGTGGGATTATTTATTTTTTTTCCCATCGTTATATTTAATCTGGGAAGCTGTGTGGTTAATCCGACCCACTGCCCTGGGCCCACATGGCGGAGCTCCTGGCTGCAGGACCCAAGCACATAATGATGCAGAGAGGGGCTGAGTCAGCGCTCAATACCTGCAGGTAATTATTTCTACAAAATAGTCTGTGAGCGATGCCACCCACCTCTAACTTATAGAAGGCTCAGGTTCACTCCTTTGACAGAATCACCATTACAGGCCTAACATTCTATAGACACAAACCACCAGGGGACACATAACAGAGCCGCCTTGCAATTTAGAGAACGGAGCCCATGCGCAGCGGACGGTTCTGCAAACAGTCCTGACTTTCACCACCGCCAAGAGCACGGCATGGGAGCTACTGGGGCTGGTGGCTGAGGTGTCACCAAGAGCCCCTGAGCTGGAAGGACGCACAGCCGGGACTCAGAGAGGAGCCTTGCCCAGGGTGAGGTACCGCCCCGAGGCACCCGTTGGTACTTTCTCATTATTATTCTCCACTGCAGAGCCATGAACATGAGGGTATCTCCAGCTCTGGTCAGGCTGAGGGAAAAGTGTTCAGTTCCATTTATAAGCTGCGTGCGGGCTGACTATAAAAATCACCCCCAGTTCCCACTTGCTTCACAAGAGAAAACTCATTGTCAACCTGCTGCCCAGCCACCCGGAGCCCCTGAGATCTTGGTTCGAAGGGCTCAAGGGAGTTTCTGCGGGGGGTCCCAACTCTGCGTGGGGTCCTGGCTCTGCCTCCTTACCTCACACATCCACCCACTAGAATGCTGGGCTATGTACTCTCAGCACTTCATCCCCTCCCAGAGGCGGGCATCCCTGTGAAATGGCCAAGGAGTGTGACACTGTCTGTGCCCATACATTCACCTTCAGAGCAGCAAGACATTCCCAGGGGGGAATGGCATCTCGGCCAGTTATCCAGCTGGTCTGCCTCTCTGAGCCTCTGTTTCCACCCCTACAAAATGGTGCTGTGCCACCCACCACCTCGGAGATGGAAGGAATAAGAAAGGTGCATGTGGGCTTGGTGTCAGGGAACTGCACAGTGGGACCATCATCTGGAGCATTGCATAGGACCCTGGGTCAGCATTCCAGCCTCTTCACCAGGGACCCTGGTCCTGTGGTTCTGAGCCAAGCTGAGGTTCTCTAAAAGGAACAAGCTGAGAAAACGAGCCAAGCTGAGGTTTTCCAAACGGAACAGTTCCATTTGCAAAGACGCCTAGAGCCTGTCCAGAAAAGCTAAATCATTGCACACATCCACCATGTATAGGTTGCAAGTGATAATTCTGCTACATTTAACGCATTTCAATTTTTTTTGCAAACGATTAAAACATCACAGATACAAATGAAGCCTCCACCTGGGCCCCCATTCCTTTCCCTCCTTGCCTCCCAGGAGGTTAGCATCTAAGCTTCACCACTGTGTCTGATCCCACAGACTACATTCAGAGCCTGTGTTGTCATAATTTATATCAATGGCCATCGCACTCTATGTATTACTTTGCAAGTTGCTTTTATCATGCAACGTTATGCCACTGAACTTCCTCTACGATGAAACAGGTAAACCTAGCTCATCAACTGTGAGTGCTATTGAGCATTCCATCCTATGATCGCGCCACCATTCAGTTACCAGTCTGCACTCAGGGCAGGCCCGTGTGGCTCTCAGTGCTGCCTGCAGCTGCTAGAGAGAAGGGGCCACCTGTGATTCGGTTTGGGGGAGGTTTCGGGAGAGAGGGCCAGAGGGCCTGTGCTCGGCTGGTCTCAACCCCTCACCATCTCAGCCACACTCAGGGCAGCAGGTGGGAGCCTGTGGGAGCTGGTCAGGATGACCACATCCACCCGCCATGTTCTCAGAAATGCAGGAGCCGCTCAGGGCTGGGTGTCCTCCCTCGTTCTGAGCAGTCGGCCCCACATCCAGGGAAGCTCAGTGACTCCTGTCAGCCTAGAAAGGGCTCCTGTGCACAGCCCCGTCCACAGAGGTGTCTGTCTCCAGGCGCGCTGAGACCCCTGGTCACCGCTGTCTGTTCTCGCCTCCAGGTACCAGCAGTGCAGACGTGAAGGAGAATCGAAATGTGAGCAACCTGGAGGCACGGCCGCTGCCCGCGGCCGACAGAGCCCGAGGCGGTGCGCCTGGCGTGAAGAGGAAAAGGCCTCTGGAGGAGGGCAACAATGGCCACTTCTGCAAACTGCAGCTCCTCTGGAAGACGCTCTCGTGGTCGATGACGCCCAAGAACGCGCTGGTGCAGCTGCACGAGCTGCGGCCGGGCCTGCAGTACCGGATGGTGTCCCAGACCGGCCCGGTGCACGCGCCCGTCTTCGCGGTGGCGGTGGAGGTGAACGGGCTCACGTTCGAGGGCACGGGGCCCACCAAGAAGAAGGCCAAGATGCGGGCGGCCGAGCTGGCCCTGCGCTCCTTCGTGCAGTTCCCCAACGCCTGCCAGGCCCACCTGGCCATGGGCAGCAGCCCCAGCCCCTGCACGGACTTCACCTCCGACCAGGCCGACTTCCCCGACACGCTGTTCAAGCGGTTCGAGCCCTCGGCACCCAGCGCGGCCTTCCCGGGCCACCGCCCCGCCGAGCCCGAGCCGCTGTCCCCCGTCTGCCGGCGAGGACGGCTGCTGCGCAGCACACTGGACCCGGCGGCCCCGGGCGAGAGGAACCCGGTGGTGGTGTTGAACCAGCTGCGTGCCGGCCTGCGCTACGTGTGCCTCTCGGAGCCCGCCGACAGGCAGCGGCCGCGCAGCTTCGTCATGGCCGTGAGCGTGGACGGCAGGATGTTTGAAGGCTCGGGACGCAGCAAGAAGCTGGCCAAGGGCCAGGCGGCGCAGGCGGCCCTCCAGGCCCTCTTCGACATCCGGCTGCCCGGCCACGTGCCCAGCAGGAGCAAAAGTCACCTCCTGCCCCAGGTGAGAATTCTCAGGTAGCTCCCGGCAGGTGGCATCTCCCGGATGCTAGGAGACCAGGAGCTGGGACAGGCAGCAGGCAGCCCCCTGCTCCAGTCGCTGTAAGTAGAGAGCGCCCACACGCACCTCCCCCAGAGCAGCCAGCTCAGCCCCGGCCCAGCCTCACCATGAGAGCATTGGTCAAGCTTCAGGGGAGAGGATCATGTGCATATAAAGAAAGAACGTCAACGTTCAGACTTAGCGGAGGGGCAGGGGAAGAGTGAAGTCAGGTGTTGTCTGTGGTGACACCAATGGCAGAAAACAGGGCGGGGACCAGGGCAGGGCCCGTCCCCAGATGGGCCGACAGGGAAGAACAGCCGGCAGCGGCGCTCTGCCCTTCAGTGGCTTGGTTGCTGAGCCTTCTGCAGCAGGAGGACCGGAGGAGGTGAAATGCATGTTAGGTAGCAGTTTGGGTGGAGTGTCTAGCTGAGGAGGCTGGAGGAAGGGAAGCGAATGGGAATCATCGACTCAGTGATTTCACCTGGAGGCAGGGGCCTGAGCGGCAGGTGGGACGCCAGGTGCAGCCACACAGAGGGGCCGTCAGACGGTCCAACCCTCACCTGCGAGCAGAGGGCTCTGAACCAGGGCACGCTAGGACCTGGTGTCAGCAGCTTCCCTCCGGCCCTTTCACACCAGTGACAGGTCTGCTTTCTCACGCCGGCTCACCTTTGCTCGCGCGAAAAACACTTTCATAGCGCTGCCCATGTGTCAGGAACGAGTCTTTCCCTTGTCCTTCCAAGCCTTGTAGCTGCTTGTATATGCAAATTACCTTTTGTCTTAGCCTTTTCGGAATTGCCGGTAGGCATCATTAATGTATTAGAGGCAGGAAAGTATCTTTATTCACGTTGATGTCAATTGTGGGGAGGAACATAGTTCAAATGCACTTAACGCTGTGCAGGTAAGTCCCCGGTAACTGTCAGGTGTTGCTGCCATGGCTGTCCCGATCACCTGCCTCCCAGCCCCTGGGACAGAACCTGCTGTCACCGTGGGAAGCCTCGTGTCAGTGGAAGGAGGCAGGGTGCCTGCCCAGACCTCAGGGAGCAGGAAGGACATGCCATCGCGAACAGACCTGACGCACAGGACAGATGCCTCGAGCTGAGTCACAGTGCTCAGTAAGTACTGATGGGACGGGTGTCCTCCGCTCACAACTCATTGAGTGAGGGAGGGAGACCGTCCAACAAGAGCCCAATCGAGGGACAGCTGTTTCTCCTGCTACCTCTGCCCCCAACGCCGTCAGCCATTTTCACATATTTGTTGAACCTTTTCGAGAGCGGGTTGAAGGGATTTAGGCCATCATCTTCATCGGTCTTGCCTTTCAGTTCACCCTCAACACACAAGCCACATAGAAACGGGGTATTTGCAAGAAGTAGGGGATCGAAGGTCCCAAGCACCTCCTGCCAGAAGAATTCAGCCTCGTTTCTCCTTCCTTGCATCTCCATTTTACACTCTTTTCTCTCTTTTCCTTCTGGTCCTTTCTCTCTTTCTCCATTAGCTGGAGCTTAAGCTTGCCACCACACCCAAGGAAGCCTCTGTGCCCCCCAAAAGCTGGATGATCCCAGGTGGCCCAACGCCTCCGCATCACTTGTCCTCTCACCTCCCTCCTCAGGAGGCCCCCTGCAGGCACACAGTGGTGTGTCCCCTCGTCTTCTGGTCTGTCATTCCCTGGCATGGCCATCCCTCCAAGGGCCTCACGGCCCCGCCTTTCCTGTTCAGTAAGAAACGTTCGTTCCCCCTTGTACCCACTCTCCGCCCGCCCACCCCAAACGAGTGTTGAGGGATGTCAGGGAGCTACAGCCGAGACGCATTCCTCTCGTGCCGTCACCCCGAGCTCCTGCAGTGGAGGGGCCGGGCGGGACCACTGCTTCGTAACAGTCGTTTGACCCCAGAAAGCAGCACATCCGTTAAAGCCGCGGCTGCCGAATTATTTTTCTCTGACAGTCTGCTAACCACCCCTGCGGGATGATGGAGGGCTCGGAGCAGCGAGAGGGCAGAGGGCCATCCATCATGCCCGGGCACTGCCGTCCTCAGGCTCGTTACCGTGCCCTCGGCCCGTCCCCGGGCTGGATGGGGCCCAGGGGGTCAGGGGACCCAGGACCAGGCATCACCAGCGGCTTCATTAAATTCGAATCCTGTCTCGCACACGGTCTGGGTGCAGGGACTGATCTTTACAAAGCAACTCTAAGAGTCCCTATATAGGCAGCTCTGCTCCCCTGCTTGGCCCAACACTGTCTATACAGCAGGCGCCTAGGCCTACCGGGCCTGCTGGCACTGTGGCCCTGAGCTCCCTTGCCCAGTGCAGGACCTTTCGCCATCCTGCCTGGCTGCACTGTTAGCACCTGCTCGGGGACAGCACGTCGGACACCCTGTCCTGGCTGGGCTCCCAGAACCACCGTTCACACTCCCTGAAGGCAGGTCCCCCTCCCACTGACCGTGGAGGACACTCCCCAAGGCTACCAGGGGAGGCAGACAGCCGACAATGGAGGGACGTAATTTCAGAAACTTGGGGACCGACACCAATATTTCATGGCCTTTGCCCCAAGTCCCAAGTTCTGCCCTACACAGGGAACGACAGGCCAAGCGTCTGGTTCTGACACTCGTATTGGTCACACATGTACAGAAGCAAATGTGTCTCTGTACAGTGCTTTACCCAAATGCTCGGTCTTGTGTGAATGAACCAGCCCTCGTGGTTACCTCTGTAGGGAAGTAATGAAATTAAGCAATGTTATCGCTTTAAGAAGTATTGAAAGAAAAAACATTTTAAAAGTGACAGTGGCCAGGGTCATGCACGACATGCAGGAGGTGCTAGAGGAGAGCCAGGGACCTGCACCGTGGTTCTCAGGCAGGTGGCTCAGGCGACCGCACTGACAGGTAACCTGCCCTATAGAACCTTATCAGGGCTCTCAGCCTCGGCCCGGGGAGCAGGACCACGGCAGGACCAGCAGAGCGGGCTGGGCGCTTGCTCATCATCAAGACAATCCTGACTAAGCATCCCTCCCAGCGTCCCTCAGGTAAAGCAGTCGGTGCCACCGCACTCGCCATCCAATCAGAGACTTTCTGGAAAGAGGGAAGCCGCCCCTCCTGCCAGGTAACGCTGGCATCCTTTTCCAATCAAATTGTTTCCGCCTCGATTTTGGAAGAGTGACTTCTAAAGAATGATATTCTTGATAAAGATGAAGATCACAGGACTTGGTTTCTCCAGGATTCTGGTTCTCACAATGTGGCTAGTTCTGCTCCTATGATTTCACGAGATATGACTTCAGGTCTCATAGCCAGATGCTGAGACCAAGGCTTAATTTATTTTTTTAAACCGCAGTACAGACCTAACTGGGCAGGGTCTACACCGCTCGCCCGATGCACCTGGAGGCAGCTGGGCTGAGCCCCTCGGACACTTTTATTCACCTGCAGCGCTGTCTCCTCTGGCACAGAATTCCTCTAGTTTAACGAGATACTTGGGAGTAATCATAAGACCAAGCCAGATTACAAATGTCTATTTCCTGGAAGCGTCATCTTAAAATAGAAGAAGAAGAAGAAAACCACACAATTTACACCTTTCTGCTTCTTCATTTCCCAGTTCCCAGCATGAGAAAAGTTTAATTCATAACAGCATTCCATTCACCCAGAAAGGCATATCTCTCTGTTCCCTTGCCCCGGAAACGGGTCGTTGGGGAGAACAGCACACATGTGATGGGAGTAAAAAGTGAGGAAAAGTCAAGCTAACGCTACGAAGGGGGAGACATCATGAAGCATCACCTGTTTCTTCTAGGAGGGGCAGAAACCACGGGATTATATAACTAATGTAAAGGAAACAATTTATTTTTAATTTTCAGCATTTCGTAGTAAATTGGATCAGAACTCCTGCATTGGCTCCATTCCATGGAGTCCACCCCAGAATTAGCTGCCGAGTCAGATGGAGGACCGGCCCTTGCTTCATGTGTGACAGCTGGGCTGCAGGCACTCACAGGATGGTTAAGAAAACTCGGCTTCCTTCTTCCAAACACTAGGGTGCCCGGCTGCCTCTGGTCACTTGACAGACTGCCTTTGTAATCTTATACTCCTGCTAATCTGCTCGCTCGGTAGACGCAGCACCCTAGCCATTGGAAAGCAGGGCTGGCTGGTCATTAATATTGCTGTAACAGGTTAGCAGTAGAGGGTCCTCACATTCTCAATAAGCTTCAATGAAAAGTGATTTGATATGGAAGCCACACACACTGGGCCTCACACTGCCCCCCCCCCACCCCCGTGCCTAGGGCACCCTGGGACAGCGGCCTATGCCACAGCGACATCCCCTGCTCAGCCAGACCTTCACCAGGTCCCTGTTCCCTCAGAAGCACTGATGGCAGGAACGACAGTGACAGTATTACTTCCCTGTCATTACGCACAGAAATATCTTCCAAAACCCCTTCTTCATGAGGGTTTTTCAGGCTTTGTAGGTGTACATTTATACAATACATATAAAGTGCAATATAATAAATATTTATACAATACACATTTACACAATGTATATACAAGATGTTTCTATAAATAAAGACTTTTTTTTTGTACCATGATATACAATGCACAATACACATTGATAGAGTAGCCTTACTATATTTGACTTCCTACTGAAACAAGTTTGGTGCTGTTTTGGTAAGAGCTAAATCTGTATTTAAGTCTGTGTGTGCTCAGTACTGGCTGGCATTTTCCCATGTAGTTAATATTTCTTAAGCAGAGCCTATAAAGCAGGCTTTCCACTTGTCTCGTCATCCTGCAGCCGCGGTTCATGCTGGTGACAGTGGCGACTACGGGGAGGTTTTGTGGTGCTTTTTGTTTTGTTTTTTAATATATTTTATTGATTTTTTACAGAGAGGAGGAGAGAGGGATAGAGAGCTAGAAACACCGATGAGAGAGAAACATCGACCACCCTCCACTGGGGATGTGCCCACAACCAGTATACATGCCCTTGACCCGAATCGAACCTGGACCTTTCAGTCTGCAGACCGACGCTCTATCCACTGAGCCAAACTGGTTTCGGCTACAGGGAGGTTTTATTAGGAGCTGATATTCTCCGGCTCACTGGGCCCCGTGTTGTGCTAGGTGCTTTACGTACAACAACACTTTCAGGCCTGGTAAACACCTGGGAGGGGCACACTCACGCTCCCGTTACCCAGATGAGGACACTGAGGTGCAGGAAAACTAAGGCCTCTGCCCAGAGTCCAGCTGGCAAGTGTGGGGCCGGGAGGACCATAAGGAAGCCCTCAGACATCAGTCTGCCTCTGCCCCAACTCCAGCCCCTGCACAGCCTCTTCAGGAGACGCAGTGCCATGTGACGTGGCACCATGACAGTGACTCAAGGGTGCGTATTGCTCGTTCAAAACAAGGAACAAGAGGCGCTGACTAACTGAGAGGTCCCAGAGGTTGGCCATGATTGGAAAGGGGGCTCCCAGGGCCAGGGCCCCACTCCCACAGCTGAGTCCACAGATGGAACACCTGAGCTCAGGGTGGGGCGGACCTGGGGGCACATTCAGAACTCTCTGTCAGGGGGCCCCCAACTGGAATGACCCCTTGGGAGCCCGGGATGGCTTGGAGCTTGCCAATGGCCCCCACACTGGGAGACCACCTCCGTCAGCACAGAACCTACCTGTCTTTGCCGGGCTTTGTAGCACAGCCAAGTCCCCTCTTCCTCAGGGACACATTCTTACACTGAAAGGAGAGGGGAGGCCAATGGGAGAAAGCCAGCATGTAAAGGAGCCAGAGACAGTGAAGAAGACTGGCCAAGAGAGCAGGAGGGGTGCCTGGCAGCGGCAGGGTGCCAACGAGAGATGGGAAAGAAACACAGGGAAGGCCGGGGTCCAAGTTTGCCGTTTGCAACATCTTGGAAGGGCCTTGTCCCAGCAGTAACCTCACCTTCTATGCTGTCCTGGGCTGTCGGAGCGTGTTGCTATTTGCATCTGGTCTCTGGCCTCTGCTCCCCCAAAGGCCCCAGGAGTCCCACAAGGAGGCAAGCTGCCTGTAAAGAGACCCCAATTCTCAGGATGGAGCGGAGAGCTCCCCGTGGTGCTGACTGGCTGAGCAGCCCTACAGCTGCTCCATCTCCATCAAGCACGTCAAACTCAAAGGCTAACTTGGGCCAAATAAACAAGGCATGTGGCCCGCAGGCCGCAAGTTTGACACGCTTGATCTACATGGGTGATGCATGGTGGGCTGTGCACACTGGGTCCAAGAGGGGGAACCTGACTCCTCCTTGTCTCTGTTTTTCCTAGGCCTCACATTCCAAACTCTTGTCCAAACGTGAGCTCTGCTTCCCCGGGAAACAGGAGGCAAGAGAATAGTGGGGTGCAGGGGGTGTCCTGGGTGAGAAGAAGTGAGGTCTGTGACTCATGCAGGCCAGAGCAGGGTTATGTGGAAGGGCCTCCAGCCACGATACAGAGGCCATGTCTGGGCTAGGCCACGAGGCGGCACAAGCTCCGGCCACAGGGACACGGTGGCCAGCTGCAGGTGCAGCATGGCTGGGCAGCTGCCGCTGGCACACCTGCGGGCCTGAAAGGCACTTTGCTGGGCGCCTGCCTAGTACTCGCCCTGCAGGGGCAGGGCCTTCTCAGGAGTTAGAGTTCTGCTCCCACAGGCCCACGTGGGGAACCCACAACCCAGACCCTGTCTCCTTCCTAAGGAAACATGAGCAAACCAGGCAGTGGTGATGCCTTGAGAAGCATGAAGGCCGGCTTTAGTTCCTTGGAGCTTTTAGACTCTCAGGAACTGCAAGGAATGTTCTTCCCATCAGACTATCAGGTAGTCACTCCCACCAAACATGAGTGCCCTGGGGCCATATGCAACCTCTGTCTATCTCTCTGTCTCTCTCTGTCTCTGTATCTTTATCTCTCTCTGTATCTCACTCTGTCTCTATTTCTCTGTATCTCTGTCTCTCTCTATGTGTCTCTCTCTGTCTCTGTCTCTCTCCATATCTCTGTCTCTATCTGTCTCTCTGTGTATCTCTTTTTCACTATCTCTGTCTCTATTTCTCTGTGCCTCTGTCTCTCTGATCTCTGTTTCTCTATATCTCTCTATCTCTGTTTCTCTGTCTCTGTCTCTCTGTCTTTCTCTGTATCTCTGTCTCTTTCTGTCTCTCTCTGTATCTCTGTTTCTCTGTATCGTTGTCTCTGTCTCTTTCTGTCTTTGTCTCTGTCTCTGCCCCTCCCTTCACTTTTCCACCCTCGCTTTTCAATCACCCGGAATTGATTCAATCCCCCTTTCAGCCATCCTGGTGCACATACAGTAGCAGTATACAGGGGTGGACAAAAGTAGGTTCACAGCTGTAGTCACTCCTGTGAACTGTATGTGAAACAGTTTATTTTGTATCATATATTTTTTCCATATGAACAACTGTAAATCTACTTTTGCCCACCCCTCCATTGGGTGCTGTGCATAGATGTGATTCTACGTAAGCGCAGTGTCGGTGGGCATTTATGCAGCAGGTACCATGTGCTGGGCCTGACGGGAGTGCCTCCAGGATGACCCAGGTTCTGGCAGAGAATGAGCAGACGATCTGAGCATAGACGTCATATCCTACCTAGGCCTTGTGATCTGTGTGTTTGCATTTCCTTCTTGGGCAACTGACAGGTCACAAGACTCCCATCCTGGGTCAGGGGCAGAACGTGGTCGTGGGAGGTGGGAGTTGGCATGGCCTCCCATGTCAGGCCTCCTGCGCCCTCACTCACTGTGGGACCACACTCTTTCCTCTCGGTGCCTCCTTTCCTGGCCTGTAAAGTGAGGTGATCATGAAAGCGTTTACCTTGTATAGTGGAAGAATGAAATGGTTAATATATGCAAACTGCTTAAAATAGTACTTGGCACAGGGAACTCCCTAAGTGTTTGTCATTCTTACTCCAGGGACGCTGGCTGTGGGCATGGGGCACAGGTGGACACACAGGTCATCGGGAGGAGGCAGGGCAAATGCTCCAAGAAACACTTAGATTCACTCCTCTAACCCCATTGGAGGGGGCAGGGGAGAGAGTGGGAGGGGGTGCATCTTTAAAATACCAACGGAGGGCTCAGGCTGGCTGGGGAGGTAGGACCCAGGGCCTCGGCTGCCCCTGGCCACACTAAGAGGCCCTCAAACTTCTTTGGGCCTCCGTTTCCTCATCTTGAAAAGACAGGGCTGTGAGTAGATGTTCGCTTTCTGCCGTCATGCTCCAAGCAGATAGAAGCCGGTGTGAGAGGCCCATATGCCAGCACATGATGTACAACATGGGCTCAATATGCTAGCAGCCACTTGCTGTATAACATTTTAAGAGTAATACACACAAACATGCCATCATGTTGACGCGCAATCTGTAGCTTTCTGTCCAAAACCAGAGCTTGTATTTTCTCACACCAGCCGTGTTTTCCATTACAGTCTAGTCTCCCAAACCAAAGGAAGCACTGGGGACAGCAGCAGACGGAGGAAGCTGAGGTGACCCAGCGATCTATGCTGGTTGTGGCTGTCCCCAGACCCTCCCACCTCCCAGGCCTGGAACCTCCAGAGGGCCCGGAAACTAGTGCCCCCGGGAGGACAAGGCATCAGCTACAGGGACCTGTGCTGTGAGAATGGCGTCACAGGCACAGTGTGGGAAAGTGAAGGGTGAGGGAATCTGCTGAAACCAGGGAAGAAGAAAAGCCTCCCCAGACAGCTGGGACAGCATGAGGAAAGGCCGAGGAGGGTGTGTGTCACAGCGCAGGGCCGAGCTGGCAGTGCCTGCTGGAAGGAGAGGCATCAGCAGCTGCGGGGGGGGGGCCTGGATCTTCCCAGAGGAGTTGTTTGCAGCTGAGGGAACCCCTAAGGAATCCTGTGGCCGGGAGAGGCCTGGGAGGGGTGGGGGGCGAGGGGCGGGGATGGAGAGGAGTGGGACAGAGACTGCAGTGTGGTTTTAGGCTGTCGAGTTTTAGAAACCTGAGGGACAGCCGGGCTAGATCCAGCTCCACCTCATACAGCCGGGAGCTCTTGAGCACCTCACTCCAAACCTCTGCGCGTCCTGGTCTGTGAGATGGGCAGCTTCTCCGCAGGAGGAGGGGCTGAGCACCTGAGGCCGAGGGCAGTGACCTGGGAAGGCTGAGTGACCGACATCCATGTCTCCTGTCCTGTGACTCGGTCTTTGGTTCAGCCAGGAAGTCAGACGATGGTAGTAGCACCTTAGAACCACAGACCCAGCCCCTCATTGGATAGGGAAAGCCCAGGTCCTGTGGAAGGGGGAGACTTGCCCGAGGACAGGGATGAGCAGGTGGGAGAAGCAGGGTGGTACCTTGCTTGTTTCACGACGTGAAGTTTCCTCCGGCAAAACTTGGATTTTAGGAGGAGGTCTCAGTGACTTCGCAGGAAGAAAAGCCCTGAGTTAACTCTGTATAGACCGCATGTCTAGTAAGCCTAGAGGCATCTTTATCCAAAATTCTACTTTGCACTTCAGATTCCAAGGATATAATAACTCCAGCAGCCTGTGCCTGGACATCATGCAGACAGCACCCTTCTCTGTCTGAACCAAGACCCACAAATCGAAGAAAACCAAAATTCTGACCCATGTGGAGAACACAGCAAACTGAAACCCTGTATTGGCAGAAACACATTTTTTAAATCTGACCTCTTTTCCCAGTTGACTTCTCACCCAGTTGAGATGGAGGCGCCAGGTAGACAGGGATCAGGATGTCAGCTGGTTGCTGATGGAGATGCTGAACCCGGCTTAGGTGCCCTGAGGACAGGCTTCCTAACCCAACTGTGCCAGGTTCCTACCAGTCACAGGTGTAACTGGACACTGCAGGCACTTCTCCTCCCAGCCCAGACCTGCCCAGGGCATCAGAGCACAGCCTCTACAGGTCTGCGACCCCGGAGAGAATGAGAGAACACCAGGCCCCGAAGACCCCAGTCTGATGAGTCACTCTCCTCCACCCAGAAGCCCAAACCATAGGGCTGTTTAATGAGTAAACGAGACACCCTGGCACATTTCACTGCGGGAAGTAGTGCGGGAAGTAGTGCCATAGGACAGGTGGTTTTCTGGATGATGCCAATTGAATTCTAGACCACTGTGCTTGGGGCCACAGAACTCGTGAAGGCTGACAAGCCCATGGATGATGTGCTCCCTTTCCAATTGGCGGTCAGTGTTCTAACTCTCTCAGGAACCTGCATTAGAATGTAAGAGAGCAAAAGTGATGCCACAGAATAGCTTCAAAACACCACGGTTTATGTCAAAGGTAGATCATCCCAAACCTTTGTGTTTTGTTGTTGGGGATACTTTTTGCACTCTGCACTCGACCTCCGGTAGGTGGGTGCCGGTCATAGATGAGCACTCCCTCTGTCTTAGCAGGAGGAGGACAACCTGTGGGGATAGTACCTGCTCAGCTCAAGGTGATAAAAGCTCTCTTTCTTACTGAAAGGACTGATTTGGAAATTATTCAAACTTTGGCACCAATCTACTCTGAATGGGACCCGTTGATATTTTTTCATTTGTCTGTGTTAATCCCTTGTGTAATCACTGCAGGTGAAAGGAGGGAGGCAGACAAGGAAGGGAGACCAACCAGAGCGCAGCCCATGGTCTGTTAGAGCAGCTTCACAAATTCTAAGCGACAGAGGCTCTGAGGACCCCACACATAAGTAGCAGTTGGCAGAAACAGGATCCAAAAGGATGGCCTCTGCCTTCTCCTCTAAGAGCTGAGTCAGTAGAGGGAAGGGAGGTGTTTTGTGGCTGTCACTGTGTCATGGCTGTTTCAGACTCAAATCTTGTCCACGTTTCCAGTAGGGGAGCCTGTTAGCTCTGCAGAAAAGCTGCTGTGGGCTGGGCAGGGGGCCAGGCTGGCGTCAGGGCTGCACAGGGCTGCACTACAAGGCATCCAACCAAGAATCAGAAAGGATCGCAGGAGAGGAATGCTGCTTCAAATCCAGAACACAGGGCCCTGCAGAGACTCTGGCGACAGGAATGTGGACGTGAGTTATGACTGAAGTGGACATCAGTGTGAGTGAGCTGGCAGGCAGCCTCTGAACCCTGCAAAGGACCAGAGAGACCGTCCACCATCTGGCACCACTGGCTGCAAGAGCAAAGGAAGCGACCAATTTGTCCTCTTCCATCTGAGAAATCCCTCACTGCACCTCTCCATTCCCCCACGCCGGAATTTCAGGAGCCATCCAGAGACCGGGACTTTCATTAAAGGAATCCACCCCATTCTCGTGGAAGCCATCCCACATTGAAAACTCACACAGTTTTTAAAGTCTGTATCATTCTAGACAAAAATCATTCTGATTTTCTTGTTTTAGTACTTCCCCTATACAGTAGAGAGTTACTAGGGTGGAAGTGGTGAGGAGAAAGAGGGAATGGCTAAAGCAAAACATTTTCTTTGAAAGCAATTAGAAGAAGAGAAATTGGAAATGGGGAAAGAATGATACAAATAAAGTTTTTTCTGAAATGCAGTTCTTAGGGAGCAAAAGCAGCGAACTGGCTGACAGAACATTGAAACCGTGCAGCTCCAGGCAGCTAACTTTGGACGGGATAATTTAAGTATGCAGGGCTGGCGTGGGCAGTGGCCCGTAATGAAGTACTCACCAGCCTGCAGGACTGAAAGGAGAAATGACTGTCACGTTGTCAATCCGCTTCCTGCTCCCAACACAAACGCCCCAGAGTTGGAAGCAGTGGTTCTCCCTCCATGTTTCTCCACGTGGGCCTGCCTCACTGACTGTTTCTCCTTTAGAATAGATGGTTGTGTTCAGGACACGCGATAAGGTGTGTAACGATTCCAGTTCTCTGTGCAGAGCACAGTGGCCACACTAAGTGACAAGGCAGAGCAAAGGCAGTCCTAGCAGAAAGCACTGTGTGCGGTGTCACAGCACATGGAACTGACAGGACCCGGACACCGGGATTGGATTGTGCCTCAGACATAAACTCCACAATTATACTTCTTCATGAGTAAGGGGCCCTTTTTATAGTCTGACTGGTCATCTTGGAAGGTTTTATGATTCACTCCCTTAAGGTCTCCTGGGAGTTGAAAATTGGAATTAAATGCAATGAAATTGATATAGTAAGATGGTATGGATAATCAATAAGGAAAGGTAAGGAAAAATTAGTGACATAATTTCACTCTAAGCCTTCCACCCACCTCCATGACAATGATGAGGAGACGGGTGAGGGGAGGGAAGGACAATAAACTCCTGCCTGCACACAGGCTGCATGGCATCAAAGAAACCAGACCACTGGCCTAGTACCAGGCAATTCACAACCCCTCCTCCCACCCCCCTCATTCATCTGTCACAGGAGTCGTGTCTACCTGTCCATTCCCTTCAGTGACAAAGGTATGCCATTAGTTTGTAGAGAGAGTCAGAATCCTGAGTGGAGATCACTCTGGTCATGTCTTTCCCAATCCATGTTTTTATGGCCAAGTGTTGGAGTCAAATTTGTAGACAAGTACACACACACACACACACACACACACACACACACATACACACACACACACACACACACACACACACACACACACACACGGGCGCACTCATTAACATAGACTATGTGGCTGTACTTTATACTTCTTTCCCAGTAATTAACAACTTTGTAAAAGTCAATATTTGGTTATACATAAAACTCACACAGCAAATTTTAACATACAAAAGAGGGACCATTTTCTTTGAATTCATTCTACAGTCGCCCAGGCCCACAGGTTCCTGCTGGCTCATGCCTCAGGCACCTTCTGCTGCCAGCTCAATTCTGCTTCCCTGGGAAGAGGAGAGGAGCGGGGGACACGGCCGAGGAGATGGCGTGTGCCACAGAAAGGCCACTGCCACGGAGAATCGCTGATGAAGACCAGAAGTAACGAGCTGAACCTTCCTGACAGTAATTCTTCCCAGCACTGAGGACCGTCATAAAACTCCTCCTGACAGCCCTCCGTGGACGAGAAGTATATGTTCTACAGAGAACTTCTGTGGTCTCCTGAGGGTGAGCAGACACAGGAAATGGCCTTTACTGGAGGAACACCTTGTAATTCAGAAGCAGCTGAACCTAAATGGAGTTGCAAAGGTCACTCTTATTTTATAACAAGAAGAAATATCCAAGGAACCTTCAAACCCTTCATTCCCTTTCCACAGCCATGCAGTACTCATACATCATAATATGGAATTATCTGTCTTTCTACAGCAAGGATATTTATTTAATAAATATTTGGGGGTTCCAACAATGTAATAAGAATCTCAAGGGATGCAAAGGTGTGCAAGAATTCACTATTGTCTGTTAAATGCTTACAGCATTAGACACGTGTTTAAAACACTAAGGAAACATCTGAAATCCTGTAACAGAGAGGAATAGACAGAAGCGCTCCAGCCATGAAGACAGAAGAGACACAATTCAGAGATGGAAGATGCTGACGAGGCCTCAGCATACCAGCAGACAGAAGCTGCATGTTGCTGAAGGATGCCCAGGACCAAACCAGAGATGGTCGGACCTGCATCACCACCATTTGTCCACCAACCAGATCTGAAATATTATGGCTGACATGTACACATAAGGAACTATTTGACATTGAAATTGGGACTCAAAAGAACTGTTGGCCCAGAAAGGAACTCACTACAGACTGATTCATTTGCCTCTCAGCATAACCATTATGGCTTGTTGTAGTTTAGGTTCTTACAAGGGTATTTCTTAGATCACATGACCTCACACATCTAGAGGAAATAATGAACAACATAAACTGATGAACAAAAACAGACCCAGAGAAAGAGAAGCAGCGATCAGACTCTCAAACCACAGAGGGAAAGTAAGGGAGGGTGGGGATAAGGGGAAGAGATCAACCAAAGGGCTTGTGTGCATGCATATGGGCCTGGCCAGTGGCCATGGACAACAGGGGTGTGGGGGCATATGTAGAGAGGGGTTTGGAATGGGAATGGGGGGATAAGGACAATTATGTAAGACCATAATCAATAAAATAAATTAAATAAATAAATAGAACACTAAGGAAACAAAGGTAAATCTGATAAAGCTCATTAAGAAACTCACTGTGAGCAGGAGATGCAGACCTGAAAATAATCACCTGACAATGAGGTAACCACCTTCCTGGAGGAGCTACTACATCCCATAAGGGTTGTGTCTGATTATTGCAAAGTGAGTAACATTTTAAATGTGTTACAGAATCCAGTTGTGTGAACTCCCCTGAAATGAACAGCCTAGGGTACAGCAAAGAAATTTTGAAATGAGTTTGTGCTGAATTTATGCATTCCATAAATTTGAATGTTTTTATGTTGGAGTTTCTTAAAATGGGGGACACGTTTAGAAATCAGTGGACTTTAAAAACAAATTATTTTTGAATAAGGGCTAATTATGTTTTCATTTGTTATGAAGATATATGGAAACATTCTATGAATGGTCATATTAACTACAATAGCCAAATATGAAGACACATTTAGCACCATTCAAGTCCAAATTCAGTGTGAAGGCACTTGGAAGCCAGTTTATTTGTGATGTAAACATATCTCTGACTTGTTTGCATGAAATAGGATTAACCAAGCAGAGAGCTAGTGGCAAAAACAATGAGATAATCAAGATGTGCAAATTTTGCTTTGATGACTTTTGAAATCTGAGAAAAGTGACAGTGTTTCTTACTTAGACAGGAACTTATTTATTCTTATTTAAAACATATAAAATGTTCCTTGCCTGGCCAGTGTAGCTCAGCAGTTGAGCATCAACTCAGGAACCAAGATGCCACTGATTCAATTTCCCATCAGGGCATAGGCCCAAGTTACAGGCTCGAACCCCGGTGGGGAACATGCAGGAGGCAGTCAATTAATGATATTTCTCTCTCATCAATGTTTCTATCTTTCGATCCCTCTCCCTTCCTCTCTCTAAAAAATCAATAAAACACTTTTAAAAGAAACACAAAATTTATATTTAAAAATAAAATAAAAACGTTCTTTAAGGGTTGAAAAGACATGAATGACTTCTAAAGTTTGTTCATAGCTCAACTAATGGGTTGCAAACAGTCAGGCCTACTTACAAAGAAACTGGTTCCTTGGATTTATCCATTCATCTATCCATCCACCCATCCATCCATGTATTCATCCATCCATCCATCCAGCCATCCATCCATCCACCCATCTATCCACCCATCCATCCATGTATCCATCTATCCATCCACCCATCCATCTATTCATTCACCCATACCTCCATCTATTCATCACCCACCTGTCTGTCTGTCCCTCCAATCAAGCATACATCTATCCATTTTGCAAACACTTAATGAGCAGTACTCTTTCTGAGGTCATGTGCCAGGTCCTAAGAATACACAGAGGTGAATAAGATAAAGTCCTTGCCCTGGAGAATTGCTTGGTCAACAGCTTCCCAAATTGTGGCCAAATAACTTCCTGCAGAAGCTCTGCCTGGGTATCCTATTAAAAAACACAGATACTGGGCACCAGCCCTAGACTTGCCAAATCAGAATACCTTGGGCTGCATGTTTAACAAATATCTTAAATTATTCTTAGTTGTGCTAAAATTTCAGAGTTAAACTCTGGGGAAGATTCGAAATGAAAACAAATAATTACATTTCATTGTGCTGCTGTAGAGATGTGTTAAGAGTTTGGTAAAAGCAGAAGAAAGAGGGCTAACTCAGACCCCACGAAATAAAGACCCTTTGTTAGCGATAGATAACACAGCTTGGCTCCTCCACACAGGAGCTACACAAAGAAATTCCACACACCCTGTAAAAACGCAAATGGTAAAATAGGAAGTTAATTTTAACTCTATACAAATGTGTTTGGCTTTGTGGAACAACTTTTCTTATCAAAGAAAAGCTCCAATATCCAAGAAATAACCCACCTTGAGATCTTAACGATTCATTTTTTAAAGTGGTAAATCTTAATAAAATAAAATAAAAACCCTATGAAAGTACCCAAATTGGCAGATGTGAATCACATCTATAATTGTATATAAACATATGCTGTGTATACAGACATACACCTGTATAAATTGTGTGTGCAGATGCAAGAACATATTCTTAACTCTCCTGAAGCATACTTCTCATTAAGAATCACAGAGGATTGATCTGTGAGCTCACTTATGACAGTTTCAGAGATTACTGCTGATGGCAGGCACCCAGCACTAGTCACAGTAATCAAGGCATTTGACAAAGTATTTTCAAGTGTACATCACCCCAAAGAGGACCTGATCTTTCATACTACATGCCATCAACTAATTTATCAATAAGAAACTGATCACCTATTTGCTGGATGTCTGATGCGCACCCCCTCAATAGCATACATTTCCCTCTTCCTCTAGCACATCCTCCATTCATGGCTGATGCAACGAGGTGATGCAGCCAATGTTCTCTCTCTTGTCCTGGTCTCACCCATCCAAAGGTGAAAGACACATTCTCACAGGAAAAACTGTCATTGTGCTTCTGGTCTCATTGTTTCCACTTGTTCCAATAACCTGATGTATAAGCATTTCCATTATGAAGTTATCTGCATTTGTGGAAAGAGCACTGGTGCCGGCTTTTTGGTTTGTTTGTTTTAAATATATTTGTTTTGATTTCAAAGAGGAAGAGAAAGGGAGATGAGAGAGAATCATCTATTGACTGCCTCTTCTATGCCCCCCACTGAGGACCGATCCCGCAATCCAGGGATGTGTCCTGACTGGACATTGGACTGTGACTTCCTGGTTTATAGGTCGACGCTCAACCACTGGGCCACACTGGCAGGGCATATGTCTTTTTATTTCATATGGTTGATGGCAGAGGGAGCAGGCCTTGTATTGGAATTGGGCTGCCCTGGTACCCTTTGCATCGTGATGGCGGTAGCATCTCCAGTATCACCGGGAAGCCTGAGAGTGCAAGAGCGACAGTGAGGAGCTGACCTCCAGCAGGGGGTCTTCCCCAATCCAATTTTTGCAAAGCAGCAGCTCCTCCTGGTGCAATGTCTCCCTTGCACCTGCTAGACTCTGGTCTGCAGCTGGTGACTTGCCTCCTTCTATTCCCCTGCCATCACTTTCCTACCGACACACATTTCTGTGTTCCTGATCTCCTCTCTGCTAATCGCACACTTTCCCTAAATATGAGAACTATGTCTTAGCATGATGAGAAGAATACACTGAGATAGAAGGATAATTGTCTTCTGAGGCCAACCCCCTCTGAGTTACGCTGGACTGGTCAATACCATGTGAGCAGGCAGTCTGCACAGGGGTGGTGCCCCAGGACTTAGGAGCCCACAGTACCAGTCAGAATCCTGGCTTTGCCCTGTGACACTCTGTGTGACATTGGGCACATTGCTATTCACTCTGTTCTGTAATATCAGGGATGTAGGAGGACCCACTTTCTAGGGCTGTGGGAGGGCAAATGAAAGTGCCTTATTCACAGGGGGATGCAACATCCTGCCCAGGATACAATGCCAGTCGCCTAGCTATTGTGTAATATCAGATAACTCCAACGTCAGCCATTATGGCATCAAGTTAATCACAACCAAGGGAAAAGTTAGTAAAAATTGAGTATACTCAGCTAAGCCTGGGGCACTTCTAATGAGCTTGGCAACTGAATGAGAAACGGATCAAGCACTTTCTGTTAATGAGCTTAGGGACTTGAGTTCTGGGCTGGTCACTTGCCATTGGAGTTAGACACAGGTTCCCTGCAAGTAGTTTTGCGCTGTCAACAAATGCAGCTGCTAGTAGGTTCCTGGGTTTTTCTTACCTATTTTTTAGGACAGGGAGAGAGGTGGTGGAGGGGAGGTGGGAGGAAGGATCAATAACCCAAAATCTATGCTGCAGTAAAAAAAGAAGGAATTCTTACCATTTGCCAACAGCATGGATGGAACTGGAGAGCATGATGCTAAGCGAAATAAGTCAGTCAGAGAAAGATAAATATCATATGATTTCACTCATATATGGAATATAATGAACTACATAAACTGATGAACAAAAACATATCCAGAGACAACGAAGCGTCAATCAGACCATCAAATGTCAGAGGGAAGGTAGGGGAGGGTGGGGGAAAGGGGAAGAGATCAACCAAAGGACTCTATGCATGCATAGAAGCCTAACCAATGGACACAGACACTAGGGGGGTGAGGGCATGTGTGGGGGTTGGGGGGCAATAGGGGAATAAGGACACATATGTAATATCTTAGTCAATAAAGAAGAAAAAATAATGTTGGAAAGGCAAAAAAATAAATAAATAATCCAAAATCTAGAGAGAGGGGAAAATATCAAATGTGCTTCCCAATGTAATCAGATAATTTATTTTAACTTAATAAGTCAATTTATCCAAACAAATCATTTGAAAATTTGGGGAATTTTTTTTTTCCTCAAATGAATTGATAGTCCTATCTGAAGTCACTTAACCAGTCAGTTGTTTCTGTATTGACTAGGTAGTATCACAGAAGCAAAATTATAGAAATTTACAAACGAGGAGGAGACATGGTTAGAAGGCTTTAATGCTTAACTTTGTGTTATATTTCTTTTTTATATTTCTTTCCTCCACCCTCAGTGGGCAAGCATCTGTGCTATCTTGAAGTCCCTTGAATTCTGTATCAAAATATCAAAAATACAGCATTCTTTGTTGGAAGGATTTTTGTTAATCAGCCAAAGGTATTTCACATCTGTCAGATGTCTAAAAACTATGCTGGTTAAAAAGCATTTTCATCCTTGCCTGTTTGTAGATTCAGGATTTTTAACTCACAGGTACATGTGTATACTCAAAGGAAAAGAAGGGGCTATTCTGAGTTAGATTAGATCCAAGTCTTATAGGCTAGCTGACAGTCACAAGTTATGAAACTAACTAAAGGCCTGAATTACTTCCAGTGGATGGGTCCACAGTCAATTAGCTTAGTGTGGTCAAGTCTCCAGAGTATGGAATGGATAGATGGTTCACTGAGATTAAAAAAAAAAAGAAGAAGAAAAAAAATCTAGAACTTTTAAAACTTTGTATTTAATATCATCCTATATAATAAAAAGCTAATATGCACATTGTCCCCTCGTGAGTTTGATGGACCAAGAGTTCAACCGCTCACTAAGACGTGTGCTGATCTGCCGGGTTCTTGTTCCAACATTAAGAAGGGTTCAATGATCTGGAGAAAGGCTGTTAGCAGATTAAGTAGGAGTCCAGAGACAAAAGAAAATTTTGAAAGGCATTGGGGGGTCAGAGGAGCTTTAGCTAAAGGAGCTAAGTTCTCCTTGTCTCATGACCCCTTGTTTTTTATTAACACAAATTGTCCTAAGGCAAGGTGGAGATACATACCGATACTTCAAAGGGTTTCATACAGAGGCATTGTCAGATTGGGGAATAGCCTACAGCCATTTAGTTATTTGACCAGTAGGAGGCAATAACATGTAGATTAAGATGCCCTGAGCTGTCTGGCAGCAAGCAATCATCATATTCAGGTTTGGGGGAAATGCCTTCAGCCATTCCAACAGGTGATAACATATGTGATGTAATCCTTGTTGAGCCCCAGGTACCATCAACCTTTTGATAAAATTCTTGCAATTATGACATGCTGGAACTGGCTTCTGGCACTGAATATCAGGGGGTGGCGTGGAATGAAGGAAGACCCCACCAGCAGCCAGCAACCAGGGGAAGGAAGGCCCTAATTGGCCCTAATCACCAGCAGGGCCAGGGACTCTACCTGTGCACAAATTTCATGCACGAATTTCAGGCCTCAAGTTAGTTTCATAACTTCATTGAAATATGAATCAGATACAGTCAAATCTTGGTTCTCAAATGTCTCCTATCTTGAATAATTTGGTTCTGGACCTGGTTATTCATGGGGAAAAATGTCTCTGTGGTTGAACAACCCTTTCACACTGATATATCCGCATGGCAAAAAGCATCTCTCAGGCCACAAAGGAGAGAATGCCAGTCAGTTTGCCACTAAACCTCAGCTTGTTGGCCTCTCAGGAAATTGTACTATGAATGCTTTCGTAGGTTTGTTGCTTTTGCTGCTGGCAAAATGGATGATTAACACAATGTTAAAACATCAAAGAGGCCATCAAGAGTGCTAATGTTACTAAGGGAGTGAAAGAAACAATGATCACAGGCAGTTGAAGAGGTAGAAAAGCCATTGTTGATTTGGTAAAGGAAAAGCAGTTAGCCATTGACAGCAGCATTTTGGAGGCAATGATATGTGAAAAGCAAAGATGCTGCTGACCTGAAAGAAACCCCTGGAATGAGCGCTAAAAGTGATTCATTTAAGGCTAGAAGAGGATGTTTTGATAAATTTAAGAAAAGAAGTGCTTGTTTATACTTAAATAGTACATTAGACATGTTCAATATATAAGGAAAGCTGAAACAGGGAATCATTTGGGGGTCTGGAATGAATTAATTCCATTTACATTATTCCTAATGGGGATAAATGATTCGGTTTTCAAACAAATCACTTCTCAAACAGCCTTCCAGAGCGAGTTAAATTCAAGAAACAGAGTTTCATTGTACCATAAAATTCTTCCTTTTAAAGTATACAACTTGATGTTTTTTAGTATAGTCACAGAATTGTGCAGCCATCACTACTACCCAATTTCAGAACATTTTCATCACCCAAAAAAACCTATTAGTGTTTTCCCTTCCCCCACACCCCAGAACCCTAATCTACTTTCTATCTCTAAAGATTTGCCTATTCTGAATATTTCATGTAAATTAAATCATACAATTTGTGAAGTTTTGTGTCTGGCTTTTTCCAGTTAGCAGAATTTTTTCATTCTATCCATGTTGTAGAATGTATCAGTATTTCATTTTCTCTTTATGACCTAATAATATTCCATTTTTTTAATATACTACATTTTATGTATCCATTCATCAATTGATCCATTCCATTTGTGGTTTTTTCCCATTTTTTGGCTGTTATGAATAATGTTAAATTTAAATACACATTTTTATTTAGACATATGTTTTTATTTCTCTTGGGAATATGCCTAACAGTGGAATTGCTGTTTCAAATGTATTTAACATCATGAGAAATTTTCAAACTGTTATTCCAAACTGGCTGCATCATGTTACAGTCCCACCAGAAATGTATAAGAGCTTTTTTATTATTTAATTAAATTTATTGGAATGCCTGGCCTGTATGGCTCAATGGTTGAGTGTCGGCCTATAGCCCAGGAAGTCATGGTTTGATTCCCAGTCAGGGCACATGTTCAGTCGCAAGCTCAATCCCCAGTTGGGGACAAGCAAGAGTCAGTCAATCGATGTTTCTCTCCCATCAATGTTTCTCTCTTTCCTTCTTTCTCTCTCTAAAAATCAATAAAAATATTTTTTTGTTTATTGGAGTGACATTGGTTAATAAAAGTATATAAGTTGCAGGTGTACAATTCTATACTACATCATCTATTTATTATACTAGGGGACCAACGCAAGAAATTCAGGCAAGAGGCTCAGCCATCAAAACCCCACTTGCCTTGGCCCTGGCTTCGTCTGAAAAGTCATCCGGATGGTTGTTCTGATGTTCAGTCTAATATTAGCTCTTTATTATATAGGATTGTCTGTTCACCACACAAGATAGTGAACATCTTTAAGTGTGCCTTTGCGTACTAGTATATATTCTTTGGAGAAATATCCATTCAAATTCTTGAACTGTTTTGATTTTTATCTTTTTCTTACTAATAAGAGTTCTTTATATATTCTGGATGTTAATCCCTTATCGGATAAGTGACTTGCAAATATTCTCCCATTCTGTATGTTGTCTTTTTAATTATGGTGTTTGGGGGTTTTTTTTAGAACAAAAGTTTTACATTTTGATGAAGTTTCATTTTTCTCTTTTTCCTCTTGTAATTTGTTCTTTTGGATTCATCGCTAAGAAAACTTTACCTACCCTGAAGATTCACTCTTAGGTTTTCCTTTAGAACCTCCAGAACTCCTTACTGATTCTAGGTTTTGCTTTCTGTGGTTTCTGTTACCATGGTCAACTGAGATCCAAAAACGGCGCATGGGAAATTCCAGAAATAAACAATTCGTAATTTTTAAATTGTGCACTATTCTGAGTAGTGTGATGAACTCTCTCTCTGTCCTGCTTCACCCTGCCCAAGACATGGATCACCCTTAACCTGTGTACACACACACTGTATATGCTCTCCCCCTTCCCGCCTCCCCCATTACTCACTTAGTAAACGTCTCAGTTATCAGATCGACTGTCACAGTATCACAGTGCTTGTGTCAAAATCCTTATTTTATTTAATAATGGCTCCAAAGGGCAAGAGTAGTGATGCTGGCAATTTGATATTCCACAGAGGAGCTGTGAAATGTATGTAGGTATAGGAAAAAGAATAGCATATATAGGATTGTGTACCATCATGGTTTCAGGCATCCATTGGGGATCTTGGAAGGTGTCTCCCCCTGGATAGGGAGGACGACCATTGAGTAGAAGTCAGGGAGCAGACTTCTTATTCCTAATCTTAAGGTGAAAGTGTTCAGTCTGAGCATGGTGTGATTTGTTGGTGTTTGTAGAGGCTCTTTATCTGATTGAGGAAGTTCCCTTCTATCATTCATTTGTGAAGTGTGCCTTGTTATTTTTTAATTTCTATGTTTGTCTAAGTTTTACAAATTATCTGAATAGAGGGGTCAATATTATTTATAAATAAATTCATATGCATATGTGGAGTAAACGTTCAGAGCTACATTAGGCATAACCACATATGATAAAAAGTTTGAAGATCACTGGGGTCAAGCATGGCATCTTCAAGGCCATGGCCGTGACTGGCCCACAGCAGGACAGCTGTCTCATGGTTCCACATCATACTCCAAACATCGCCAACTTCTGTGCAAGTACCTGGGAGGAAACCAAGTGAGTGTGTGGCTGAATCTGTCCTAGCTCATCCCTCCTTGCTAAAGGAGTCCTTTTTCCCATCTTTAGACAAAAAAGAACATGGATAAAATTCAGCAATCATCTATTTCCTACTTTTAAGGAAACGCCCAAATAATAACGTGTCATTCAAAGGAAGAGACCGTCAGAGAAGAGACGGTTGGCTGTGCCGCAGGATTGCCCTGGAGGGAAGGAGACAAAAGCTTCGGACTGCTCTGAATGCCACCTCCAACTCCACTTCCAACTGAACTGAACCCCAGTTCTGGGCTCATTGGAGGAGAGCCTAAACTGTTTGGTAGCAGGCGAAAATCGAGGGCACCTTTCTCTCAGAGGTGCTTGCAGCAAGTACTGAAGGACCCTGGGGATTACTGAGACTCAGGAACTGCATAGAGTGGGGCTGATGGAAGCCAAGGCAGTAGGCTCCACCCTGAAACCCCGCCCCATCAGGGAAGCTGCGAAAATGCCGAGACAACAAAATAGATCACAAACAAAAGAAATGGAGGACCAAAAGTGACTGGATATAGAGTTCAAATTTACGCTTATAAGGTTTTTTAAGAATTTCCTAGAAAAGGTCGATAAGACTATGAGGATATGGGATCAACTAGAATTAATAAGGAATCAACAAGAAATGATAAGGGATCAACAAGAAGTAAAGAATGCATTGTCTGAAATAAAAAATATTATACAGAATCCTAAAAACAGAATGGAAGATCACAAGAATCAAGTCAAAGATGTGGAACATAAAGAGACAGAAGACACTCCTCTGCAGAAGCAAGAAGGCAAGAAAATCCAGAAAATTGAAGATAATGTAAGAAACCTCTGGGACAACTTCAAGCGAACCAACATCAGAATTATGGGGGTCCCAGAAGATGAGAGAGAGCAAGATATTGAAAACATACTGAAAGAAATAGTGACAGAAAACTTCCTCCACCTGGTGAAAGAATTAGACTTACAAGTCCAGGAAGCACACAGAACTCCAAACAAAAGGAATCCAAAGAGGACCTCACCAAGACACATCATAATTAAAATTCCAAGAGCAAAAGACAAAGAGAGAATATTAAAAGCAGCAAGAGCAAAGCAGGTAGTTACCTATAAAGGAGCACCTATACGATTGTCAGCTGACTTCTCAACAGAAACCATGCAGGCCAGACAGGAATGGCAAGAAATATTCAAGGTGATGAGTAGTAAGAACCTACAGCCAAAAATAATCTACCCAGCAAAGCTATCACTCAGAATCGAAGGCCAGATAAAGAGCTTCACTAATAAAAAAAAAAAAAGCTAAAGGAGTTCACCACCACCAAACCAGAATTATATGAATTGCTGAAGGGGGTTCTTTCAGAAGAGAAAGTAAATAAAGATAAAAACTATGAACAACAAATATGTAACTATCAACAAGTGAGTCTAAAAACCAAGGAAATTAAAAAAAAATCTGATGAACAATAGTAACTGTTGAATATAATAGAATCAGAGGTATGGAAGGGGAGTGAACTGACGATTCTTGGGGAAATGAGGAGAGGGGGATGTGGGAAGAGACTGAACATAAACTGTGCACCTATGGATGAGGACAATGGGGAGTGGGGAAAGGGCAGAGGGTGGGGTGGGAACCTGGTGGAGGAGAGCAATGGAGGGGGGGAAGGAATATTTGTAATAATATGAACAATAAAAATTTATTTTAAAAAATTTAAAAAATAACTTTAAAAAAATGTTCTATAGTCACTTAATGAGTTCTCAAAAAAAAAAAAAAAAAGGAAGAGACCATTGAACACTGAATATGTCACTTTGGTCCAAGAAAACACTCCAGTCACTTCTCTATATATAGTTAGGAAAAACAGAAGAAAAAAAGTGTTTTCTCTCCTCTAAAGAGCTTGACTAGTTCTACCCTTGAATCACAGCCCTCACTCTGGAGCCTTCTCAACAAGCAGCAAGAAATCAAAATAGGCAGGCCTCCATGGAGCCCTGCTCCACCATCCCGAGAGCACTCTGTCCAGTCTGGTTTCCAGGCGACTAATCACATACGCAGGCTGGTTTGTGACACCCAGAATCTGGAGCCTGTGCTTGGCTGAGATGCTGTTTGCCCTGGATTGCCACCTATGGACCTTAAAAGGTGCAGAGTCAGTGTTTTGGAGAGCAATTAACAAATTAAGACAGAAGGTCTTAAGACCCCTCAGCTTCCAAAGTAACAAGGCCGAGCAGGGAAGTTCAGGTGGAGCTAATGGGGCAGAAACCATCGACAGAGGGAAGTAAAGGTGTGAACCAGAGAGCAAGCGATGGGGAACCTGGAAATGGTCAGCTGTCCAGCATCAAGACCTTTCTCAGAAATCCTGGGGCCAAAGGAGCTGGTGAGGATGCTAGCCAGGCCTGGCCCACCCTCCCCTGGTAAACAATTGCTTTCACGGTTAAAAATGCCAGGGTGTTCTGTTCCCAGTCTAAAAAAAAATTGTGAATAAGTGATACATTTTAATAGATTTAATTATTGAGATTCTTAAGAATCCCTGGAACAAATTGAACAGCAGAGGTTTCTCTTATTATTTTATCCATATTGTCATTTTTGTCAGTGGCTGGATTTCCATTTGGAAATAAATAGCCTGACAATTTTTACATCTCAACAGGCAGCAGACGCAGAATACCAGGCAGCTGCCAAGAAGTCTCTGTCATTCTGGAATGTGGTATTGCTGCGTGCTAGTAAACCCTTTATGGGCATATCTGCCCCAGGCTGCCCACCTCAGACTGCGCATTTTGTATTGGCTCTGAACAATGTGTCTGAACAGCAACAAACTTCGGGAACCCCCTTTCTCTCACGCCGGTTCCTGATAAGCAAAGTGAAATAAGGGTCTTAGGGGCCACTGCTCTACATGGCGATTGGGACACAGACATAACTCAGGGGGAGGTAACAGGGCCTTCTCCTCCACTTCATAAAAAATCTGGGGGAGCAGCTCCCTACTCTGGGACACCTGCAAAATATAATGGTAACAGTAATCACCAACCAACGGAATAATATTTGAATTGCTCCACAAAAAGAGACCTGAAGTTGAAGAGTTGAGCCTCGCTTGGTTTATTTCTAGCTGGTGTTAGCAGCACAGGCCACGTGACAGTTTTCTCTGTCACGCTCTAACTACCAAAGAGCACAAAAGGATCAGGTATCTACCGATTTCCTAACTGAACTCTGAGCCAGGCTGCCCGCCATACATCCTCTTCATTAGAAGGTCTCCCCTCTCTTCTGCCCATTTTCTCATTCGACTGTTTGTTTTCACTGAAGAGTTTTGTGAGTCCTTTGCATCCTCTACATACCAGTTCTTTGTCAGACCTGTGATTTGCCATTATTTTCTCTCACTTTATACCTTCTCTTTTATCCTCTTCAGAGCGTTGTTGTCCACAGGGCAAAGGCTTTCAATGTTGATGAAATCTAATTCTTCACCTTTTCCTTTTATGGATTGTGTTTCTGGTGTTGAATCTAAGGATTCTTTGCTTATTTGCCTTGCTATTTATCCTGAAGTTTTCTCCTATTTTTTTTCCTAAAAATTTAAGTCTAAGATCTATTTTTAGGTAATTTTAATATAAGGTGTGATGGGGTCTGGGGTTTTGGGAGGCAGGAGTGCCTAAAGAAGTCCAGTTGCTCCAGCCCATTTGTTAAAGGGTGATTCCTTCTCCAATGAATTGCTCCTATACCTTTGTCAAAATTCAGTTGGGCATACTCCTGTGGGTCTATTGCTGGGCTCTCTTTCTGTTCTGCTGAGGTACACATCTGTCTCCTCACCAATACTACAGTCTTGATTACTACAGTGTCCTAGGAACCTCAATATTGGGTAGAGTGATTCCTTCTACTCTGCATAAAATGGACCTTTTCATTATTCTGGACTTGTACTGTTATGTATGAATTTTAGAATAACCTTGTGCATATCTATGAAAATGTTTGCTGTATTTTAATAAGAACTGCACTAAACTAGAGGTTAATTTCATAAGGAGTGACATTGTTAGAGTTTGTGTCTTTGAATCCATGAACACTCTATCTTGCTTCATTACTTTAGCTCTTTCTTGATTTCTTTCATTAGAGTTTTCTAATTTTTTTAAAAAATAATAATTTTATAGATTTCAGAGTGGAAAGGAGAGGGAGAGAGAGAGAGATAGAAATATCAATGATGAGAGAGAATCATTGATCAGCTGCCTCCTGCACACCCCTGAAACCTGGGCATATGCCCTAACCAGGAATGGAACTGTGACCACCTGGCTCATGGGTTGATACTCAACCATTTAGCCACACCAATCAGGTTGCACTTCCTAATTTTCAACATATAGGTCCTAATGGTATACTTTTACAAATTCAAAATATCCTAAATAACCTGTGAAGTATGGTGAGTGTGATGATGTCCCTGGTAACTGTATGGAGCCCTCACTAGGAGCTAAGTGCTCTTCCACATGTATTGGCTCATTAATTCATTGAATAGGCAAATCAGGTCCAGGAGGGACTTCCTCCTTTGTTGACCTCCAGTACCTGTTGGATTTACTTTATGGAAACCTGGTCCCTCACAGATCAAATAGACATTATTTTCCTGAGTCAGCACTTTTATGACTGCCTTGAAGTCTTAATTCTGTCTCTGCAGCGAAAGGTGGCAAATAGAGTGACATCTGCCACTGATGCCATCTTATCTATGTCATGTTGGTTCTGCACCGCTGATGCCATCTTATTTATGTCATGAAAAGATAAAATGGGTGAATTTTGAAATAATGGGGAATTATATTTTTTTAAGCGCCAAACTTTTTTCTTTAAGTAATTTTGATAGGCATCATTAAAATGCAATATCTTATTTTCTTAAAAAGAATATATCAAGACTATTTTCTGCAGATAACCCATCATTTTGGACTTAGAAGATCATATTCTATTACAATGGAGTGAGCTCTTATTATCTATTTGACTCTTTCCTGTTTTTCCTTCATTGACAAGGTGTTTTAAATTTTCTTGCCTGATATTTTTTAATGCTTCTTTCTCCTACCTCAGTATTAGCTGAGACATCACATTGTCATTTTCTCATCCCTCCTCATTTCGGTGAAGCTCTCTAAGCTATCTAGAATAATCATTGGGTGGCCTGAACCAAAAACTCATGTAGTAAGCAATGGAGGGAAAATCAGCTCAAATACTTAATAGTTTGAAGAATTAGGAAAAATATAAGGATATAGAGACCAAGAGGAAGACATGGAGAGCAAATAAGAGCAGAATTTGAATTTACACTAAAGTACACCTGGCTCTGAAGTCCAGATTTTTTTCTTTTATCTTACACTGAGCTTTTTGGAAAGGACAAAATAGTTTCCAAGACAGAGTATGTCCACCAAACTTTTTATCAAATGGGTTGAAATTCTTCCTACCCAAAGAAAGTGAGATTTAGCACCAAACTCAGGAAATCAAGTTTATGGGCCATCCTTAATGATCTCCATCTCCCAAGGCCTCTCACCAAGCTTCAGAGACTTGCATTAAACAGAAAGCGAGGGATGATGAGACCTGCACTTTTCTCTGGTACCAAGTTGTTTAGAAGCATCACCAGGGACCCATTTCTGTCTCCTGAGCCTGATGCTTGGGTTGCTCCAAGGAGGAGAGAGGACAGCAGGGAAACAAAGCAGGAGGAGGGCTCAGGTCTGCTCCCAGCTATCGTCTCACCAAGAAGGTGAGGAACCTCTTTCATTCTCACTCTCTCTCCCGCCCCATGTCCACTCCACAGGTAGATGTGAGATCACTGAATCATTCCTGAGCAGCTTCTTCTCGTGTTGGAGCACAGGGGTCCCTGGACCTGTGCTATTTTCAGCCCTGAAAGAGGGTCCTAGCAGCTGGGAAAGTCTCCTGAGAACAGAGCATGATAAGGAGGATGTTCACTGCAGCACCATCCTGTTTCTAAGAATGGTGGGTCATGCCATAGTCTTTGATCATCATGGGGCTTTTTCAAGCAGTGTGGGCTGTAGTCTTTGAAATAAGGACAATCCGCCAAGACTGGTTTGGCTCAATGGATAGAGCATTGGCTTGGGGACTTAAGGGTCCCGGGTTCGATTCCCGTCAAGGGCATGTACCTTTGTTGCGGGCATATCCCCAGTAGGGGGTGTGCAAGAGGCAGCTGATCGATGACTCTCTCTCATCGATGTTTCTAACTCTCTATCTTTCTCCCTTCCTCTCTGTACAAAATCAATAAAATATATTGAAATAAGGACAATCCTTCTGGGCTGTTCTGGGTGGACCCCAACTACAAGTGGGGTTGGGGAGGAGAGACCCACATGATCACAGTCACATGGGGCACCTGGGGTGAGCCAAACCACTTATATTGGTTTTTAACTACAGGACCATATGATATATCAGTCGGACAGGTGGAAGTCAAAATGAAACTTGTTGTCTAGGGCAGTGGTCGGCAAACTCATTAGTCAACAGAGCAGCAAACAGCGGCTCAAGAGCTGCATGTGGCTCGAGAGCCACGGTTTGCCAACCACTGGTCTAGGGTATGTGAATTTTACATTTTGGGGTGTAACCAGAGTAATTAACAATAAAATATATTCCTACTGAAGAAGTACCCCAATAATCCTATGCCATAAAGGGGTTCCAATTTTGGGCCAGTTCAGTTCTGTTTATCGTTACAATATCACACTGCATGTCCACACCACCTACCGTGTAAGTACCAAAAAACCAGGACACAGACAATTTATTGCTTGCCTGGCAATTCCTTAGGGAATTGTTGTATCAGTTGTTGCTTATTTTGTAGTTCACCATATCATCTTCTCCCATTATGGAAAATAAATGAATTTATAGGGCCCAGAAGCTTGTCCACAAATCTTATCTGGGAAAATGATAGTTGTCAAGAGAATACCAAAATGACTAAATAACTCATTGTACAAATGCCCCCTCCACAGAAAGTGGTTACACTGTGTATGCAATAACCGCTATCTTCACTAAGGAGACCCCTAAGACTGGAAGGTCAGTCCTTACTGGGGCTCATCATAAGGCCCATTCACCCAAAATCAACACAGCACCTGTATTGTGTCACTGCAGAGATGTCGGTCACCAGACCCTCAGTCTGCCTGATGTATTTATTTAGACAAGTCACCGCCTCTCTCTTTTAAAATTCAAATACTCCTGGGAGCCCCACTTTGCTGTATCAGCATTTATTGAGACCTGCTATGTTCTTCATAGCATGTTGCTCAAAGTTGATGTTGGAACCACGGGAATCATTGGTAGCACCTCATTCCAGGGATGGGTGACTTGACTTTCAGATACAGTCTCCATTCTGCCAGGAGGGATGGGGCAGCTGGGGACCACTGAGTCTGAACTGATGAGACCAGCTGTACAGGAACTGCTAATGCTGAAAGGGCTGGGATAAAGAGTTGGAGGCAGAGTCAGCATGAGCCCCAGGTCCACCAAGAGTGGAGGTGCCATGCAGTTTAGAAATGCCCCACACACACAGTGATTCCACTCTGGGAGTCCATCCAAATGAAGTCATTTATACTCTAAGGAAAAAGAAAAGACGGATACTGTCTAACCAACCACATCATCAGAGTGTATTTTATTCCTATTCCCAGAGGGATGGTGACATCCAGGAAGCAAGTACCAGGAACTAGAAATAGGAGCTACAAGGGAGCATAGGACATTTGACATTCAAGGCAAAGCAGGAAATGTGAGTTTCAAGATTCCCAGTGCTGTATAATCCTCATATGTAAAGAGCTAGGGTCTGTAACATCCAAAATGACTGAACGAACGACCAAATGCCAGGCTGCGTGTGCAGCAGGCTCAGTTGGGCAGGGACTGATGAGCCAGTTGAACTGTTGACCTCTCAGTTCCTCTTGGGTCACAGCCACTGCAACTCAGCACTGACTGACACCATCAAGGCGGGTGCGATGCGATTCATCAGGGGCCCTGCCATTGCCCCATGATCACTCCTCAGAGGGAGCCCAACCCACCTGGCCGGTGGTGGTGGGTGGGGCCTCCCTCTGGGGGACAATCAATCATGGGGATCCTGGACTGGACTTTGAGAGGGCGCAGGCCTGGCTGAAGGACACACACACACACACACACACACACACACACACACACACACACACCAAGTGCACCAGCCCTCTAGAATAATGATGATGATGATGATGATGATGATGATAAAGTTACCTGTCCCCATTGAAATTTGACTCTTTTTTTCAAGTTCTGAAATGAAAGGAATTTATGCAGCAAGTTCTTATCAGAAACGTCATGATCATAATTGTTTTCTTTTGAGATCTTGCTAACCCATTGTCATTGAGTGCATATATCTTTTGTTTTGCTTTTTATCTTAATTACAATAGAGGGTTTTTGATGCAGAGAAATGTTTAATTTCTAAGTAGTCAATCGGTTGAAGCTATGATTCATTCCTCTGTTCTGACACTTTGCAAGATCTTCTCCACCCCCAGGAAGTTTAGTAAACATCCTCTTTTGTTTTCTTCTGCAATTTTTATGTTTTATTCCACCCACCTATATATCATATATTTTGAGGCATGATCCAAAGGCAAGATTACGCTAGCTCCCTAGTCAGCCTGGCGACCTTCACTGAATAGTAATTCCCTTTCTGTTCCATCATGGCCCTCCCCACCCGTGACATGCATTGCATGTCTATATGTAATAAAGTCTGTTTTCGCATAGTGATTCCATCTCACAGGCCTGAGCTTATGCTTGTCCTAGTTCCACATTGTTTTAGTAGCTGTTACTTTATTGTGTGTGTATCAAGGAAGGAAAAGATGTCCCTGGGAGTTTTAAAAATGTTCTTCAGCCAGTATTTTGGAAGGAGCATAGGCCAGTAGCCACATTTATAAGTTGTTGGAACCAGCCCTGTCCATTCTAAATAGTTTTCTATTAACATAAGTGTGTGCTGGAGACTGGGACTCACAGGGCATGACTGAAGAGAGTCCTTTCTAGTGATCAGGGCAAGGATAGGTTGCTCTCTTTTGTAAATACTGACACAATAACGAGGGACCCCACAATCACTGTTATTCTCTGACAAGAACGGATTACATGTGAGGACACTTTAGAATTCACAAAGTTCCCCCAACTGTGGTCTCACCTGGTCTTTGTGTCAGCCCAGAGCGGAGCAAGCACTGTTATCCTGTCTGACAGATGAGTAACCGGCACAAAGGGGTCTCCTGGACTGTCACCTCCACCAGGGCAGGTGGCACCTTCTCCTTCGCTCCCTACATCCCCGAAAGTGCAGACACCAGCACAGCGGTACCCTGCTGAGCTGAAGATGAATAAACAAATAGCTGAATAACAGACGAAGGCGACAAAGCCACTCTTCTGGTCCAAACCAGATGGCCATCTGGTGTTTCTTGTCTCCAGCAAAGGGTTTGCCTTTCTGGCATCACCTGCTGCCTGAACATGGCCACTCTCTCCCACTCGGGGTAACTGTCAAATCCTGCAGGGAGCAGTCAGGGTTGGAATTTAACGGGAACTTCCAGCTGTTCCGGCCGCACCAAGGTGCACAGATGATCCTGGGTGACACTTGTCCACCTCTGCTGCATGTCCTTCTCCAGCAGGCTCTGTGGCCGGTGACCATGCACTTTCCCTGCCGATGGGTTTTGTTTTGTTCTTTGTGTTCCTGTGGAACTCATATCATGGCACTCACTGGGAGGTAATGTGCATTTACTTGGGCAAAATCGTAGCATATTCTTTAGCGTCTTCAATGGCCCAGCAAGGCAGAATATAGATGTATGGGTAACAAACATTTCAACCCCCATTTGGCCATGGTGGGGCCCTCCCCCACTGTTAAGTAACTGGTGTCAGCAGGAGCCCCCACACTCACACCGGAGGGAGTGATGGGACCCCTTACCAAGGTGTGGTGTGGGCTGGAAAATGACAGAAAGGGCATGTGGTAGGGAGGCTGGGGATGAGGGAGAGCAGCTGCAGGTCCTGAGGATGCTGCTTACCCCAGAGGCAAGCTGACACCTTCCTAGGCCCCCAGCTCCACCTCTGCCCCCACTTCGGCCTCCAGCAGGATGCAGGCTAGGGAGCCTTGGCATGCTCTCAGGCCCCCAGCAGGCATGGAGGGGCAGATAGAAGCAGCTAGCAATGCTTTGGGCTCACAGGCATCTCGAGGGCACTTCAAGTTCCTGCACCAAACCCAAGCCTGAAGATGGTGCCCAAGGAAGGGATGTCTTCTGAAGGGGGAACTTATCTGTGCAAGAAGTCCTCCAGATCCATTAAACCCAAGTCATCGTTACTCAGGTATTTAAAAATGAACCTACCCTGGGAATAAAATTATGCGAAGTCCCCACAGAGCTGCAGACTCTGCTGCTGGGGTGACCTAGCACCTCAAAATCACACTCAGGTTGTGTGAGCACCAAATGCCATTCAGCGACTGAGTCTCAGGGTGCTTTGTCTCGTTCCCGTTGTATGATCACTGTTTTTAAATTATCTCTGCCTGCCTCCATGGTCATTTCTCCTAATAAAGCAACAAAGTAAGATGTAAGTGCAACTGAGAAAAATACAAACCACAAAATAGGCTGAGATGAAAAGTACAGCAGAGACAGGCAGTCAGCAGACATGCTGAGAGGAAGAGCCCGTTGCACAGACTTTCTAAAAATGGAATTACTTTATTTTGCCACGGCAATGCACACGAAAATGATTTTCCTTGCAGCCCGAGTGCTGCAGCGCAGGAGGAAATGGACCAGATCTTAGGCTGGAGGTTTAACCGGGAGAAAAATGGTGAGGGCTGAATTTTGCACACACGCATTCACGCACACGCATGCACAGGCACGCACAGACCTGCCAACACCTGCAGCCTGTGCTTCAGGACAGGGAGCGGCATTTGCAGCAGGAAGACCAGAAATCGATCATTTTCGTATTTGCTTTCAGGGCTCAATGCAGTGGCTATCTAGTTAAGGTTTAGCCAGATGGGGTTTTCACTCATGCAAAATGCAGACTTTTGGGCTCGCCGCGTTCTCTAGGCCCCAGCCGTCGAACAATGGGGAGGGAGCCAGAAACCCCCCCTGCACCATTCGTCTGAGGGTCACCCAGCTTGTACAGATGGTTATTGAATGAAAAACAACCCTTTGCTTCCTGGATACAAAGGGCTTAGAGGTGCTGCCATTTTTTAAGCTGTCCTGTTCAGGGCAGGAGGACAGTCAATAACTGAGGGGGGAGGGGAGGAAAGGGTTATTCCAGACCCAAAGAAAACAAGACCACAGCCCAGGATGTGTGTACCAGGGCCAGATGGTACACACCGGCCCCCTCCCTCGCTGCATGCAGTCCCACAGATTTAGGGAGGAGGAAACCGATCTTTACCTGCTGTAACTGGTGCTAGGTTCCACGGCCCTCAGGCAGGGGCGGACTCTGGCCCCACTGGGCACCCCACCTAGAAGGGACGCAGGAACAAGCTCACAAGTGGAAACGGATTCACTTTAAATGCAATGACGAGCGAGAGCATCTCCGTGCTTCAATCTGTGCGAGAATGAAATTAAGAACTGTAGAGTTCACACCGGTTTTTAAAAAAAATTAAACTTTTAACATTAATTGCTCCTGAACATTTGTGAGTGCCCAGAAATCCTGACATAAAAGCTTTAATTTCTATGCAAAGCAGATAGGATGATTGAGTTATAATTAAAATGGTAATTATACCCTTAATGCTTCATATTTGACTTTTAAAAAAAAATGTTATGCTCCAAGAAAAGCTATTTAAAGTTCAGAGGAATATGTTTGAAAATGAATGTATTCAAGACATTTTAAATCTTTTAAAATCAAGTTATTGATTTTTACATGCTTTCAAGTGCGGTCTAAAACATTTTCTTCATTTATTTTGGTCGATGGAAATAATAAAAAAATCATTGGGATGTGAAAAGCTTAGAGGAAGGCAATATTGTGAGGTTGATATTTAATGTGATAAATATTTGAGATGTGGGGGTGCAGGGGAGGCCTGAGCTCAGGTTGCTCTGAGCCCCACTGACGGTGGGTGGGGAAGAGCGGTTGACAAGAAGCCAGCCCGCTCTCCTGCTTCCCAAGTGTCACTCTGGGCTTGCGGGCTGCAAATATGACATTTCCTTTGATCCTTCATTGACTGTTTAGAATTAAAAAAGAACACCTAAAGCTATAAATCAAATGTCAGGGGTGGAAGTCTAGTGGAACCATGTCAATATTTCATGATGTATGGCTGGCTGGGAGCCTGGATACGCCAGCCTCACCAACAGTGGTTCTCGGGGTGCTTTGCGCTCACTCAGGCATGCCTTGCGCCCCGAGCAACAGTCAATGAACTTGGAAACCTGGGAAACCTGCTCCTGGGCTGGGCCTGATGGCCCTGTGGGCCCTGCCCAGCTCCCGCTTCCCTCCCGTCTGCTGCTGGCCAGCTCAGCTGGTGCACAGCCCCCACTGCTCTGTGCTCCCTGAGTGGGGAGCGTCCAGGTGCCAGTGCCAGAGGGGAAGGGAGAGGGACTCCGGTGTTTCCATGTGGTGGGGGTGCTTGGGAGGGTGATTGATGGTGGGGCAAGTGCAAGGCTTATAAAGGACTAGCAAGGATTTGAGTCACCAGAACAAGGGCCCCTCACCACCCTCATGGGGCCTCCCAGAAGCTGATGCTAAAAATGGCCCCACTGGGCACACAAAATGATTGAGATCCAGCAAATGGCTTTCAGGAATATCACCGATTAGCCAGGCTCGCGTGTTGCCAGTGGCGGGGACCGTGTGAGAAGCAGCATCCACGGCCACGAGCATTTGGAGTGTCTACAGACTCCTCAAGAAAGTCCGACGATCAGCACCTATTTCTGAAAGCTTTGCAGAACAGAAGTGGGTCCGCAGCTCACAGTCCTGAAGGGAGCTGCCTGCGGCCCCTGCACCATGAGGCTCCTGCACCCACCGCCTTCCCTGGACTGGGGAGGCCCTGCTGTCTGTGCAGCGCACTGCTCCTCTCCTGCTTGTCTTTCTTCCTCCTGATTTCCTGTGGACTAAAACTGAGGCAGTCCTATTGCTGGAAATGTTTGTGACTCTATTTAGCTGGGACCCCTGTCACCAGCATTGACACACCTGAAGCGTCATGTTTTAGAGTCCAGCAACACTTTGTATGACGAGCACTTACATTCTGCTTCGGCGCTTGGTGACCGGGGCCCAGATGGGCCCAGTGAATGCCAGATGGGCCCAAGCCGGACAGAAGTAGATGCTGTGCCAGTGAAAAACTCGGAGAAAAGTTGTGCACGTGTCAGTTCCCACGCTTTACGTGGGAGCCGTGTATTGTCATCAGTTCTACCTCCACAGCGGAAACAGGAGCATTGGGGTGGAGCCTGGGACTGGCTTTGAGTCCTGGACCCAAATGCTATTGCCTTGAGGTTCTGGTCAGCCACTCACCCTCCCTCTCTGCCCTCCCCTCTGCTTGTGGGAAAGTAGCAGCGCCAGCCTGGACGGGTTGTTGCCACAATTAAGTGAGAGGATTGTGTAAACTGTCCGCATAAAATTAGCCTTAGTGCTTTTTTTTTTTTTTAATCAATCTTTATTGTTCATATTATTACAAAGGTTCCTCATTTCTTCCCCCCTCCACCAGGTTCCCACCCCACCCTCCGCCCCCACCCCATCCCCCATTGTCCTCATCCATAGGTGCACAGTTTATGTTCAGTCTCTTCCTCCCTCCCTTTCCCCGATAGTAAATCCCTTTTCAGATAGTAAATCAGTTACTTAGCATTTTCTCATATCAATAATACCTCCACATGCCCAATGATACACTTCACACAAAAGACATTTCCCAATAGGTCAACTAGCCTCATCCAGGCCCCACCCAAGGCACTCACAGATCAACACCCCAGCCCTATACTAACTCAACACATCCAGATCTAAGCCTTCAGCACTTGATTCAGCAGACCCTCAAGTTCCTGCAAAAGTTTCCAGCCATGTCTGAGAGGCAGCCGTGGGGCAGGGGCAGGCGAGGAGCGAGCTGTTCCGGGCCTGGCTGCTCAGGGCCTGGCCTCTGTTGCTCTGGTTCGTTCCACAACCAGCTGCTCCGGGTCTGGTCACTGCCGCTCCCGACCTAGTTGCTCTGGACTTGGCTGCTGCTCCCCCGGACCTGGCCGCTCCCAGCCTGGCAGCCGCTGCTCCAGACCTTAGCCTTAGTGCTTTTTGTGATACACCAGAGATGGGTCATCAAGGAGACACCTCAGAGAGGGTGGGGTTTCAGCTGAGCTTTGAAATCTGATGAGGAGTGAAACAGAAATGTGAAGACATTAAAAGAAACTGCACAGTGTGACCTAGACCTGCCGTGGCTTCCATGGGGTGGCCCAGACCACAGATGAGAGGAGTCAGAGTCCTCCGGTCGCCATGGCTCCTGAGGAAGTTGCTGCCTGGGTTTCCAGCAAATGCAGAGTCAGAAATGCACACCCCACACCAAAGCGCAGTGGAGGCGCTTTGCCCGAATTCTGGGGTTTGGCCGGGACACCTGAATGGCACTGGGGGTGAGGGGGGGAGCAGAGGGGCAGCTGTGTCAGTGAAAAGTGGCTGCCTGGGATCCAGGTGCAGGCATACGGGCAAGTTATTTTTCTGTTCCATTTCACCTCCAGGTTGAATTATTGATTTTAATACTTTATTTTCTCATGTGTGTGTTTGAGGGACAGACGCTTCTCAGGCCGTGCCTCGGAAGGAGGAAGGAGATTCTAATAATTAAGGATTCCACGCGGGGTCCGGGGCCGCGGGGATTAAGCTGCTCACTGGAGTGAGCACAGAGACTCTCAGGGGATTAGGACGCAGACTCAATCACTTCTTCCCGTTTCTTAAATTACACTTCACTTCTCAGGGAGGCTTAGGACTCGGCCCATTGGTTCCAGAAAGAAGTTCATTTAACTACGCCTCCATCATTTCAGCCAGGGGAGGGGGCTCCGGCGCCCAAGAAAGCCAGTCCCCACTTGGCCCTGGACTCCGGGATGAGAGACAGGGCTGGCGGGAGGAGGAGGAGGGAACGGGTCCTGCCTCCGTTTCTCACTGGAGCTACGGATCTGACTGTGCTGGGCAGGACAGGCCTTCCTGGGAGGTCCTCTCCCACTTCCCCACATTCGGGGAGAGGCTCCAGATAGGCCCTGCAGAAGAGCTGAAAGGATATTGGTAGCTTTGACTCACTCGTTTTCATAGGGCATCTGCCTACTGACCACCGCCACCAGCAGTCTGTCTGGAATGAGTCAGCCAGTCCCCCTCACTCCAGACAGATTGCCGTTCAGAAGATGCGATTGTCAGTCTGACTCCAGGTGCCTGGGGCTATCGAGGCCACTCTGTTTCTTGCTCAGGCCTGAGCCCCAGGGGCCCATCGGGTCTCAGGCCAGCAGTCAGAGCAAAGCTCCGTGTAGGCTCCGCCTGTTTCATCAGAGTCTTGTTGGCTGGACCACATGACAGAAATGGGCAGCAAACCCGCCTCCTGTGGTGCCACAAGCCTGTCCCTCCCTTTCCCATCTGCACTCAGCTCAAGGTCACCATGGTAGGGGCAGATGCTCACAGATGTGACATCCTCTTTACAAGATGGAAATGCAGGTGTGATGCTTTCCCCTTTTCTAAAAGATCCCCCTCAGGTTTGCTGGCCTGTTTTCAGAGAGCAGTAAGGGTGTGGTCCTTGACACAACCATCTCCACAGTGTGGCAGTGACCTAGATAAGACAGCTTAGGGCCCTCCCGGTTCCAGCCTCAGACTTGGGGAGACCCATGCCTTGTATCTATCCTGAATGCCAAGTAAAAGTGGGCACCAGAAGCAAAAGCAATGCCAACTGCAACAGCACAGATGCCAGCAGGGGCACTCAAGCATTTGCAACTGGGTGAACTGGGCTGACACCAGCTCCTCCAGGGCCATGTCCACCAACCCACATGCTCTCCACCCTCAAGAGGCCAACAAGTCCTCTCTCCACAGAGTGAGATTAGATGCTGGTAGCATCTTCCCAGATCACACAGCTACAAAGGCCGAGCTCGGGTTCGAGCTCTGCTCTCCTGACGAACCCACAGTTACAGTCTCTGTATAGCTCCACAACTGCCTCGTGGCAGACTGTATGGCTGTCTTACTTTTTGTTTGCAAATCTGGAGGTTAATGGACCTCTGTAGACATCATGAGGAACTGAAGTCCACGTTTATTCCAAAGCACTCATTTTAGCTTTTAGGTTAAAGTATATGCAATTGCCATTTTTACAAGTCAAAATATGGCCAATTATATATGGCTCAACTTAATGCTACATAAATTCAACTTTAACTTCAATTTTTAAAAATCCAAGTGACTAAAACTATTTGTTGTCTTTAAAATATTGTCTCCTCCAGAGAAAGGAACGTCGAGGTGAAGGGGACATGGAACGGGGGTAGGATGGTGTCTGCAGTGACGGGACCCCTTTGTACCAGCTTATGTTCATCCCAACCACAGGGTCACATACCCAGGGCTTCCCAGAATCCTAGTCCTCAATGAAGTGGAGAAATCCTATCCATCTCCTGCCTAGAACAGTGCCTAACCCCTAATAAATACCTGTTGATTCGGTTAATAAACTAATTCAGCAATGGATCCTTTTGCTTCTACAGCCCTGAGGGTTTGGAAAGGAAGTTTGGGTTGATTCTTCTCACTTCTCCCTCTTTTTATCTTTCATTAGGAGTCACCCACATATGCACATACAAAGCCTAAAATGGTTTTCCTCTGACTAGTCCTTATCCTCCCTGGTTCATTGGATATGTTTCACCTGTAATTCAGACAACACCTCTTGGGGCTGCTCATCTAGAATTAGTACACAGTAACACCAGCTCCAGTTTTGCACCGTGAGGTCATGGAAATCAGAGCTCATTGCACAGTGTGATGTGAACATCTTCACATCTCTCACCAGTATGACAAACAAACCATGTCTTGTCTTTATTTTTCCCCAGTACCTGGCATAGCACTTGGTCCAAAATAGCCCCCCTCCCCCAGCAAACATTTCTGAATGAATGAACAAAGGAACACAGAAGAAAATTATAGAGAATTTGCTGAATCACGGACTGAGAACCAGGTTAAAACGGCAGATTGAGGGTGGGAGGTAATCAAGGGAAAACACTGAATTCAGAAGAGAGTAAAAACAGAAGGATGGAAATGACACAGGGACCCAAAGGACCTGGAAATCCCAGTGGAAAGTGCCTCTAAAATCAGGCCAGCAGGAAGACACCATTTGTCTGCAGAAGGCAGCAACCAAAGGAAGACTGATGAGTAGTCTGCATTCCTAGAGGAAGACCAAGAACCCTAGAGGACAGTGTCCTGAAGGGAGCAGATTCCACATCCCACCAAACCCCCTTCACCGCCCAGTGACAGTCAGGATACATCCAGAATGTGGCCTGCCCAGGAGCTGTGCCAAAGTCCTACAATGTGAGTGCACGTACTTACAGGGAAAGTGAGAAAGTGTAATTTACTGGAATCCCCTATTGGAATGGCAGTACTAGTTCATTTCACTTCTCAGATATTAAATCTAAGCTGAAATAAGCAAAAAGGGGGGGGGGAGCATCACTACTAATTGCAGTTACTTGTCCACTGAACCCACTATGACACCCATGAGGGCTTTACAGATGAACCCTGCAGAGACTCCATCCTGGGAGCAGCCCCTGGGCCACTAAACATGGCCTGTGCTTGGCAGGGGTCCTAGGGCATGGTCCAAGAGGAAATGTGTTTTTGTGATGATCAAGCCATAATCTGTACAGAAGTAGGTGGTCTGTAGAAAAAATAGGACTGAATCATGAAGAATCCATTTGGAATTCACCTCACAGAGTATTGGCAACAGCACCATTTTTTCTTAATCAAGTGCACTGTTCACTGCCCTCAAAGTGACAGTCAACATTAGTCAATCACCTCTGGATACAGAGTTCTGAACTCCCTAGAGGTGACTTCAGAAACATCCCAAAACATCATCATCCCAAGTGCAACTTCCTACAGCCCACTACAATGTTAGAGTTTACCAGGAGGGTGTGGTTTAGTTAAAGATCCGTTAGTGAAAAAACCCAATGGTATAGAAGAATTATTGCCTATTTTATTTTTCCCATAGGAAAGCTCAGTCATGGGTCTGATAGAATTTGATCCTTGCTAAAAATCAGTTTATAAGAAACTACAACTATTTATCCTAGAAAACCACTTTTATAGCTCCTTTGCAGCTGTGAAAATAAAATGCTAGAGGAATATATATTCATTCCATGTTCTTCATCTAACTGCTCTTTCAAAAGAGCAAAGTAAAAAGAAAGGTGATCTGTAGTAAGAGAGTTCCCCCAACCTGCTAATCACCACAAAAATTAATTGTGTGGTCAAACCCAAATGACCTTGAAATGCAGATTAAAACAATGAACGCCACTACATCCTGTTAGAATGGCCATAATCCAGAGCACCGACAACACCAAATGCTGAGGGAAATGTGGAGCAACAGGAACTCTCACCCATTGCTGGTGGGGATGCAAAATGGTGCAGCCACCTTGGAAGGCAGTTGGCAGCTTCTTACAAAACTAAGCATGCACTTACCATGCAATCCAGCAATTTCATCCCAATTTTCCCAAAAGAAGTTGAAAACTATGTTTACACAAAAACTGCACATGGGTGTTTATAACAGCTTTATTCATAATTTTTAAAACTTGGAAGCAACCAAGATATTCTTCAGTAGGTAAATGGATAAATAAAATGTGGTCCATCTAGACAATGGGACATTATTCAACTAAAAAGAAATGAGCTATCAAGTCATGAAAAGATATACAGGGACCTTAAATGCATGTTACTAAGTGAAAGAAGCCATTCAGAAAAGGCTACCTTCTGATTCCAACTACTTGACATTCTGGAAAAGGCAAAACTTGGAGATAGTAAGAGATCAGTTGTTGCCCAGAGTTGAGGGAGGGCATAAATGGGTGGAACACATGATTTTTAGAGCTGTGAAAATACTCTGGTTGATACTATAATGGTGGGTACATGTCACTATACACTTTTCCAAACCTGATGTCAACTATGGACTTTGGGTGACAATGTGTCAGTGTAGGTTCATTGATTGTAACAAAAATACCACCTGAGGGGATGTTGACAATGAGGGAGGCTGTGCATGTGGGGGACCTGGAGGACTTGAGAAATCTCTGTACCTTCTCTTCATTTTTGCTCTAAACCTAAAACTTATCTGAAAATTAAAGTCCATTTTAAAATATTAATTACCTGAGAGGGTTATACTAGAGCCATTCACATAGAATTCGGAGACAGGAAATAAACCATCAGGAATTCCATAATGAATTCTCAGAGTCACCTGATAGTCACTCTAGATTCTAATTAGTCACTCTGGTATTTAATCAACCAAAGTAATGAACCCTCCGGAGGGAGGGAGGGAAAGAGGGAGAGACACATCAAGAAAAGGAAGACTGCCTGTGTCTGTATGAGGCCGATATTCCTGATGATTTTATGTTAGGCACTGGTATTCTCTATTCTAGTGGTTGTTCTTTGTTTTAATAGCATATAGTATTTCTCTTTACCATCAGTAGGTTCTGAAGCCCATCTGTTCAACTCTAAACCCATTTAGAAAGCTTCGTCGCCCTCTGTTGGCAGGAGCCAGGCCAACAATTTGTGCTTGGTCACTAAATTTTGTTCATTTCTATGAACATTCGATTCTTAATGCTTTAAATAAATAGCTCCACACTTGTATCTTGTGCACAGTTTGTAGGTCCGTTGCCCTGGTGATGCTGTAATTGGACAGAAAGGAAGGCAGGAAGAAGTGTCTGTGATCCCACACTCTTACCCTGGGGCCTTCCATCAAGTACTGCCATGTCCTGGGACTGGGGCTTGATAAAGGGGATGACACACTGGCCTGGGAATGGAATGAACAGGGTCTCAGGAGGAATTTGTCTGCATGAACCCTGACTTCATGAGCGGAGACACCTGACAATGAGGAGAAGACCTCCCGCACATGTGCATGTTGCTTTGCCTTACACTGTATTTCCTGTGACATACTGCCTACATCAAGGTGGAGAAGCAGGGCTATTCCATAGTTTTTGTGAATGAGAAATAACGGGTAGAAAGTTGTCCAGAGCCACCAAGATGGTGCGTGGCAGAGATGACTCAATTTGATTGTTTCCATTTCAAACCCAATTGCCTTCCCAGCATATATTTATGAAGGCACGAGGTATGTGAAAGTGAAGATGACAAAATTACTGCCCTCAGGGAGGCACCTAAAATAGTAGTTTGAATAAGTATTTGGTAAATGTTTATTGAATGAGTGAACAAACTACCCTGGGACATGTCAAAAGCTAATTTTTAAATATCATAGGAGTACAGCTGAGGGGAATTAAATCATGGAAAAAGTGGTTTCTGTCTGAGCCAGGTCTTCAAAGAAACCACTGAGTCCTGGGAAGAGGGAGGGGCCCAAGGAGAGGAGAGCTTGAGGCACCAAGTGGCAAACACAGGTCAGGGAGTGGCAGGGGCGAAATTTGATTAAAGGATCTGCCTGTGAAGAGTTAGAGGAGCTAACCCTGCATGGACAGGCAGGGGAAGGACCACAGATGGAAATGGAAGGGGTGGCAGGAAGCAGTAATAAAGTGCTCACACTTAGCACCTCCCCTGGAAAAAATAAACAAATGAACAAACAGCTCATGGTTTCCCACATGCTGTATTCACATGGACATAAATTTGGGGGGACAAAGTTATAGCGAGGAACTTCATTTTATCTTTATAAATAAAACGGTGTTATTTCTTATTTAATGGCTGTCTGCCCCCTGCATCTTAATCTCTCAGAAGATAGATCGCTGCCTGCTCTGTCTACACCTAGCACGGCACAGAGCACACAGTAGGCATTCAATACACGTTAGATGAATACATAAAGGAAGATATCAAATGTGAGGAAGAGAAGCCAGTACCCGTGAGCAAGCTGGCCTAGGAAGGGTGTCCTGGCCACCCACCACCATGGACCTTTCTAACTATAGTGAAAACGTGTCCCCCACAACTCTGGAGACAGCAGAGACCCCAAACACTGGAGAGAAAGGTCTTTTTTTTTTGGGGGGGGGGGTTATTAGCTTCACAAAGCTACTGTAAGATATTACCACAAACAGAGTGGCCTTAAATAGCAGAAATTCATCCTCTCTGCTCTGGAGGCGGAATTAGGGTGTAGGTGCTGTGGATTTGTTCCCTCTGGGCCTGAGGAGGGGCTGTTCCAGGCTCCCTCCAGCCTCTGCTACTGTGGCCATGCTGGTCTCGGTTTGTAGACACCTGGCTCTGACCTCTGCCTCTGTCCTCATACCTGTGACATCTCCCTTGTGTTTCTGTGTCAATAAGAGGTGCCAAGGCAGATAGAGGAAGAAGGTGTGGCCACAATTCTCAAATCCAGCTACATTCTGAGGTGCCGGATGGACATAAATTTGGGGGGACATGATTTATCCCAGCACAGTTTGTTTAATCAGATGGGTAGTTTTTTGTTTTTGTTTTTGGTTTTTTTTTTGGTTTTTTTTTTGGGGGGGGGGGACAATCACAAAAGATACACAAACAAACAAAAGTAGTGGCGAGACAGAACTTAGAGAAGACAGGTAGTTACTGGGACAGAAGGCATGCGTTTTTCTGATGAGAAGGAAGGAGAAGGCATAAAGGAAGAGGCAGCTGTGATGTAAAGATGGGGGGAATAAAGATGAGGGGAACTGGAACATGCATCAGAAAAGTGCTTCTCAATGAAGGAGGAAGCAAGGCCATCCGCTGAGAATAAGAAAGACCATGGGATCAGGGAAACTGGGAGGAAAGGAAATGGGGCAGGCGTCCTGAAAAATCAAACAGAGTCATCTGGTCAGAATTGAGTCAGAATCAGAAAAGCTTGTTTAATGCAATCATTTCTCTTTAGAGACACCAAAACTGAGGCCCAAAACCCTGATTGACTTGCAAAGCCCGACCTAAAGGAGGGTAAACTGTGTATCTTCTGGAGGCCCCCTGGAGGGGAGAGGTCCTGGATTGGAAGGATCCACCCATCCTGGTGCCATGACTTCTTCGATTATGCTTTTCAGCTGAAGTCAAGGTAGCTGGGCTGCTTCCTCTCCAGCATGGGATTGTGTGCAAGCGACTTCACAATTGTTGAGCCAGGAAGTCGCTAAAGACAGAAAACCCAGGCATATGTGTGACAGCTGTCTTGCCACCTCCTACTTGCTCTTTTTCCTCTGCCTACTTCCCCTTTGCCTACCCGACACTCATGACCCCAGCTCTGGCCCTCTGTTTCCCAGGACCTCATAATAAACCCTCCACCCCCAGATCTATCACTGGGTCCATCCTCCAGGCCATTGGGGTCTTAACCCAGGGCTATTTGAGAGGCATCAGATATCCCAAGCCTATGGAAATGTCAATAACCAATGTTCTTTTCTATCATTTCCTCTGGTAATGGTGTAGCAAGAAGGCTAAAATTACCTGGCAGGCATGGGTTAGTGATTGAGCATCAATCAATGAACCAGGAGGTCACAATTCCATTCCCAGTCAGGGCACATGCCCAAGTTTCAGGCTTGATTCCCAGTGAAGGGCATGCAGGAGGCAGCCAATCGATGATTCTCTCTCATCATGGGTGTTTCTATCTATTTCTTCCTCTCCCTTCCTCTCTTAAATCAATGAAAAGAAAAGAAGGAAGGAAGGAAGGAAGGAAGGAAGGAAGGAAGGAAGGAAGGAAGGAAGGAAGGAAGGAAGGAAGGAAGGAAGGAAAGGAAGAAGAGAGGGAGGGAGAAAGAGAAAGAAAGAAAAGTTAAAATTGTTGAACATCTACTACAGAACAGAGCCAGCCACAGGGGCAGGAAATGCTCAGGACAGGGTACATTATTCCATACCCTGTACTAACTAAGCCTGTTGTGATAGATCGAATTATAGACAGCAAATAGTTGCTTCCTTCTTTCTCCTTCATGGAAGGAACATCTTGCCCCATTCCACTGATGTTAGTCTTATGCATGAATCTTGCTAAGACCAGTGGGATTTAGGGAAACTGATGAGCAGAGATCTAAAATTCATCTGACCAGTTGGACTGGACTCCCGCATACCTGTCATCACCTTTATTATTGTTATTCCATATTTTAGATTTAGATAGCCATAAGAAACAGAAATTCTTAATGAGTTCCTCCTCTTACTATGCTATTTCCTATCTCTAAATAAACCAGAATTTTAAAGACAAAACCAATCCCATCAGTCCACTTAGCAGCTAGAGAAACAGAGGCCGGTGGAGCAAGTCTACCTCCCAGCCCTCCTGCCTGTGACACCTCTCGTCCTGCCCAGTGACTGAGCTCTGCTGTCCAAGTCACATCAGAGATATCTGATGTTGCCCCCAATTTTTTCCAATGAAATTGTGGTGCTCTGCCTTTGTGTTACCTACGTGGCTTTAAAGTACACATCGACGCGTTTCAACACATTTCTGACTAGTGTCCAAGTGACATGTAATCCCCACGGGCTTTGTAGCACACGTGAAGTTCATCCCTTGGTTCACTCTTCTGACTTTCCTCACTCCCATGACACCTTTGTGTTCCCAGCCCCATCAAGCAGCCGGCCAACATATTATAGACAAATGTCACCGTTTCAAGCTCTGTACTAAACGTGATGGCGTGGTCCCAAACAGAAAGAGAGTGTGCTGGCCATCCGGGGACACTGGCATTTAAAAAGCTAAAACAAGCACCGTAATGAAGACATTCACATTTTTTCAGCAGGAGAGAATGTAGGCTTTCCAGCAAGAGCAGCTTCTGAGCTCCATCAGTGGCTCTACACTCTGGCTGCACACTGAAATCTGCCATAATTTTATAATGAAGGTGTCCTGGCCTCTCCGCCAGGCATTCCATTATAATTGGTCTAGGTTAGGGCCCCCACACAGGGGTGTCTTTAAATCTCCCCAGGAGAATACGATATGCAGACAAGGCTGAGACCCACTGGCTTGCGCTGTGATGCAGACATTGGTCGGAATTGGGTCGGGCTAATGAGGGAAGGCTTGCACAGTCGAGGTGAAACTTGACCAACTGAAGGATATGATTTAACTAGAATTCCATTAAAGGTATGATAATGAGTTCCGCCAAGCTTTGAAATTGGAAGTGAGTGAGAGAAAGGCAAGAAAGCTTCATCTAAGGGTTATCAACATGAGGCACTGGTGTAAAAGGAGGAGGCAGCCAGAGGAAGAACTCGAAGGAAGAAGCCTTGGTTTCTTTAGCTGTTGCACAGAGTGTCATCTCTCCAGAAAGCCAGGGGCCTTGTCAGCCATGTTTGCAAATGATTTGATCCTCCCAGATTCTGCTGTGGCAAAGGAACAGCAAGCCATTCTAGAATCTAGTATTGAGTAAGAAGAAGTGGCTAAAGACATCACTCCGGCCAGCCGGCTCCTGTTGCTGCCTCGATTTTTCCTGGGTCCCTGTTCTCGCACACCCTGCTGATGACAAATTCCAGCATGCCCGCCTCCCAGGACATCAGAAGTGGAACCTCCCAAAAGAGATGCCGAGAGAATGAGAGACAGGGCAACACATGCTACTGATCACATCAGCAACAGCACATCTTCAAGGGTAGAAAAGGGACATTTCCCCTCATCTCCAATAATCCATTTTTGTACCATCTGGAGCTGATTTTCAACCTCTTCCCTCACCTCACCCTCCCACCTGATAGAATTCTCATTCCTGCAAGATGGTCTTTCAAAAGCACTCCAAGATTTTTTCTTTGTTTGCACTTCCCTTCCCAGCAACCGCCAGCCCCTGACGCCCTCAGCCCCGCCTCAACCACAGATGCCATCTTTTGTTTTGCATTTAAGTTGTGGGGAAAGACATTGCCTTGCTGACACTTCAGCGCAGCATCAGTGAATCGAGTCTGTTATCCAGGCTGCAGAGCCATCTGGACTTCCTGCTGCAAAGGTTGGACATGGTTTCAGGCGAGATTTTTATCAGATCTAAGAGGGTGAGAAAAGTCTTGAATGCATTACCGCCTTTCAGGTTGATGTCAGATATTTCCTCCCCCCATCAGTTGCAAAACAAAGCAAAAAAAGATGACAACCCAAAACCAAAGGAGCTCGGATAAAGATATACATCTCCAGAGGGAGCTTTGTCAACGGAAATGGAGTATAAACAAGAAATAGATGGGTTTCGGTTTTATCAGAAACTGGACAGACTTTCATTGGTATAACAATTCGCCCGGCATTTCCAAGCCTTTGAGGGAGTGCCCTGAAACCTCGGAAGGAAATTCTCAGTGTCAAGACAAAGGCAAGATTTGCTTTTCAAAGCCTATTAACGGTGTTTAAAATGCACACAAGGAAAAAGGCAGAGAGGAAGAGAACACAACAGGCCTCGGGGAAAATAAAACTTTATAATATATATCTCTCTCTTTCTCTCTCTGTCTGAATGGATATAGACTTTTCTAAAAAAGGTTCAAGTTTTCAGCCCAAGAATGTTGGTATCTTAGCAACATACTGGCTACAAGGCTTTGGGTGCTTTTTCTCCACCAGTTACTGAAGAAAAGTCAGAATGAGTTCTTGTGTCAGAAGCATCACCTTAACAGGGACCTTTATTGGGAGAACAGGCTACATGGGGTCTGTGCTCAGCTCTGCATCCGGGTCCTCGGTGGTAGGCGCTCTGTAGGTGACTGATGGCACCTAACTGCCCTGAACCCCAGAAGGCGGGCTGAATGCCGGCCTCATCCTGGAAAACACAACACCCATGACAAAATGATGCATCTTATCCTGAGAAGCAGCCACAAGGCTTCCTCGGCACATGCCTGGAGACCCATAAGCCACCTCCAATTCCCAGTGCAATATGAATCAGTGAACAGAACACTTACTGACTGGGGGGGGGGGACGGCTACTGAGTTTCTAAGTGTGTAATGATTTGGGAAGAAAATGTCTTCATAGATAAGGGCTAGAGCTTGGCCTCAGACCAAGAACATTCTGTCTAATTAAGGGCTTAAATAGGCTTTACAGTAGAGTGATGGTTATTGATCCTGGAAAAAGTCATTTATGTAATGTTTTCCAATTCTTGCTAAACATTTTACTGGGACAGCCATTTGTTTTGTGTCTGCTAGGCTCCTATGCTCTGTAGCTAAAACCAAAGAGGTCCTTCAGCTCCTCCTTACTTAGTTGAAATTCTTTTGGACAGATTAGAAATCTCAGGACAGATCTCACACATCCACAGAAAGCCGAACATGGCCACATTTCCTGCGGCGAAGCACAGATGAGCAGAGCTCTGGGTTCTGAAAGGAAGGGCATAGTCCAGGGAAAGTCCCCAGGAGGATGCTATCCTGGGAGGCAGGCCTGGGAGAGGGCAAGGACACCACAGGAGTAAGACAATCAGAGCGGAGCCCTGACCGTAACCTGGTGCCCAGGGCAGTTGCCCTGAGTGAGGACAGACTCGACCTGGGGACCTGGGCCACCAGCACAGGGACTGTGTTGCTGATGTCACAGCCAATGACATGAAGGGCAGGGGACAGAAAAGATCCTTCATGGAAGCCTTGTTGGGTTGACCGACCAGGAACAACATGGGTTTGCTTCCTGTTACACATCTGTGCTCGGGCACTCACCCAGTTGCCGTGGCAACCCTGTATTGTAAACTTTCTCTGCCTGGACCCTCCTTCTCTCCACTGGCTCTGTGCCTTAGAAATGGGATGACCTCACCTCATAACTGTCCCTAAGTGAGAGTCTAGGTTTGAGGCAGGAGAGGTACACCGGTGGCAGTGGGGGAGCTGGGAGGGGTCGAGAGGAGGGGGAAGGCCTAGGAAGAGGACAGGCCTGGAAGAGTGGGGAAGCTCCCCATTTATGAGCAGCCCCGACCTGCTGTTGCCCAGTGGGGTCTGTGGGATGAGGCACTGGCTGTGGATGAGGAGCACAGGAGGGGAGTGGTTTGCTGTGCTAAGTGACTGTGTGAAATGGGAGACAGGCCTAGTGGCCACGTGCCCACAGGACACCTTGCAGGACCCACATCCTGCACCCTGGGGGCCGAGTGGCAGAGGGCGAGGGAGGGGGACAGACAGTGACCATTGTCCAGTGTCACCCAGCGCATAGAAGATGACGCAGGGGCCTTGTGAGGTGCCTGCTGCTCCACACTCCCAGAGCCGCTAACAAGTGCTGCTCAGACAGCCTGGGAGACCTGGTGACATCATCGGCCACAAGGGTGCTTTATTCTCTCGCCAACTCCGAGAGACACTCATCAATGCCTGTGAGGAAGCCAAAGAGAGTGAACCAGATAGGAAAACAGCTCCCCTTTTATCCCCGATAAAAGGCCTCTGTGGGAATTTTCAGTACAATCCTGTTTCCGAATCCAGGTGTCTCTGGCCAGAGTTGCCAGGCCTAACAGCTACTGTCTCAGCAAGCGTTGCTAGAGGAGGGGAAGCTCGTCAGTTCTCTGGGGCCACACACCCAGCAGAGCAGGGACTTGCCCCAGAGGCTGTCTGGAGGCAAAATAGTTGTCACAGGAGAGGTCACCTCCTCTTCCCCCCACTTCCAAACCAGCTGGGCACATGCCCCGTGCAGACTTCCTCAAGTCCACCGAACGCCTGCCCCTACGGCTGCAAAATGCTCCTGCGCGGTGCTGACCAGATCCAAATCTTAGAGAAGGTTCCTAGAGACACAAAGAAAATGCTCTCTGCATTTCTTATTCTGCATTTATAGCAGAAGAGGGCAAGACAGAAATGTCAAATTCTAGAGGGGCTAGGAAGTGCTCTCCGTAGAGCCTGGCAGACTCTGACACAAACTGTGACACTGTCCCCTCCCTTCTCGGGGCACACAAGGACCCCCACAGCCTTCTCACCCCTCAGCCCTCTCTTCTGCAAAGCAAATACCCCCACTTCTTGACCATCCAGGCTGCCCCTTCACCCCAAACTCCTTTCACCTTTAGACTGACATCTAATAAAAACCTATTTAATAAAAACCCAAAATACCATATTATCTCTTGCTTCCACAAGAATACAACCAACGGAGTCACTTGGTTTTTGTATTTGTTCTAAATGAATGTGACGTTTTACCCAGCTAAAAGAGACGATGCTTGCTGCTTTGTTGGGATGCTTATTTCTTCACATGTTGATTGAGTTCCATGATCTGGCAAGCCCCTTGCCAAGTGCAGGGATCCAGGGGTGAATTTGGAGCCTTCCAGGCACTTTCACCGATGGGGCCACGGGATATGTAAACAAGCTATGAGAATAGATTGCAGGAAAACCTTGGGACAGAGGTATTTTTCCATTTTCCTCTTCACTTTGAATGGCTTTCTCTTCCGTATGATTGCTCATCTGGGACTTCCAGTACTATGTAGAATAAGACACCCTCGTGTGTCAATTATATCTCAGCCAGTGGAAAGAAAAAAAAGGAAGAAGGAGGAGTGGCCCTCCTCACTTTTTACAAAGTTGTAGAGGAAAAGCTTTTGGTTTTTCTGATTGTGATGTCAGCTGTGGGTTTTTCCTTTAATTAGCTTGACACAACTCCCTTCTATACTTATTTTGTTGAGAGTTTTGTCATAAATGGATTTTGAGCATTATGGAATGTTCCACCATCCTGCCGCGGTCCCGCTCTTGTCAGGCCCATCAGAGCTGGCAGTGCCTCCACTGTCACCTGCTGCCAGCACTGCATTAACACACATCATAGTGAGTAGTTGAACACCCCATCTCCTGAGACAATTTGCATATTAGGCTTTTACTATGTAGGATGTGTTGTATCACATTGATAGATTTACATATGTTGAGTCATCTTTGCATCCCAGAAATAAATCTATTTGGTCATTGTCACTTTTAGTTAAATTAGTTTAACTAAATAGTTAAATTTTGTTTGCTAGTATTTTATTGAGGATTTTGCATCTATGTGCAGGAATATTGACCTGTAATTTTTTTTTTTTTACGGTATTTATAATAGGGTGATCCTAGCCTCATAAACTGAGTTTGGAAATGTTCTCTCATTTTATCTTTTGGAATAGTGTTAAGAGAATTAGTATGAACTCTTTGAATATTTGGTGCAATTCACCAATGAAGCCATATTAAACTGAGATCCTTGGGTGAGAAATTTTTTGACATTTTTTTAAAATTGAGATATTGTTGAGAGATTTTTTATTACTGACTCAATCTCTTTATTTGTTATTGTTCTATTCAGGCACTCAACTTCTTGATTACATTTGGTAAGTTGTAAGTTTCTAGGATTTTATTCATTTTCACCAGATTGTCCAATTTGTTGATATATAATTGTTCATAATAGTCCCTTATGATCCTTTTCACTCTTGAGGTCTCCATTGCAATGTCTCCTCTTTCATTTCTAATTATATTTTAGTCTTCTCTCCTTTTTCCTCATTTAGTCTAGCTAACAATTAATCAATTTTATCTTTAAAATAAAAACACACACACAACTTGTTGATTTGTTATTTCTCTGTTCTCTTTAATTTATTTCTGCTCTAATCTTTATTATTTCCTTCCTTGTGCTAACTTTGGGCTTAGTTTGCTCTTCTTTTTCTAGTTGCTTGAGGTATACAGTTAGGTTAAATATTTGACATCTTCTTTGTCACTATAAGCATTTATTGCCATAAACTTCCCAATTATTTGGTGAGTATTTCCTAGTGTATATCATGCCACTGGCATTTTGGAGGTTTTGTTTTCTGAGCATATTTAAGGTAGGTAAGGCTAAGCTATGATGTTTAGTAAGTTAAGTGTATTAAATGCATGTTTTACTTAACATTATTTTTTTACTTACCATGGGTTTATCGGTGCATAACCCATAGTAAGTTGAGGAGCATCTGTATATTGTGTCTCTATGTATAGAACTTTATGCCTAACTTATTTTGGATCCCTTTTGCTTCTTGAATCTGTATGTATATTTTATTCCCCCAAATTTAGGGAGGATTTTGCCATTATATTTTTAAATACATTTTCTGACACTTTTTTTTTCCTCTCTGCTTCTTCTGGGCTGCCATAATGCATATATTGCTTTATTGACGGTGTTGCATAAATCTCATAGGCTTTCTTCACTCTTTCTCATTCATTTTTTTCCTCCTCTGGATAATTTCTAATGACTTTTCTTTGAGTTCACATATCCCTTTTTCTGCTTGATAGGATCTGTTGTTGAAGCTATTTCTTTCTCTTTTTTTTTTATTACATTCTTTGTTTTCTTCTGCCCCAGAATGTCTGTTTGATTCTACTTTATGATTTCAATCTCTTTGTTAAACTCCTTATTTTGTTCCTATCTTGTTTTCCTGATTTCATTGTGTATCTGTATTCTCTGTAGCTCACTGAGATTCCTTAAAACAATAATTTTGATTTGTCAGGAAATTCATGGGTCTCCATTTCTTTGGGGTTTGTTCCTGGAAATTTGTTGTGTTCCTTTGGTGTTATCATGCTTCCCTGACTTTCTATGTTCCCTGTGGCCTTGAAGGAATAGTCACCTTTCCCAGACTTTAAGGACTGTCTGTGGTGGGGGAAGGTGGTACAAGGGTCCCAGCAGGGGAATGTGCCGAGATACCAGGTTTGGCACAGGTTCCAGAGCCTGTGACAGCACTGGGCCCAGATCACATGTGAGTGCAGCAGTGTGAGTCCAGGACTTGGGGAAGCAATGACTATTTTGCTTGTGCAAGTTCAACTGAAAGAACAGCATTTTCCAGGCCATCTCTCTCCTGTTTGCTGAGTGCATATAAACAGAGCCAGAATGGGTCCCTCTGGCCTCCGGTCTCTTTGTGAGCTTGAGGAAATACTCCATGATGGTCTCGCCCTGGCTCTAGTCAGTGCCTCAGATGCATTGTTTGAAATTATTTAGCACTTTTTACCTACTTAATTTCTCCTCTCCAGAGCCTATCTTCAGGGTAAAAGCAGATTAAGGGTCAAAGTCATAAGATAAAAGGATCTGAGAGTTTATCCTTCTGGCATTCAGAAAAGACATGGGCTTCAATGGTAATGTTGCAAAACAGGCACTAGCATTCTTCAATATTTAGGCAATAACTTTAAAACTTCTCATAAAATTAAAAAAAAAAAAACTGGGAAAGTAAATATTACATCTTTTAATGGAACAACTGATTTTTCCACTGGGAATCCTTTTCTTTTTTATACACTGAAATGGTTCTTCTTGTTTATGTCTTTTTAAATCCAGATGAACTCAAACAACCATGAATCAAAGCCAAACAAAGGGCCTCATCTGTTAGCATCCTCATATTAGCACACTAATGAGAATTTAAAGATTCTAATTAAACCCAGATGCAAAATAACTTCCTGAGTACATCCGAAAGCACCAGTTTAACAAAAAACAGAAATATTACATTCTTCTAATGTGGTTTTAGTTTATTTTCTACATTTTCATTGTACTCCAATTTGAAGTTGATTGTTAAAGCAGTAACTACTGCTTTAACAGATTTGCGGATGGCTAACAATTTAGGTAATTGTGAGTAACTATAAATTTACTTAATCAGAGGGTAGATATACAGATATCTCTGCTCATAATCCTCAACTCTCAGCTCCTCGAGGTAATGAGCCTGGGATCTCTTGCTTAGGCTTTGCTGAAATCCTCAATGAGAACAAAGCTTTTGGAAGGCACTTCTGACATTGTGGACAAGAGTCCAAATGTTAAACTAGAATTCACATACATGGATTTGAATTCTAACCCTACTACCAACTGCCTGAGTCGGCTGTGACAGTCAGCTTAGCTTTCTCAGCCTTGGATGCCTCATCACAAAAAGTCCACCACCCTGGTGCCTGGTCCCTAGGGAGAGTCTGAGAGCAGCTGGGGGTTGTCATTCATCCCCTTCCCTGCTGCCAGCAGAAAGGGGCCTCCACCCGCACTGCTCATAACAACCCAACCACTGGAACCCCTGTGTCCTCTAGTCACTCCGCTGGAGGTGCTCGTGGGCTGGACAATGGCTGGGCTAATTCACAAAACATACAGCAAAAAACAGGGGATGTGATCCATCTCTCAGACCTGGGGAAGGAAGAAAAAGAAGTTCAGCTCCCGATATTGTTAAACCTTTGCCACCAACATAGCACACAGCCCATTCATATAAATGTGTCCCACCTTTTTCTTTTATTTAAAAATATTTTCTTTATTGTCCTGATTCTTTAATATAACTAATCATGTAGAACTTGAAAATGTCAACAATGCAAGATTTGAAATGCTTTCAATGTCTCTAAATTTGGAATGAACTAGTATGGCCAGCCCCCAGTCCTGTCATATTAAAATCCATCCCATCGTAGATACTGAGGGGCCTTTTGGTCTACAGGCAGATAATTTTCTTGTTCAGAAAATGACCCACAGTTTAGAGCCCAGCCCTAGGGAAGCAAAGGTGGACCCTCGCTGTCCTGCTCCTGGATCTTCAGCATATTCAAAGGTAACAGTGAGGACACTGCTCTTCCTCTGAGAGGCTGACTTTGGTGGGGGCCACACTGTATCTCTGCATGGGGGCAGGTCTGCATAGACAGAAGAGAGAGAGCTGGCAAGAGGAAGCAGGACACCAGTCTCGTGGAGGACGGGCTGCTGGGAGAAGATGACAAGATGGGCTAATATTTCACTGCATGTGCAGCTCTTCTCTCTTGCACGGAGAAGTCAGTCCTTCCAGTTTTCTGACCCCAGGAGGCGTAGGTGGAGCACCTATCCTGCCTGTCACAATCGCCCTGGTCATCCCAGCTCAGCCAGCCCTGAGCATGACTGGCTTCTTCCCTTAGTGCTTTTGCAGAGAGAGCCCCACTCCCAATGCTCTGACTTTCATGTCCCCTCCAGGTTTTAGGCAATGTTAAAGAAAAAATATTCACTGCTGGCACTTGTTTAGCACAGTAAGGGAGACTTTATTCAAGGGGACGGAAGGGAGGGGGGCAGCGAGAGAGAGGTGGTGGTAGGGGAAGTGACCCCTGCTGTGGAATCTGCAGGGGAGAGACTGGGCTCAGCTCTGAGTGCAGCATGGAAAGTGGTGCTCTACAGTGAGGTGCAGGTGGGCTCAGTGGCTAGAAGCTCCCTAAGAGGAAACATCAGGGGTATTGAGGGGTGGGGAGCCTCTGGCTAAACAGACTCCTGCTGAAGATGGGCCCTGTGATCAGGCATCAGCTGGAGGCGGTGGGAGATGAGGAGTTTGATCAGGGATGGAGGGCGGGACCTGGACTTGTGCTAAAAGTAGAGGATGCAAAGAGAAACCCAAAAAGCCCAAAAGGCAGCTCAAGGGAGCCTGAGCAGAGTTTGGCCAATTAGAGAATCTTTGTCACAATAGGTTTCAAATTCCAGTGTGATTGTGATCACCTGAGCAGCTGGCGGACATGCCAACTCAGGCTGCACTGCCAGAAACCCTGCCTCTGGGATCCAAGAAGGGCCTGTGGGCCCCAAGACCATTCCCTGGTGGCTCTTCTGCCAGGAGTGGTCACCTGCCTCACCCAGGAGGTCCCTCTTCAATCTTATTTGCCCCCTAGACTACTCAGTGAAGGCAGCCATAAAAGCCGCATTTGTGTAAGAGGCAGAATCTCACATTCCCCAGCTGTCATCTCTAGGATGCATTCGTGCTCCTAGGCTGACCGTGTTCACTGTGGTCTGAGGAGGTGTCACTTCCAGGGCACCCACCATCCTGCTCCCCTCAAGGCCTCTCTTGAGACCTCCGGGGGTCTGGCCAGACCTGTGTGTCCCTGGAAGGAAGTTTATTTCTCTCCACCTCTGCTGGTTCATCTGTTAAATTGGTCCTAAGAGTGCCTGCCTCCCGGGTGATAACGCAGATTAATGAAATGAGATGCACGGGACGTCCAGCACCTGAGAGCAGTTGGCCTTTGAGAAACATCGGCCACCATCTGTCATGCAGCTTCACACTTCCCGGTTCCCATGATGGGCTTTTTTTTAGAGAGGACCTTGTCTTTTCATCTCTGTATTTCATTGGTGTCTTGCTCTATCAATTTTGATGGATTCTTTCCCCCAGCAGTCGGGGGTGGTAGTGGGATAAAGGTAGAAATGTTTGAGGAACAGGCTCCACACCGGCTTCTCCCCAGGCCTTTGTGGACACAGCACGTTCCACAGCCAAGGCTCGGCTGGCACCTGCCTGCGCCGCTCCAGCCCCAGAGGCAATGCACACTTTGCTTTGCACTGTGTGTGCGAGCTGACATCGCGGCCAAGGCGAAGAAGGCGGGATGCTCACCCTCAGGCGCGGAGGGTGATGTTCACGTCAGCAGTCAGAAGTGATGTGGCTGGAGGGTGAAGTCAGAGAGAACAGAACCCAAAGCCAGGAAACCGGGTATAGACAGCCAAGTAGCCAACGATGTGGGTCAGCGTGATTGCATTTCTTTTTACAATCCCAGACTTACCCAGTGCCTGTGCCTGGGGGTATGGATTAAAACTCACGTATGCAGCTTTCAGAGTTCCTCATTGTTTGGGTTCTTTTAACATGCCCTGCAGTGGGAGTGCCAACATAGGGCTGAGTCAGTGGGCAGGATGGTGGGAGGACCACAGAGAGCCCTCCCCACCACAACCAGAGCACATACCTGCCTAATTATATCAAAAGGTATACTTTAAGCAGCTCACTCCTAAGGAAACTTTCCCTTCACTAATCTTGTTTAATAAAGAGGGAACTTGCTAATTGACTCTCATGCTGTTGCAAAGATTGCAGTCCCCACAGCCAATAAGAAAGGACTATGCTAATTGACTGTCATGCCCTCAAAGATGGCAGCACCCACAGCCACAAGATGGTGGCGCCCTGTCCCTTCAGCACCACCAAGGGGCCTGCCTCCAGAGTCCTTCAGCCCCCCAGCTTCCCAAGGCTGGCCTGAGGCTCGGGCAAGCCTAGAATGGTGGCTGCCCAGCCACCCAGGGCTGCCCAAGGCTCAGGTAACCAGGGCCAGCCAAGGTGTGATGGGAGCTTCACCTCCCCTGATTGCTGGGTCGCCTCCCACCCCTGAGGGCTCCTGGACTGTGAGGGGAGGCTGGACAGGCTCAGGGACGCACCCCCCTCCCCTCCAGTGCATGAATTTTCATGCATCAGGCCTCTAGTGAAGTCAATAAATGGGAAGTGTTTCTATGAAACTTTGTCTTTGCACAAGTTTGGACAATAATAATGACAACAGTTAACACTTGGGTACCAGATACTGAGTATACAATTGTGGGTACTGTATTAAGCATCTTATATCCACATTCTCATCTCATTTGTAATAATCCTATGATGTAGGCGTCACTCTATTTTAGAGATGAGGAAACTGAGGCCTAAATAATGTCCACATTACACCACTGTCAAGTAGCAACACCAGAATTTGAATCTGGAAGAGCATGAGTTCAGTCTGCTTTCAGGTTCTCAGCTGAGTAACCCCTCACAGACTTAACTTGAGGTTAGTCACCACTGCCAACGTTACTTTCTTGCTCTGTGGTTGGGACTGTCTCCAAGGAGAGGGCAAGGAGCCAGTCGCTGGATGGGGATAGATGGAGGTTGCTGGTGAGATGAGCAGTAGGTGGGTGATGTTGGTCCAGAAATGTTCAGTGGAACGCCGTAGGACTCTATACCAAGAATCAGGATCGTGGACCTCAGAGGTACTGATTATGATGCCTCTTCTACCCACGAGGAAACCAGCAGCTCAGAGATGCCAAGTGCCCGTTGGCCGCTGCACAACTGGGAGAAGATGTTGACAGAGCTCAAGCCCCATTCTTCCGATTCCAAATGCGGGGCTTTGTCCACGACACCATGGCTGCAATGAAGAGTTTTCATTTCTCACACCTTCCTCCAAATCAATGACTGGCCTCTGGGTAATTTGAGATATAGACTAATTAAAGAGTCGCATCATTTAAATGATGTGGTCGGACACTGGTTTGCACAGTCCCTTGACTCTGAAATTAATGAGGCTTTATTGCCACTGCCAGCAAACAGGAGTCATGAGCAAGACCTGGAGATGGCTTTCTCCATGGAAACACAGAGGAACACTGAGATGTAAGTTGGGGAAGAGCATCTCCCATCCACGGGGATTATTTCTGAGGCGTTGGATTGCTGGAGCCTGGATAATGCTTCCAGAAGCATTTCTCCAGCCTTCCCAGTTCAGAGTGGAAATTGGGGGGAGAATGGCAAAAGGAGGCATGTGCTTTATGGAGGATGAGTTCCAACAGGCCTGGCACACGACCTTCGCCCCAGTGCTGCCCGCCATCCACAGGCCCTTACCATTCATTCATCTCCTCAGCGCGTCACCATGCCCCGCCAGCCTACAGAACAAGGTTTGAAGAAAGGACGCTGAAACTGCTAGCACTGGTCCCCAGCCTGCCCTGCCCCACCCACATGCAAATCTAACCTTTTTGGTATTCCAGCACCACAAACCCGAAGACAGGATTTCAACAGGAAAATATTTACTGAAGGATTTCTCCTTCATAATCTATCGATTTTAATATCCTTACCACTTGGGCTGAATGTCAGTTTTACCCTGAGGACTGCCGTGGCACATTCTATTTGTTTATGGCATTCAAAGTATTAGTGTTGGAAATGAGCAAAGCTTGAGCCTTTTGGTGCGGCTGCATGACGTTTATTTTTTCTATTTGAATAATGCTGGTAATTCGCCATGGTAATTGGGGCCAACAGGCAGCATGCGGGCCCCAAGCAGAAGCTAAAGTAGCATTTTGGCTTAGTTTCTCCATTAAGTACAATCATACACAGCTCATTGACGACGGAGCCACTGTCCCCACTTAACCTGTGGAACCAGAAGCACCTGATTATCACCGTCATTCCACAGAAGCCAAGTCCTCTCTCCTCTGATGGGTCCCGTTCCAAATGTCCATCAGTGCCACGTTGTGCATGAACAGCGTCAGCTCTGCAGCTGTCAGATAGAGATCATCGGGGCTCTGTGCAGGCACTTGGGGCATCCATACAGGCTCTGTAAGCCCCCAGACCCAGTCCCAGCTGCCCACCCCTATACCTGCCCTGAGAGAAGCCCTGTGAGGCTTCCGCAAGGAGGGGCATTCAGTGGGATCACACACCCCCAGCCTGCCCCGGTGCAAATGCTCCAGGCAGCCAGGAGTGAGGTGTGAAAGACACAGCCCTTTCCTCATGCCCAACCACCCCGTACAGGCCTTTCCTACGTTACTCAATCATCAACAATAACGAGGACAGCTGAATGTCTCTCTTTTTCATATTTAACAAAGAATTTATGTTGCAGATGACAGCAGGCCATTATTCGGGATTCGGGAGTGGGCCTTCAGAGCCTCTCTGGGCAGGGCTTTCTGTACCACAAAGCTGGTCTCCCACCTGTCCCTGGGCCCGGCCTCTCGAGTGCACTGCAGGAAGCAGGGGCGTCTGCTGGGCCAGACCACCCCACGCTGAGAGGCGGGGAGGGCCCTCCACTTGCTTCCTGTGATGATGTGTCCTTGGTGCTTGACAGCATTGAGCCCGAGGAAGCAGATGAACTTGGCCTGAAACCAACGTCCTCGGTTCTCACCCGGTGGCTTTTCAGTTCAAGTTCTCATGACTGCTCTGCATGAGTCCTTTACTCAGGACACACTGAACTGCTCACTGGCGAAATAGATTATTCGACCTCTGAACTCCAGGGCAAGGTTCCCCAAGACTTTCCTACTCCTCTAATCCCTGCCAATATATATTGTGAGAGGCCTTCGGGCCCAGGTCTATCCTACCTGTCTCCTCCTCCAGGGAGCCCTTCCTAACTGCCTCACCCCGAACCACGGCCCACATGTGACCTCTCCTCGCTGTAAAAATCTGTACACCTCTACCACTGGCCACAGGGAGGACATGCATCCTAGGCTGTCTACTTTGTAATTAATTAATTCACATGATTGGTAACAGAACAGAGCTATGATAGTCCCTGCCACATGTGAGGGTTAAGGGCAATAACACACAAAGCCTTTAGAATGTTTCTGACAAGGAATGACCTTGCAATAACATTGGCTATAATTACTATTGCCAACCAAATCAATAAAAAACATTGACCCCAGTCCACAATGGGGGGAGCTATAGCACATCGCATAGTTATGGCATGCATAGGAGAAAGAAAAACAACTTGTTCAGATTGCACCAAAGAGGACATGGCGTGTACGTGCTACTGGGGCCTGGAGGAAACACGCAATCACCATGGAAGCTGTTACGGGGCCTGGAGGGTACTTGTCTACCCTCTATGACAATGATTCTCAACCTGTGGGAACCACTAGCAGGGTCTTCCTAGACCATCAGAAAACACAGATATTTATATTACGATTCATTAACAGTAGCAAAATTACAGTTATGAAGTAGCAATGAAAATAGTTTTATGGTTGGGGGTCACCACAACATGAGGAACTGTATTAAAGGGTCGCGGCATTAGAAAGGTTGAGAACCACTACTCTATGATGTCACTGGACAGAGACAGGAAGGTGTGTCTGTAGGCACCATGGTCCCCTCGACCAGGCCTGGATCCAGTCCCCAAATAAAAGGCTGGTAACTGAAGATCCGGGTTGCTCATAGGATACAGTGAGGTGTCTGTGTGCTCAATGTCAGAGGAAACATCTCACATTAATTTTAAAAGTGATGATACAGTATAGCTTGACCCACATGCTCAAAAAAAAAAAAATACTCTTCAAATTAAATAGTTTGCACTTATTCATCCTCAAGACTGGAATGACCTCCTCACAGGCCCAGGACAGACGCTAAAATCTGAGTTTATAAAAATACCCAGAGGCATGAGCCTGTTTTGAACACTGTAGCTGCTTCTCCCGTAAAGAAAGTGAGAAGTGGAAAAGAAAATCAGATTATTTCAGAGTCTGATGAGTTGGGTTTGAAGTAATCCAAGTGGAGTGTATATATTAAATCCCAAGTGATTAAAACATAAATAATTTCCAGTGTTCAATCGGTAAATAAGTATGTCTCCCAACATGAGTTCCAAGTCTAGCTTTTAACTCCCCAGGTCATCAATGCCAATGTCATTTACTAGCACATACACAGACCCAACTACAGGAGCTACCTGCAGCTGCAGTCCTGTGTGTGATTTAATTAAAAGCCAATCAAGCACTTAGCCTGGTGGTGCAATCAGGGATGCAGGGCGTGAGGGGCAGGCGCCCACGGCTCCACTGAGGAGATGCAGGACACAGCAGAAACCCAGAAGGCTGGGCTTCACTGGAAATACCTCTCATTCCTCAGAGACTCCCTGAGTCCCTATAACTGGTGCTCTGTCTTCTGAAGGAGATGATTAGTCATGATTTCCTTTCCTTTGACCTTTAAAACCAGAAAAACTAAGTGTGATGATGGTTCAAGACATAAACCTTCTATAAATGCTCCTTCAAAAGGCCACAAGCAAGACTTTCCAAAGCAGTCCTAGGAAGTTAAAGGGATTGTTTTGCTTTTCTTTTTACATTCGCTGCCTCTATAAAATGTTAATTGAGAAATGTGCTTAACGTAAATGTCAAGGACCCCTTAAAAAGGAGGGTTTTTTTTAAAGGATAGAGGGGAGGAGATGTTTAACAAAAGGTCCCTATGGAGCATGCCTGGTTCGGGGAGGAGAGAGGGCAGCTCAGCATGCAGCCTGCCCTGCAGGCCTGGGCCTGAGACAGGTGCCTGGCAAGCCTGTGGGGCTCTGGGCTGACATTTCTGCACTCTCAGAGCTGCCTCTCAGCCCAGCCGAGCCCCCTGTCCTCACCACCAGCCATGGCTCAGTGCCCTGCACAGAGCACAACCTTGCAAGAGTTTAGACAGATCCTCAGAACAATTCCATGAGTGGACTTGGTTTGGACAGATCCTCACCTTCTCCTGTGCGAAATCAACTGGCACAGAGCAGGAGAACAGGAGCTACCTTACCTACACTTCTTATTTCTTATTTCAATCCACCAACCACAAACAAACAAAAAAAAACAAAAAAAAACTTCCTTATGTGCAGCCCCTATTATGGCTTAACTGGCAATAGAACTGTGCAGAGAAGCTGACCCATGGTGTCCAGGAGCCTTTACCACTGGCCCTCACCCAGAGAACTTCCCCAAGGCTGAGGAGTCCCTAGGGAGCACACAAGTCAGCAGGTCACCTGGATCCACAAGCCTGTTGAATCAGCCCTAAATCTGCTCTAGATCAGGATCAGCCATGCTTGTCAAATCAACTGGTTATCTGGACCCATCATGCTTATTGGGTCAGCTGCTCATCTGGATCCATCTGGACCTACCATGCCTATTGGATCAGCTTTAGTTCAGCTGGTCATCTTGGATCAGCTCTGGATAGCTGGTCATCTGGGTTTACCGTGCCTGTCACTTCAACTGTGGGGTATGGTGCAGAGCATTCGCTATTCATAATAAAGTGCAAGGCTTTGTGCACTGTTTGCTTTTCCTTAATTGATTGTCAGGTTTTATTTGCCTTCTTATAATAGATTCCTCTCCTTCTCTATTACTCAGAGTAAATAATGCCGTTGCTGTAACCTACAACCTGAAAAATCAGTGACTTATAATCCTACGCAGTCATCAGCGGGTGGGGAGCTCACAGCCCTCCATGTGGAGGTCCATTCCCGAGGTCTCAGGTGGTGGCTTCTCCATGGGCCTCTGTTCCTTTATCAGGCTTCCTGAGCATTTACGTGAAGCCTATTTCCCTGCATCCAGCCTGGGTGAGGGAAGAGAGAAGTGAGGGCTTGAGGGAGGGGGAGAGGGGAAAGAAGGGGTGCACTTAGCCCTTAGTGTATAGCACCATCATCAGAAAGGATGTTTGTCCGTGTGATGTTGTGTTTCATGTGCATTATGGATTGAATTACTGTGTCCCCCAAATCCATGCTGAAGCCCAAGAGTGGCTGTATGTGGAGATGAGCCCCTAAGGAAGTGACTACGTTAGATGAGGTCATGAGTGAGCGGCCCATAGGAGGAGGCTCCAGAGCTGGCCAGCTCTCTCCCCTCACCCTGACCAGAGGCCATGGAGCTCACAGCCAGACCAAGAGGCCCCAGAGTGAGGCTGGCCCTGCAGCCCCATGGCCTGGACCTCTAGGCCCCAAAGCTGTGAGAAATAAATGTCTGTAACCACAAAGTCTCTGGTGCTTTATTTTGGCATCTGAGCAGATCAACAGTGTCAGTATCAGAAAAAACAACCCATTTCCCCTGGAATGTTTACCTTTCCACCAGCCTGCATGTCCTTGGGCCGTCCCTGAGAATCTCTGCAGCAGCTTCCTTGTCAGGAGGGAGCGGGCTGTGTGCACAGCGCTGGTAGCCCAAGTCTATTTTGCATCTAAGTGAGGAGGGCGCTCTCTGGGTTTCCAAACGAAAGGGGGCTTTTGTGTGCTTTATATTATTACTTAGTGGTTTGGAGCATCCTGTTCTGAGGGCCCTGCAGGCCCGGAGGCAGACACAAAGTGACAAGCTGTCTCCTATTGGCAATCTCATCACTTTTGGAACATTCAGAAATCTCCTTTTACACAGAAGGAAAAGGACACTTGAAGGCACCTTGAGAACAGTTTCTTGTTCCCACAGCACATGGGGAGAGGGGGTGGCGGGGAGGAGGAGGAAGTCCAGCACTTAGAGGTGGATGGAAGACACAAAGGACACCAGCTCTGCCCCTGAATCTCGGGGAGGGGAGGTGAACACACAGGAAGCCGCTAGAACTGACTCTCGGTGTGGTGGCCACCCCGCCAGGGGAGGGAGCCCTGTCATTTGGACTGCGGTGTGCCACAGAGCCTGCCAGGGAGGAGACACCGCTCAGCCTGTGACCTGAGAAACACACGTCTGTGGAAGGCAGCCCGTGAGCCTCTCTTTCCTTTCGAAGTCATCTCAGGTGTCAGCATCCACGAGGCCTTTCTGAACCCTGGATTGGATGGTGCCCTCGGCCCCACCCCAGCAGGGACCCAATTCCCCACGATGCGGCTGCAGGGGTGCGGGTGCTGGGTCTTGCTACCGGTCCTTTGAGAACAGAGCTCCAAAAGCAGATGCCCTCCAAGGCCATCTGGCTCTCAGATCCTGGGCTCCCTGACTACTCCATTCCCACCTCAGTCAGAGGTCCACCCCCCTCACTGGCCTCCCAACCTGAAGGATGACTTACTATTTGGACACCGCCCATCGTTACAACCCCTCGTGCTGAGGGTTCAAAGGGCACCTGAGCAGATCAACAGTGTCAGTATCAGAAAAAACACCTGGTGCACATTCAGTCAGTGGCAGTGACAATGACCACTGATGTCATGTCCTGTGACAGTGTTCTAAGAGACAGCACCGTAGAGACAGACAGGAGAAGTCACGTGAAGATGGAGGCAGAGATGGGAGGGATGCAGCCACAAGTCAAGGGATTCCTGGAGCCCCAGAGGCTGGAAGGGGCAGGAGGGACTCTCCCCTAGAGCTCCGGCTGCACAGTTTATGGTCACTGGTCCCAGCAGCCCCGGGACACTCACACACAGGGGCCAGGGACATGTGCACGCTCTCTATGGACCCCGGGTTCCAGATCACAAAGGGACAGGACAGCCTCTGGGGTTTATTTCTAAAACTCTGAGTCTGTGATCCCACCCCAAGGTGAGGCATCCGGGTTCCCTCAGAACCGAGCCAGGGAGAACCTCCAGGACACACATCCCACACACAGCAGGCCCACAGCCGGCCCCCATCTCCAGCCGGCCATGCCAGGAGCCCACACTCCTAAGGGAAGCCAAGTTTGCATGGCATCTGTCACCTAAGTGTTTCCGAAGCAGCCACAGCAGCACAGGGAAAGACCCCAAGCCCCACAGGTACTGGGAAGAGGAGCGCTGGCCCACTCCCCTGCTCTCTATGAGAAGCAAGAGCTAAGAAGATTCTAGCTGTTTCCTTGGTAGGTTTCTGGTTTCCAGGAGGCAGGCCTATTTTTACACAAACATGGGGTTTTTTAACTATTTATCCTTCGTAGTGTACTTACCTGAGACCTGCTCTTATCTGGAACAAAATAGCCAAACATACCTGGTGAGACAGTGAAAACCCATTCCAACAGAAAATGGCCTGTTTGCCCACCTTCTAGAGAAGTGGATATTGTGATTTGGCGGCAGTGACGGGGAAATAATAGTGATGATGGGACAGTAATAATAAAGACAGAAGAAGAATAGCCGGCTTTGTTTCTGAGCACTCACCCAGAGGCCTCATGCTAAGCATTTGAGAGCCATCCACCCACTTAATCCTAACAAAGCGCCGTCAAATGGAAATTAAGGGGCTTAACTAACAAATGAGACCAGGTGCAAGCTGACTCACACCAGGTTTCTCTGAGTCCAAGGCCTAGGAAGGTCACTGCCACCCAGCTGCCTCCCACAGGAAGCAGCCATGGGCCATGTGCAGGAGAAGAACAACTTGTCGGCCATGGATAGGGGGCCAGGGGAAGGGAGGTGGCTCTGAGCAACACCAGCCATGTTATTTCAATGTGCTGCTTTAGCAGACATGCGAGGTACTTTAGGGATTATATTAAGTTGCTGTGTGTGTGTGTGTGTGTGTGTGTTTGTCTTTATGTGTGTGTGCATGTGCACAAGCATGTGTGTGCTGTGTGTATGTACTGCCTGAATTATATATGTGTGCAGGTGTGTATTGTGCTTGTGTGTGTATCTCTGTGTACATATGTCTCTGTGTGCATGTGTTGCACACATGTTGTGTGTATTTACATGTGCAGAAACATGAAGAGAAGAAATGAGTGAGCTGTAGAGATCAGTTCAGCCAGGAAAGTCCCTGAGATGAGTGGGTATTTAGAAACTGGCTCTGCAAAACTAAGCAGAAATTGGGGACCAACTGTCCCATGTATGCAGGTTCCCCAGACTCCCCTCAAAACACAGCTGAGCTTGCTCCTCTGAGAGGCAGGGCAAGGGAGGACTTAGGCACAGACACGTTTCCCTGCTAAGGTTCTGCTCAGGCACAGGCAGGCTCCTACCCAGAGGCCAAGCTGGGGGTTAATTGCTCAGAATCAGGACCCACGTCATCCAGTATTTGATCCTCTCCCGAGGCCAGGGGGTCATGGTTCGGTGCGTGTGATGGCGGGGTGCCATGTGACAGAGTGACCTCCAGACTCCGCACATGGGGACATGGCTTTGAGAAGGAGGGGAGGACGTGAGCGTGAACCACTCAGTGTCAAAGCAGCCTGGTGCTTCTGTCTTACAGGAATTCGCCGACTCTGTGTCCCAGATGGTCACGCAAAAGTTTCGTGAGCTGACCGTGGGCCTGACGTCCATGCACGCCCGCCACAGAGCACTGGCAGGGATTGTCATGACCAAAGGTAATGCCTCATGTCTTTGCTGTGGGATTTGCATCTCAAGGAGAGGAAATTAGCACTTGCCTGGTTTTAGGAAACAAAGGATTCTCCCTTCCATCTGAAGACATGAAAAGGAGACCAAAACTAGACACAGAGGGATCAGTGACAGAGTGTGTGACCAGCAAACCTTTAGTGCCAGTGGTGGTGTAACTGCACCTCCCTATAGCCGTCTCTGCACAGGCTTCTCTCGATTTCCATAAAATTAAGGACAGGCGGGTCCCTTTGCTATTGGGCATTTCCCCACATCTCATTGGCTGGAAGAGTGTGTGGTGCTGGAGGAACCAGTAAAAGCTGAAATGAAAGGCCAGGCCACCCGTTAAGTCACTCTAGGCTGGTGGGTGAGGCTTCCATTACTTCCCGCTCTGCCTTTCCCTCCCCCACTGCATTTCCTCTATGCTCAGCCCGGTCCAGAGAATCCACTTCACCTGAGAATTATGAGCCCCTCGCTGTGGGGTGCAGACCACCTAGGAATCCTATCACATAAGAATGAATGTACCCCTTCCTGCCAGGACACCCCTCACACACAATGCTCACAGATGGATGTCCATCTTCAGGCACAAATGACAGAACCAAAGGGAGCCATTGAGAGCCATGGTCATGGCTGCTTTTATGAGCCAAAATGGGAGAAAATGATGGTTGAATTTAAGCAGTCGGCACTATGGTGAGAACATTATGGACCTATTCATGATAACTAACAAGCTAGTTATTTCAATTCAAATGTTTTTGTTCCCAAAGTTTGGCATAAGTTGGTAACAATATGCTACAGAATGGTTATTATAAAAAGAATTAGCTGAGTTGAGTTTCACACACACATTCTGCATGTGTAGGAGAAGTCTAAGACCAGAAAGGATCATCTACCTGATGTCCAAATATATTTGTACCAGAGGCTCAGTGCACAAACTCATTCACAGATGGGGTCCTATAGCCTGGCTGGAAATCAGGGCTGGTTGGAGCCATCTCACGCAGGCTTGATTGGGACCAATTAGGGCCAGCCAAAGGGAGGGATCACAGGAGGTTGGCTGTGAGAGTGCACTGACCACCATGGGGCAGCTCTTGTGTTGAGAATCTGCCCCGTGGTGGTCAGTGTGTGTCATAGCGACTGGTCGACTGGTCATTCGGTTGCAAAGGTCTCTTAGGCCTTTATATATTTACTAGAGGCCCAGTGCATGAAATCCGTGCACTTGGGGAAGGAGGTTTCTTCAGCCTGGCCTATGCCCTCTCGCAGTCTGGGAGCCTTGCAATTGATCACCCCACAGAGGGAGATCCCACTGACACCAGCCAGGCAGCCTTGGCCTCCCTCTTTGGGACGATTGGGAAGCCCTTGGCAGGTGGCCTGGGCCTCCCTCTGCAGAGTGATTGTGGGGTGATGGTGGGGCCCCCAATCAATCACATCACACCGGCCTTAGTGGTGGCAGTCAGTGCTGGGTCACCATAGCACCCATAACCCCCGAGGGACTGAGAAGTCAGCAGTTCAGCCAGCTCACCAGTCCCCGCCCACCTGAACCTGCTGCGCATGCAGCCTGGCGTTGTCATCCATTTGGTCGTTTTGGACATTACGGACCCTGGTTCTTTATATATTAGGATATTAAAATCTATTTTAAAAGAAATAAAATCTATTTAAAACCAGGCTATTGGTAAATTTCCATCCTTCTCGACCCCAGTGCCATCCCATACAAGGACAAAGGAGCAGGCACATGGCACTCAGGAAACTGTCTTCATTTCAGCTAGAGGATATATCAATTATCTTTTCTGTTTTGGGCATCTTTTATTTATTTTTTATTAAAATGTTTTGTTGTTGAAAGTATTACATATCTCTTCTTTTTCTCCATTGACCTCTCTTCACCCGCTCCCACCCCCTAGCACATACCCTCACTCACTACTGTCTGTGTCCATTGGTTATGCTTATATGTATGCATACAAGTCTTTTGGTTGATCTCTTACCCCTACACACACCCTCCCCTAACTTTCCTCTGAGGTTTGACAGTCTGTTCTATGCTTCTCTGTCTCTGTATCTATTTTTATTCACAAGTTTATGTTGTACATTATATTTCACAAATGATTGTGACCATGTGATATTTATCTTTCTCCAACTGGCTTATTTTACTTAGCATAATGCTCTTCAAGTCTATTCAAGCTGTTGCATAGTATTCCATTGTGTAGATGTACCACCATTTTTTAATCCACTAATATGCTGATGGGCACATAGGCTGTTTCCAAATCTAAGCTATTGTAAATTATGCTCCTATGAACATAGAAGTGCATATATTCTTTCTAATTGGTGTTCCTGATTTCTTGGGATATATTCCTACAAGTGAGATTACTGGGTCAAATGGAAGTTCCATTTTTAACTTTTTGAGGAAACTCCGTACTGTTCTTCACTGTGGTTGCACCAGTCTACATTCCCACCAGCAGTGCACGAGGGTTCCTTTTTCTCCGCATCCTGGCCAGCAATTGTCCTTTGTTGATATGTTGATGATAGCCATTCTGACAGATGTGAGATGGTACCTCTTTATTTCTTTGATTTGCATCTGTCACATTATTAGTGACTTTAAGCATGTTTTCATATGTCTCTTGGCTTTCTGTATATCCTCTTTCATAAAGTGTCTATTTAGGTCCTTTGCCCATTTTTTGGTTGGATTGTTTATCTTCCTGTTGTTAAGTTGTATGATTCCCTGTAAATTTTGGAGATTAAACCCTTACCAGAAATAACATTGGCAAATATGTTCTCCTATACAGTGGGCTCTCTTGTTATTTTGTTGATGGTTTCCTTTGTGATGCAGACACTTTTTATTTTAATGTAGTCCCATTTGTTTATTTTCCCCTTAGTTTTTATTGTCCGAGGAGATATGTTGGTAAAGATATTGCTATGAGATATGTCAAATATTTTGCTGCCTGTGGATTCTTCTAAGACTTTTATGACTTCCTGGAGTCTTATATTTAAGTCTTTTATCCATTTTGAGTTTATATGAAATTTTAAAAGACCTCAAATAGCTGAAGCAATTCTGAGAAAGAAGAACACTGTTGGAGGGATCACAATACCTGATATCAAACTATATTACAAAGTCACTGTTCTCAAAACTGCCTGGTACTGGCACAAGAACAAACATATAGACTAAAGGAACAGAAGAGGAAACCCAGAAATCAACCCAAACCATTCTGCTCAATTAATATTTGACAAAGGAGGCAAGAGCATACAATAGAATCAAGATAATCGCTTCAAAAATGGTGTTGGGAAACTTGGATAGATACATGCAAAAATAAATAAATAAATAAATAAATAAATAAATAAATAAATAAATAAACTAGACCACCAACTTACATCATACACAAAAATAAACTCAAAACATGTTTGGTATTTTTTAAATGGGAAATAAAAATGCCTCCTTCAGGGCAACTTGGTGAATAGGATTAAGTATTTTAAATGCTTGAAAGGTAAAATCACACTATCAGGATCATGTTCTAAGTCAGAGGTGATTCCGTTTCATTGAGAACACACCTGTATTTGGTGGCACACATCCTGAGCCACAACACTCACCCTCCTTCCACATATTTGAGGACATCTCTGCACATGACATAGTCCCCTCTGTCAGGACCACAATGTGGATGTGGCCCTTCTGTCCAGACCAGCAGACATTAATCAGATGCATCTACATAGTGGACACCATTCTGCATGCATCAGGGGTGCAAGAAAAGGCACAGCCCCACCTCAAGATGTAACCTCCTGGAAAACAGTGAGAGGTGCTATAGACAAAAAAGCAACTGGCTAGATTTCAATCTCAACTCCACGGCAACTATCGATGTGACCTTGGCCAATCAGTCTCTCTGGAATAAGGGACCACAAGAGCACCTGCTATGAAAGTCATTTCAAGATCAAATGTGTTCATATATATGTGCCACACAAGCCCTAATTGGTTTGGTTCAGTGGATAGAGCATCAGCCTACAGACTGAAAGGTCCCAGATTCGATTCTGGTCAAGGGCATGTACCTTGGTTGCGGGCACATCACCAGTAGGGGGTGTGCAGGAGGCAGCTGATTGATGTTTCTCTTTCATTAATGTTTCTAACTATCCCTCTCCCTTCCTCTCTGTAAAAAAAATCAATTTTATATTTTAAAAAAAATATATGTGCCACACAAGTGCTATTAATAATAGTCACACTCTTTTACTCGTAAATTACTCACAGAGTACTCACCAGCACTAGAGCCCATCCTAGGTTCTGGGAAAACCACAAAGAACAAAATAGATGGAGCACCTGCCTGTGCGAGTTTTCCATACCAGTTGGGAAGGGGTCATAAAGAAAAGTTTAAATCTAATGTAAAAAGGGTGAAAGAGTTATATGCACAGAGTTGTAGGATCACAGAAACAAAATCTTGGCAAATTTTTAATTTTAAAGTGTCATTGATTTTTCTGCCACAGATTCCAGGATAATGTATCTTAAATAAGCTTGGTCTGACCCATGAAAGTGAAGAAAAAAAGAGGGGAGGAAGGCAAGGAAAGATACCAAGTGATGTTTCCTCTTTATTGTGTAATATATTCCTAACGCCAAAAGCATATGTCAGTATGATTTGGTGAGTAGTTCTTAATATTTCTCAGTTCTGGAGCTGTGATTATTCAATATTTTTCCACTTTTTGAGGAAACTCAAAAACTTTCCTTGAAAAACAGTGATGTTTTACAAGAATTTGTGGGAAAATGGTACTTAAAAGTGCCAGTGAATACACTTCTTTGTGTGCAGGCAATTTATCTATATGAACTAAATTTATTACATAAAAGTGAGATTTTATGAGGTAAAGCTTCACTAATTAGTAATTTATGAATATTGAAGAATAAATTGCTGAAATTTACTTTCCTGTTATAAAGAAAAGATTTAATAAACATGTTGATTACAAAGAGATTAGAGAGAAATGGGTAAAATTTCTAATAGAAACATTTATTTACTTAGTTGATTTGCATTTAATCTTGACTCTAATTCAGTTATTCAAGCAAATTCCTAAGAAACTCTGAGATGAAGTGATGTATGAATCTACACTAATAAAAGAGTAAGATGCAAATTGTCCATACTTTCATGACATCCACCAGCTAATCAGGAGTGAGTATGCTAATTAACCCAACAAAGATGGCAGGTTAATTTGCATATATAGGCACCAAGAAGCCAGGGGCTGGGCGGGATGCTTGTGTCATTGCTATGGAGATGACACAGGCATTCCACACTACCCCAGTGGCTCCATGCCTCTGAGCAGTGTGGGAAGGCAGAAAGGCAGCTCCAGCCAGAGCAAAGGTGGTGCCAGCAATCAGGGGAAGGAAAGCCCATTCTTGCATGAATCTTCGTGCATCAGGCCTCTAGTGTGTGTTGTGTGTGTGTGTGTGTGTGTGTATGTGTGTGTGTAAAACAATGCTACAAAATTACATTTATTTTTAAATAAAATAATACAATTGCCCCTGCATTTTTTTTGGTGAGATACTAATTCATCCTTATCAATTAGTTCATGTAATGTCCATTTTGTTTATGAGCCTCATACCAATTTATAGCCATTATGAGAAATATGATAGCAAAGAAAGTATACTTATGAACAATTATTTTTATTAAAATAATGCAGTCATGTGGTAAAAATTCAAGCAGAAGAGACTATGAATGAAAAACAATATTATTCTCCTTCTCCTAATTTCCCTTTGTTCCTCAGAGGCAGGCACCTCTAGTAATTTTTATTTTTGTTCTTGTGACCGTAAAGACTATATTGGTTCTGCATTTCTGAATTTTCAATTCTAAATCCTATCTGCTGACTCACACTGTTAAAATTCTGTGCTTTTCATTATGTGTGATATTAGTACTTTTAAATAAATTCTGAAACTTTATTTCTCATACTATCAAGTTCAGATGGCCCATCCTCACTTCCTGTTCATAAAATAGGAATGAGCCATTTACTTACCCTGATTTGTTTAGCTGCTTATTTGTGCATTTTTCCCCTGTATGGTTTCTTTGATAAATTCCTTCCTTCATACACGTTTTTGTGGAATCCTCGATATTCTGAATACATCTTCCATTTTTTTTCCTTTCCTTCCTTATTTTTACTCTGTGTTCTTAGAAATTTCTTAAATTTATCTGACAACTCAACTGCCCTTTTCCCCTGATTTTTGCAATCTATTTTTATTGCTCAAGACACCTCTCTTGTCCTCAGTTTTCCCCTTTTCCAAGGGACACCCTTCTTGTTGTATGGATGTCATGCCTCCTCCAATCTCTCCAAGGTGGCTTGCCGACAAATCCCTAACTACCCCCCACCCCGCCCTGGGGGTTGTGCTTCCTCTGCCGCCAAGCCCCCCACAACCCTCCACCCCCACTTCATGTTCAGTCTTTCTTTTCCATCTTTAATAGGATTCTTATCTGAATAGCCTCACTGGGAATAAAATATTAGACTGAGTACCACGGAACCAGGCACAAATGTCCAGGTGTGCGAAATGGTCACTTTCTCCAGCAAGCTATCGCCCACACGGGAAGGCTGCCAGCCAGGCCCTTGGGCTGGTGCGCAGGAGCTGGCTGCTGGCGAGGACCACTCGGTGCCACAATGAAGGAGTTTTGCCTGTGAGGTAAACCTCCCATCAGACCCCTGACTGTTTCAGGCAGTTCCCCCAGTTCCTTCAGCCCAAGACTCTCCATTGTTCAGCCTAAGAGCTTGCTTCCTCTCCACTGACCCTCGCACCTGACAGTGCTGCTGAAGGTCTCTTTTCAGCCCAGGAGGACACCTGTGAAGGCCCATCGTCACAGGGGCCTAGAGGAGGAGGTTGCGGGGAGTGTGCCCCCTAATATTCCAGAACCTCTATCTTTCCACTTTCCCCCTTCTCCAATAACTGGTAATTAATTACTTAGGCCATAAAATCAAAAGCAGTGTCTTTTTGTTTATACCCAGTGGGGATGGATGGGGCAGAGGAATGGGAAAGTGAACTGAACAGGAAGCCCTGACCAGAAACCATGAATGACTATGTGGGTTCCAAGGAACTGATCTTATTAACTATTAAGCAGGAACGGAAACACATAAAGTGAGTGTGCTCATATTCTTGAGGGCCATCCTCGAACCAGGAGTAGGATGCACAACTAATTTTAAATCTGTTAAAACCACAAAACACAAAATAGATATTACCCTGTGTCACATGGATGCTGACTTGTGCATACTAAATGTCCCTCTTTAAAATCAGTCTCTCTCTCTCTCTCTCTCTCTCTCTCTCTCTCTCACACACACACACACACACACACACACACACACACACACACTCACACACTCACACACACACACACACACACCTCCTGCTCATTTAGAGATAAATGGGAGTAGAGTCACCTTCCCTACATACCCCTGTGTCTACTCCCTGTCACCTTCCCTACACACCCCTGTGTGTATACTTGGTTTCTTTCCTCTGGGTTGGACTTTGGAAGTTCTCCAGGAAGAAGGGCTCTGGACACACCCCAGAAAGAGCCTGGGGCAGGGGACTGCCACCTGTGCCGCCCAGATCAGGATCCCTCAGGGTGAAAGTGAGGAAAGAAGGAAGCATTAGCTCCCACTGAAGGTGAGAAGTCAGCTCCGTGGTCATTCCTGAAGACGGTCCAATCAAAGGATAAGCCAGCCGTCAGCTGAGTCAGGAGAAGGAGAAGATGAGGGATGAGGGGCAAGGGGGGGTGAGCACACACTCATTGCCTGTACTACCATATTAACCAAAGAGTGTTTTAGTCAGCAATTAGATGGGCACCAGACACTTGTGCCCAATCTAAGTCTCACAGAGAAAAGAAGAGACGGAACCAGGAGGTCATCAGAGAAGTGTCTGTCAGAGAGATAGGATCCAGGGCTGATGAGAGTCCCTCTTTGCACCCTTCAAACAGGTCCCCCAGCCTCCTTCCTACACACGGAAGACCTCAAGTGACCACTTGCCCAGAGGAAGCCTCCTCACTTAAAATATTCAGCTCATGAATTATGCATGAGCTCTGCTTCCCACTCTCATTATTTCTGGGTTCAGCTCCAGCCAGGCATCCTGTCAGCCATGCTGCTTATCACTCACATCAGCTGCTGCATCCGTGTCCCTTTGATCTAAAAGAATGAGTTCCTAATGGGGGAGTGTGCTCGGCCAGTCCACCTGGAAAGATAAGCAGAGTTAATTGCAGAGTCCCTGTCATCCTACTTTTGGGGGGCAAGATGCTAAATATAACGCCACCATGCTTGAGTTTGGGAATACAAATGATAGTCAGCCTCCTTGGAAGCTCACCTGGCCACCTCCACCTTCTGGTGTATACCTTGTGCTGCCTGCAGTTCTCGCATTCGGAAGTTTATCAGTAATGGGACATACGATAACGGATCAGCAGCATCTTAAACAAAGTCCCATCTTATTAGTCTCACATGGCTGGCGGGCTGGCCACAGGCTAGGGGGCTGCTGGCTCCCGTCAGGCCCCTTGTGGTTTCACGTCTGTAATTCTCTTGGCTTTCTCTTCTCCTGTCCCAACGTGCTGCTGCCCCACGTCCTGGTCAGAGCTTGGCTGAACCAGGAAGAGATGGGGGCTGGCCCGTACCCAGGGAAGCGGCTGATCGTGAGAGGTACCTATCTCACAGCAGCCTCCACTCCCCGCCACTGGCTTGATAGTGAGCACCACCTGAGTCCTCAGCTCTGCTGGGAAGAGGGGAGACCCGTCTGTGGGATGGGAAGTAGGACTGCAGTGGGTCCGTTCCACACCTGACCCCAAAAGTGAAATTTTGAAAAGTTGAGTAAATTTATTAGGGAAAGTGCATTAGGTGCGTTATTATCATGTAGACAAAGTCAGCCCAATGGCTGAGATGTGATTGTTAACTTGTCTGTGTTGGCACCAGCACCTATGTTCAGCCCCTACCTCGCCCGCCTCCCTCAGGTACTGGCAGTCAATGTGTGCTGGGGTGCACTGCCCAGAGGCCGCTGGGACAGCCATCAGCCACCCACAGCCTCTGCTAAGTTTTCCCCCCCATGCCCACCTCTCATCTTACCTACACCCACTGAGTTAGGGAGCTCAGTTCCGAGAGAGGACCACATCCAGCAGTCAGCCCCTCACGTTAGGTCAGGATGCATGAGTAAGTGTTTGTTAGTGTCCATCTCTGCATCTCCTCGGTGCCGCTGAACTGTAGGTCCCAGTCCCAGTCCAGGTCTGGGGGTGAGCAGCATGTCCTGTCCATACCTGACAGGGCAGACTCAACCATGGCCACTGTCTCTCACTCCTCCTCAGGCTGCCTGGGAAGCTATATCTACAAAGCAAGCCGAGTCATTCTGGAAGAGAAGTAGCAACCTTCAAACCATCCATTTCTTCATGCAGCCCAGTGCAAGCACTCCATCCCACCTTGGCCCTGTGTGGGCCTCAGAGCCATGGGCCACTCTCAGGCCTCATCAGGCCGCTGCCAAACTGCCTGATGCCAATTAAACTGACAGACTGGCAACCCCAGAGGAGGGGCCACTCCTGAAGGAAAGTAATGAACAAGCAATTCTTTATTTGCTCTAACCACCGAGGGCCACTTAGAAACCCAGGGCTCGCGGCTCACTCACAAAACCCACCGGTGTCAGCACTTAGGACTCACTGTCGTTTAAAATACGGAGACTGCAAACAGCATGTCTCCACGGGCCCCCACACAGCCAGGTTTCTCTGCAGGTACCCCTGAATCTGGTGAACTCCAAACCAGGCCATTACATGTGTAAATGCTCAATGTCAATGAAACTGCTTCCAATGCTTAGCCAAAGCTTCCCCTGCAGGTAAAACCACCTGTCCCCAGACTGTCCCTACGGCATGGAACAGCCAGTGAAAGAATGAAAACTGCACCTGCCTTTTCACATACCACACCCCTCGAGTCGCCTGATCCTGAATCACCTGGAAACATTGCTCAGAGGCTGGTTTTCAGGATTTCCCCAACGAGATTTTCATTCCAGAGTCTTAGGAATTCATGTTCATGGGGATCAGTATCACATCACTGGTTCCTAACGCCTGCAAGAGATTCTTCTACCAGGCGAATTAGCAAAGCACCCAACTCTAGCTTTCTGTCTCTCATGCCTGGAGAAGATCTCACTGCCGATGAAGGCAGATCTAAAGGCTCTGGCCCCTCCTCCCAGGGTGGAGGCGCTGAGAGGGAAGGTAGTTGGTCCAGGTACCACTCTCCATGGTCCTGGCATCATGAGCCAGGCACTGGCCATGCTCCACAAACACCTACCTAAGCAGGCATCTAAGATTATTCAGAAGCCCAAGTCAGGGACACCCTGCACTTAGCCAAACACAGCTCATTCATTGAGACCACGTCCCTCGGACAACTAGCCATTCAGGGATCTTTCAGCACCGTCTTTGGTTCCCAATTGCTTACAAGACTCGCCTTGACTTGTCCCATCCCCCGTCCCCTCAGGAGCATCCGCTGATGTATCACAGGCTGCGTCACACTGAGGTCCTTCTCTCTAGTGTGCCTGCCCGCTTTCCCAGCTGTCAGCCAAGCTGCCAAAGGGGGCCTTGGGATTGTAGTTTTTCATCCCCACTCCCTCCGATAAGCTGGGTGTTCAATGCACAGTGAGTGAATGACATAGATAGATATATGCCCTTGAGATGATAAGGTGGGAGCTCTCAGTGAGACTCGTGACTGATTTTTGGTTGCGCCTATCGCCCAGTGCCACGGTCAGATTTATTTTTAAGAAACTCTCCAGTGCGCTCTATTTACCAGCTGCTCCACACAATCCCTCTTGTTCTCAGATGAAGAACATGAGCTTTATAGTCAATCTAAGTAATAAAAGCACATGTGGCCTTACTGTCATTCCAGCAATAGGAGTCACAGGAAAAGGCCTGGCTGCAGATAAGGGAGACAAATGTGATTACAGGGGAACTGCAGGACATGCAGTACTAACAACTAAAATGATGGCGTTTTTATGATATTCGGAAAGGCACATGTGACACAATTTTCTTTAATCTTCAAAACCTTGATAGCACCCGTTTTGTCCCATTTTCCAAATGAGACAATGGATAAGGTCACTTGACCAAAGTCTCAAGCAAGTAGAGACATGGTTATCCGACCCCAACCTTGTGCCTGGAGGCAGTCAGACCCTGCTCACCTCGTGGTCATATCGTCCTTCCTTCATTGGGCAACGCACACATAACTCACTTTCCTCCTAACATCCATCCATTTGCTACATTTAGAAAGCAGAAGACCATTGGGGCCTTTGGGCTGTGGAGATGGCCACGAATCAGGACCTGAGCGGGAGAAACCTCCCCTGTCCCGAGTAAAAACACCTTCCTCGGTCCTGGTCCAGTCAGTCCTTCACAAGCCAGACCTGCCTGTGAGGCACTTTATTTGAAATTATTTAGGGGAAAATTAGAGAACATAAACAAAAACTTAGATGAGGAAGGAATAGATTCACAGGAGAAGACTGAGAATCATAGACTTTGAGCAAATGATGACTAGAAGTGAAACTGCAGGGAGTACTGTGCAAATGTTTGGAGGCTGCAAACCATCAGGAGCTGGGGACCTGAGTAAGGGGGTGAAACTGGAGGTCACTTGGGCTGACTACTGAGGAAGGCTTCCTCACGCTGAGCTGACAGGTTGTGGAAGGGAAGTTGTGAGTCATTAAACCTAACAGGCACTGCTCTGGATAACAGGGAGTTGGAATTCATTCTACACCACACCCTCCGACTGTCTGCTTGGGAGATAAAGACCATTGTTTTCTGTCTCTAATTTCTATTGTTTTGATATTTGTTTCTCTGATGCTGGTTGCTATATAATTTTTTATTAATATTTTTTATTGTTGATAGTATTACAGATATCTCCCATCCCCTCCCCCTTACCTTCCCTCAGGTCTTCACTACCCTATTGCCCATGTCTATAGACCATGCATATAAGTATATAAGGTCTTTCATTTATCTCTTCTTATCCTCCCCTTACCTCACATTGAGATATGTCAGTCTATTCCATATTGTACATTTTTTATAATCCTCACCCGAGGATATTTTTTCCATAGATTTTCAGAGAGAGTAGGAGAGAGAGGGAAAGACAAAGAGAAACATCAATGTGAGAGAAACACATCGATTGATTGCCTCCTGCACGAGCCCTGACCAGGGTCCGGACCATGGAGAGCCTGCAACCGACGTACGACATATGTGCCCTTGATCAGAATCAAACCCAAGACGCTTTGGTCCACAGGCCGATGCTCTATCCACTTAGCCAAACTGGCTAGGGCTCATATTGTATTTTTGAAAGAGAAAGCAATTTGGCAGCGGCCTGGTGAAGTCAGAGAGTGGCCCACTGCTTCCAAGCTTCCAAGGGGCCAAGGTCGGATGGAAAGCTTGCACTGGGCCACATGGGGGGAAAAAAAATAGATGGTTTTAGCTCCTTCTCTTCTCTTTCAAAATGACTTTTATGCTTTGGGTCTTACTTAAATAGATCCTAAAAAAAAAAAAAAAAAAAAAAAAAAAAAAAGAACACCCATCAGAAAGAATACATGCACCCCTATGTCCATAGCAGTGTTATTTACAATACCTAAGATTTAGAAACAGTCTAAGTGCCCATCAGTAGATGAGTGGATTAAAAAAAAAAAAGCTGTGGTACATCTACACAATGGAATACTATGCAGCTATAGAAAAAGAAGGATCTCTTACCCTTTGGAACAGCATAGAGGGACCTGAAGACTATTGTGCCAAGTGAAATAAACCAATCTGAGAAAAACAAATATCACATGATCTCACTTATTTGCAGTTGCTATGTCTTTCCCTCAGTTTTAGGGGATGTGGGCTTAGGTATCAGGGAAAAATGAAGGTCCCCATGCCACCTGCCGTGCTGTGAGTAATGATGGCCCTTAGCTCTGGCCTAGGAACTCATGTCTTCCTCCTACGTCCATGAGATGATAAGAGGCTGACTTGCCAACTGATGGGTATGGTAGAGGCCCAGACGCTGACAGATACCCTCCCAGAGTCTTGACACTTGTGCAAGAAATACATGTGTTATTCTCTTCCACCTTTTAACACAAAAGGTAGGCTATTACACATGTTGCTCTACCACTTGCTTTTTCCACGTAATAATAATAATATATCTTAGAAATCTTACCACATCTTTACAGAAGTTCTCTGCCCTGTCTTACAGCCCACAAACCCAGGGGACAGATGTCTATACGTTAACCAGTCCCTGTGGATGGGCATTCAGGTCATTTGTATTATCCACTATCACAAGCGTTGCTGAGGCAAACAGCTTTGTACACACATCATTTTCACATGTGCAGGTATATGGGTAAGATAAACTCCCAGAAAGAGAACTGCTGGGTCAAAGGATGTATTCATTTGTAATCTGATATTGTTCCATTATCCTTCAAATGTACTTTACCCATTTAGATTCCCCCCAGCTAGTTACAAGGAGACAATTCTCCACAGTTATTTCAACTGCACATTGATAAACTTCCGTATGCTTACCAACCTGAGAGATGAAGAATTATATCTCACTAGAGGCCCGGTGCACAAAATCCATGCATGGGTGGGGGGGGGGGATGTTTCTCAGCCCAGCTTGCACCCTCTCCAATCTGGACCCCTCAGGGGATGTCCAACCAGGATCAAGCCTAAATGGGCAGTCGGACATCTCTCTCACAATCCAGGACTGCTGGCTCCCAACTGCTCACCTGCCTGCCTTCCTGATTGCCCCTAACCACTTCTGCCTGCCAGCCTAATCACCCCCTAACCACCCTCCTGCCAGCCTGTTTGCTTCTAAATACCCTCCCATGCAGGCCTGGTCACCCCCAACTGCCCTTCCCTACAGGCCTGGTCTCCCCCAACTGCTCTCTCTTGTGGGTCTGGGTCCCCCCCACAACTGCCCTTCCCTACAGGCTCAGACACCCCCAACTTCCCTCCTCTGCTGGCCTGGTCACCCCTAACAGCCCTCCCCTGCTGGCCTGATCTCCCACAACTGCCCTTCCTTTCAGGCCTGGTTCCTCCCAACTGCCCTTCCCTGATGGCCATCTTGTGGCGGCCATCTTGTGTCCACATAGGGACAGGATCTTTGACCACATGGGGGCAGCCATATTGTGTGTTGGAGTGATGGTCAATCTGCATATTACTCTTTTATTAGATAGGATAGAGACCTGGTGCATGGGTGGAGACCAGTTGGTTTACCCTGAAGGATGTCCCAACCATCTTGATCACATGGGGCAGCCATCTTGTATGTTGGAGTGATGGTCAATCTGCATATTACCTCACTGGTAGGTGTGGCTTGTGGGCATGGCTTGTGGTGTAGCAGAGTGATGGTTAATTTGCATGTTGCTCTTTTATTAGATAGGATTGCATTTTTAACTTAATTATGTATATATTTTTTTGTTTTATCAGAAGTTTAATATTTTTACATATATTTAAGGACCATTTTATATTTTCTTTTTGTGACCTATTTTTACATAGCTTTTTCCCATTATTCTATTGGGGTATTTTTTTTTCTAAATGTTTTTTATATATTTGACAGAGAGTGCTTTTTTATATATAAAGTGCAAGGTTTCCCAGTTTTCAATTGTCTTTTTACTTCCTTTAAGATATTTGTCCATTTGGAGTTTTTCTTTTTATGCATTTGAATATTTATAATTTTTACTGCTTTAGGACTTTGAATTATAATTAGAAAGGTCTTTCACACACCAAATTTGTAAAGAAATTATTCCATGTTTTCTTCTACTATAGTGACAACTTTTTTTTTTTAATCACCTACCCAAAGTCCATTACATTAAGGCCATGCTTGGTGTTGTACATTCTGTAGGTTTAGGCAGATGAATAATGGTGAGTATCCACCACTGGAGTATCACACGGAGTGGCTTCCCTGCCCTAAAGTCCTCTGTGCTCCCCTGTGCATCTCCTGCCTCACTCCTGACAACCACTGATCACTTCACTCTCCCGAGTTTTACCTTCTCCAAAATGTCATAGAGTTAGAATCATACAGTATGTAGCCTTTTCAGATTGGCTTCTTTCACTTAGCAACACGCGTTTAAGGTTCCTCTGTGTCTTTTCATGGCTTGAAAAATCATTTCTTTTTCATGCTGAACTATATTTTATTGGCTGAATATATCACCGTTTATCCATTCACCCATTGCAGGACGTCTTGGTTGCATCCGAGTTTTTGGTAATTATGAACAAACTGCTCTTACCCACCGGGCATAGTTCTTCGTTTTTTTGCATCTAAATCTTTGAGCCACTGGGCTTTACCCTCGGACATGGTATAAGGTGATGATGCAACTTTATCTGATGGCACTTTAGTTATTAGACAGCATTCAGGGAAGAGCACCTCTGCCCCTCAGGTTGAGATGAAATAACTTTACCCCACACTAGATTCTGCAGGAGTTTGTTTGAATTTCGCTGCTTCTTTCCCCTTGACTTGTCACTGAGCCTTTATCACCTGCTTGATGTGTACTAGCATCAGTCCTCTTCTTCAGAATTCCCTGGGTGACCCATTAGAATCAGCTTGTGTGGCTCAGAAACAAACACCATACTCTGAAGCAGTTCTTTGTCAGAAACAAAGCCCATGATGCTGCTCCTATTGAAGTCACCCTAACCCTGTTGTCACTTCAGAGAGGACCCAGGGTACAAGTCTTCCGGTCCAGGAATGTGGCCTGTCTTCTGTGTGAGTTTTATTGGCATCTTTCCGTCAGGTTTTAATGTTTTACTCATTATGGTTCTTGCTCGTTTATTATTAAACTTTTTCCTATTACCTTCTTTGCTGCCGCTGTAAGTGGAGTCGTTTCTCCTTTCTGGTTTCTCGCTAGCTGTTGGTGTGATATGAAAGCTATTGATTTCTGTATATTAACTTGCCCTGCCACCTCACTGACTCCCTTACTGTTTCCAGCAGTATTTCAACTGCATTCTCTGGAGGTTTCCACACGTACAATCACAGTGTGGTCAGTGAGCGTGTTACCAGATCCTTTGCAATTATCGTACCTCGAATTTCTCTTGTTGTGTTGGCTAATAGCTTCAGGAGATGTTAAGTAATGGAGTTAGAGTGGGCATTCTGGTCATGTTCCTGAGCGCAGGAGAAAGCTGTCTAGTGTTTCCCATTAAAATGAGGCAGGGGGTATGTGTGTATGTATGTGCACGTGTGAGCCATCCTACATAAAATATATGTGCCTGTGCCCATATATGTATGTATGTGTGTGTGTGCGTGTGTGTATAAATTATATGTGTGTGTTACCTCTATATATGTGTGTTTATTTATATACCTCTTGTGTGGCAAAAGTAGTTTTGCAATTATGAGTATGCATAACACGTAGTTTATTCTTGTATTATTATCTAGTAGAGGCCCATACATGAAATTCATGAGTGGGGGCAGGGAGGAGAGGGTTGTCCCTCAGCCCAGCCTGCACCCTCTCCAATCTGGGACCCCTCGAGGGATGTCCAACTGCCCGTTTAGGCCCGATCTTGGTGGGCAGTTGGACATCCCTCTCACAATACAGGACTGCTGGCTCCCAAATGCTCTCCTGCCTGCCTTCCTGATTGCCCCTGACTGCTTCTGCCTGCTATCCTGATCACCCCATAAGCACTCCCATGCCAGCCTGATTGATGCCTAACTGCTCCCCTGCCAGCCTGTTTGCCCCCAACTTCCCCCCTCTACCAGCCTGGTGACCCCTAACTGTCCTCCCCTGCAGGGTTAATCACCTTCAACTGCCCTCCCTTGCAGGCCTGGTGCCTCTCAACTGCCCTCCCCTACTTGCCTGATCATCCACAATTGCCCTCCCTTGCAGGCCTGGTGCCTCCCAACTGCTCTCCCCTACTTGCCTGATCATCCACAACTGCCCTCCCTTGTAGGCCTGGTACCTCCCAACTGCCTCCCCTGCTGGCCATCTTGTGGTGGCCATCTTGTGTCCACATGGGGACAGCCATCTTTGACCACATGGGGGCAGCCATCTTGTGTGTTGGAGTGATGGTCAATCTGCATATTACTTTTTTATTAGGTAGGGTAGAGGCCTGGTGCACAGGTAGGGGCCAGCTGGTTTGCCCTAAAGGGTGTCCCAGATCAGGGTTGGGGTTCCCTTGGGCATGGGCGGCCTGAGCAAGGGGCCTGTGGTGGTTTGCAGGCCGACCCCGCCCCCCAGCAACCCAAGCAGAGGCCCTGGTATCTGGAATTTATTTACTTTCTACAATTGAAACTTTATAGCCTGGAGCGGAGCCAAGCCTCCTGCTTGCTCCGTGGCTGCTGCCATTTCTGTTTGGATTTGTTTACCTTCTATAATTAAAACTTTGTAGTCTGGAGTGGAAACCTAGGCCAGCCAGGGCTACAGAAGCTTGGCTTCCTCTATTGCCAGGAAACCCAAGCCTCTCTCTTGCTCTCTGTGGCAGCAGCCATCTTGGTTGGGTTTAATTTGCATACTCGCTCTGATTGGCTGGTGGGCATGGCTTGTGGGTGTGGCTTGTGGAGCAGAGTGATGATTAATTTGCATATTACTCTTTTATTATGTAGGATTATTATATTACTTCCCATATGAACAGTTGTAAAATTACATTTGCCCCACCCAGTATATATAGATGTTGGTGTGTATATATAAAAAAATCACACTGGAAAACAATCATCTATTCTATTTATTGTGTTTTTATCAAAAGTAGTTGTTGGATTTTGTAAGGTGCTTTCTTACTGTCTGTGGTTATAATCATATTTTTGCATAACATTACATTTTTTATTATAATCTATTTTTGCATTTCAGAATAAACCTAGCTGACAGTAGTTACAGCATTGCTTTTTTTTTTTTTACTCTGATGCTTGGTGGTCAATATTTTGTTTAAAATTTTAATATCCATAACTGAGGCCATCTGTAGTTTTTTTTCTTTCTTTAGTCTCACTCTAAACAAGATAATATGGGCATTCTACAATAAAACAATTAAAAAGTTTTCCTCATCTTCATATGCTCTGAAACACATCAAGTGGCCTTGAAATTGTCTGCTACTTCAATGCTGGTAGAAATCTCCCACAAAGTAATGGCTTGATGCTTTGGGGGTGGAGGAGAGCTCTGATCACTTGTTATACTTATTCTATACAAATCAATGTGTTTATATTTTCTGTGACTATTCTTCGTGTTGTCAGCATAAAAGTTTTACTCTCAATAGCCATTTTATGGGAAGAGGAATAACCACTAACCTCTGTATGCCGAGTATGTTTCTACACCAACTTGAGTTTCATTGGTTGTAGCTGAGCTATAGCAACAAGCTGTATAGATGCCACTCCCTGCTCCTCACTGACCCAGCCCCTCTCCCCCTGGCTGGGAGCCAGCAGCACCTTCCCCCACAGCCGGGTGCCTCTGTGGTTCCCTGCACATTCCTATTTTCTATCGGACCAGCTGAAACTAAAGCAAGTGACACCTCCTCTTTGCCTGGCTTCATCCCCATCCTAGCCTGTCACGATGATTGTCTTCCAGGTTCCTCCTGAGGAAACCCTCTCAATAAATCACTGCCCAGGAATCGCTGACTCGGCCTCTGCTTCCAGGAAGCCTGTGTGGGCAGCCCGTCCCCCCTTCTCTGGTTCTAGTGACCTTCTGTGTGCAGCATTTACTGATATTTATCACACAATAGCTTACCTGTAGACATGTCTGTCTCTGTGTCATTTCCCTAAGTTCATGACAAACCCTCTGAAGGACGGGACGGTGTCTTAGCCCCCCTCCCCCAGTGTTCCTGCTCCTCGGGTGGGCTGGCACCCAGGAGGCTAGTCAGCGGAGAGGAAAAGAGCGAACAGCGCTTTTCTTGGGGCACAGAATTGTCAGGACTGTGGCAGCGCCTGGAGTGAAGCAGGGTGTGGACTAATGAGGGGTGAAGGGGAAGCTGTTTCTGTTCCCAGTGGCTCTGATTTCCCCAGAACCCAAAGAGGAGAAGCGGACCAGCCCCAGAGGAGACGGGGCCAGGTCTCCCATCCTTGTCTGTGGAGAAGTTATGCCGCAGGTGTACCAGACATCTTCATGCTGGGAAACCTCAGGAAATAGTTATAAAAGTTCATTCCCATTGCTCTGAACACCTGCCTACATGAATCTGGGATCTGTAAAACGAGTTCTCTGTCAAAATGGCTGCTCACTGGCCAGTTCTCCACAGTGCCACTGGGTAAGCATTTCAGCTAGAACGTGGCTCCCTCTGGGGTGAGGTACCGTGGACAAACGTCTTAATAGTCCACCCAGAGAGCCACGGCCATAGGGCCGGCCTTGTGGAAAGGGGAGCAGCTGCGTTTTGAGCTCCTTCTAAGCGTGTTGGCTGGTCCTGGGGAAGATTCCACAAGGGGGTGGTTGTATTCTGTTTCCACTTCTCTTAAAGCAGCGTAGTTCTTGTCCACTGCTTTGTGACCGAGACATAGGAAGGCAAATGTCCAGTTGCTTCCTGAGGTCTCCATGCGGCCAGACGTCAGCAGAGAGGAGTCAGGACTGACCAACCCCAGCCCGCACCTGGGCGGTTTTCAGAGCCACAGAAATGGAGACCGATGAAGGAGGGACCTGGACAGACAGGAAACGACACTGTGCAGCTCTGGTCCATCTGCCTGGCGGTTTCACCTCACACATGGTGGGCCAGCCCCTGACACAACCAGGAGAGCGACTTCGGCTCAGTCCGCCCTCTTCTCCACATCCTGCCTCTGCCCACCTGCAATGCTCATGGGCCCTCTCTTCGCTCCGCTCCGTCTCTACGGAAAGAGCCAGGCCGGGTGGAGTGGGAATGGCCAGGAACTTGTAAGCTTTTGAACTAAGAACTTTCAGCTGAGCAACATGCACGCGTGAGGAACTTGTTAGCTGCCCAGCTCTGTCTGGCGTTTGGAGAAGTAAATTTCATTAGAGACAGAAGATTCCCTCCAGCATGTGCTTGGTTTGCAGGACTCATGGAGTGGGCCCAGCAGGCCGCAGACGTCTGTTAAAAGGTGCAACTGGCCGAAACCAGTTTGGCTCAGCGGATAGAGCATCGGCCTGTGGACTGAAAGGTCCCGGGTTCGATTCCGGTCAAGGGCATGTACCTTGGTTGCGGGCACATCCCCAGTAGGGGGTGTGCAAGAGGCAGCTGATTGATGATTCTCTCTCATTGATGCTTCTAACTCTATCCCTCTCTCTTCCTCTCTGTGAAATAATCAATAAAATATATATTTAAAAAAAAAAAAAGATGCAACTGACTAAGGAGAGCCTGACCCCATTCTCTTGACATCAGGTGGCAGCACCAGAAAATAGAATCTGTTACTCACTCCTGTTGCCCCAGGCAATCCATCTAATTATATGGACTTGCCCCGGCCGGTTTGGTTCAGTGGATAGAGTGTCAGCCTGCACACCAAAGGATCTCGGGTTTGATTCCTGGTCAAGGGCAGGTACCTTGGTTGCATGTTCGCCCCCCAGCCCTGAAAGGGCACATGCAGGAGGCAATCAATCTATGTGTCTCTCTCACATTGATCTATCTCTCTCTCCCTCTCTCTCTCTCTTTCTCTCTCTCTCTACCTCTCCCCCCCCCCCAAGACACACTCTCTCCATGGGGTCTCAAGTTTGCACAGGAAAGTTGCCTGGAGCTCTGGGTGGCCTCAGAGGCAAACACTCACTGGGATAGTGGCCAGGATGCAGGGAGGCCAGGCAGGGCTGTTCTCTCGGAACCTGCTCCTGTCTTGTCTCCACCCCTATCTTGTGCACAGCATGCTCCCATCAGCAAGTCTTTCCATTAGGATGCAATTCTCAGCCCACAGGACCAGGGGGCGGTGGTGGCAGGATTTCTGGAGTCACTGGGCAATCACATCTCACGTGGCCAGGCTGGGGGCTCTGCACTCTTTGGAATCGCAACCTGAAACCCAGCAGCCCACCAGCTTCCTCTCCCTCAGATAGAGGGTGGCAGTGCCCTGTATCACTTATTTGCGGCTGGTCACCACACTGACTCCTCCGCCTTCTCTTCCCAGGACCCTGTCCATAAGATAGAGACCCCTCAGGTGCCCCTGCTGATCCTGGTTTGAGAAGTCAGTTGAGTTCTGGGAATGACCCCTTCAGCTGGTGGTGCCGTCCTGAAACTAGGCGGGCACAGGGCACCCAGCACCTGCTGTAGCCCCAAAAAGCCCGCCTCCCAGCAGCTGGGCAGTGCGCTGTCCGCGGTCTAGTACAGGGAACGTGGAGGCTCGCCGCTTAGAGATCTCAAAGCCCAGGGCGGCGGCCCCTGGATGGGCTGAGGTGGAGGCGAACGAAGGAAGCAGAGTCACCCCGTGGAGCAGGCAGCCCTCCGAGTTCTGACCGACCCCTTCTCTGCTCCCAGGCCTGGATGTCCGGCAAGCTCAGGTTGTCGTCCTGTCCTCAGGGACCAAGTGCATCAGCGGCGAGTACATCAGTGACCAGGGTCTGGTGGTCAACGATTGCCACGCGGAGACGGTGGCCCGGAGGGCGCTGTTACACTTCCTGTACGCTCAGCTGGAGCTGCACCTCAGGTGAGGCCGGTCCTAGGGCCTGTGCACTGGTCAAGGCCAGCTCCGGGGTTAGTCCCTGTATCCAGGCACGGTGGATGGCTGCTCCTCCTACACACGTTTTACCAGATGGGTGGTCCTTCAAGCACCAGCAACGTTGCTGTACAGGATGGTCAAACGTTGAAATTGCAGACACCTCCCCCAGGATTCTCGGGCCTCCTTCCAGGAAGCCCCTGCTTGCCTGTGAGTGACCGTGACTGTAGCACACAATCTGCAAGGTGCACATCCCCCACACATATGCTCACACGTAGGAACATGCCTTGTCACACACCCATTCCATCTGATGACATTTTCTATTAAAACATTCAGGGTGACTTAGCTCAGGCAGCACCACAGCCTGGGACCTTAGTCACTGATGCTCAGAAGGAGGCTGGTCGTCCAGGGTCAAGGTGCCAGCATCCCCCATGTCTGCTGTCTATAAACTTTCTTCCTGGCTTACAGACAGTGTCTTCTCTCTGAGTCAGCACATGGAGGGATGAGGAAGCTCTCTGGGTCTCCTTTATAAGGGCGCTGATCCCATTATGGCTAAGGCCCCACCTTCATGACCTAATCTCCCAGAGGCCCACCTCCTAGTGTCATGAGTTTGAGTTTGAGGGACACACACGTTGAGTGCATGGCAGAGGGTCCCTAGACAACAGCACAGCACACTGCTATCAAGCCACAGGCAGCTGGTGCAATGCTCTCCTCATGGGAGCTGAGTGTGCAGAATCAAGGGCACTGTTCAGAAAGAGGGTGAGGGCCATGGCCACCCAATGCTCCCCCTGCTGCCGACTGTCATTCAGGTGACTCACCCTCTGAACTCCACATACAAGGAGATGTCAGGAACTGCAGGCTATCAGGAGGGGGCAGAGGCAGCCCCCAGGGGGCAGCCCCAGTGGGTTTAAGGGAAGGCAGTACTCATCCCACCGCCAGCTCCCAATTGCTCATCTCAGAACTAACCTTTCATTTTACAAAGAAAGAAAACCTCACAGAAAAGCCGTCTCTGGGAGATGGCGCTGTCCCTTCTGGAAGCAGAGTGGTGGCCAGGGAGCTGAGGGAGGGGACGGTGCGTGTTACCCAGAGCATCGCCCCACTCCCTGGCCCACTACGTCCCAGACGTGCCCAAAATGCCCAGCTCCATTTTGACCAAGTCGTGCCCACTTCAGAGAGGGCCACTTCCAGTTTGTCCAGGATTTCCGCCCGCAACCCGCAGCACAGCTAGGGTTTGTACCTCCTGCTGCAGTGTCTGTCTCCTATTCTGACAATTTCTCAGCCAAGGACACTTCTTCAGAGCAAGGATTTCTCCTGCAAGACTAGTTGCTTCCCCTCCGTTGCCGGGCTGCGAGACAACCTGCCCTTCAGCTTCCCTTCCCCAGGTCTCATCCCACCCCAGGCCACGGGCTCAAACACCACCAGGCCAACTCCCATGTCCCCGCCAGCAGCTCTGAGTGCACCTGAAACCCCAGCCCTCCCCGGCACCCCACGGCCCCAGAGTGCCCCACCTCCCAGACCTTGTGCCCGGGCACCATGATGGAAGTGGCCGGGGGTGGGCCTTAGATGCCATCTCCTGCCTGCTGCTCCCCTGAGCGTAGTTTCAGGGGCTGTTCTAAAAGCAGGTTCTGCCAGACCCTGAGAAGGGTGCACCCAGGTTGAGATGTCCTGTGTTCTGGGCAGCCTGCTGGGGCCGCCAGGATGACCTGCACTGACATCTCCACAAAACAGAGGAGGAGAAATGCAGGTGGCATGAGCCTGTGCCCAGCTGTTTGGTCACCGTGACTTCATGGCTATATGTCTGTCAGAAATGCATCTTCCTGCCTCTCCAGCTGTTCTGCATCCTCGGAGACGGCATTTCTCCAAGCCACGGATTTGGGGCGCCAGGGCATAGGGAGTGACTCCTGCATGCTGCTGGCACGGGTAGCAGTCGCACAGCGGCAGGAAGGGCAGAGGCACCCCGGCTCTGGCCCAGGGAAGCGATGCCTGACCTTGGGCAGTGAGCTGCAGCCCTACCATGGAAGTGGCCAGAGCTGAATGTGGGGGACAGAGCTACAAATCTCTCCAGACGTGGGGAAGGGTTTCTCCTAAATCTCCAAGAGCTCCAGCAGGAATATTTCCAAACATTCCTAACTTTCCTGTGTCACTGAAGGCACAGGGCCCACACAGACCTTGGGCTGGCTGCATGCTGGCACCCAGCCACTGGCTGGCAGGGGTTCAGCCCCACCCCACCCCACCCCTGGGGGGAAGGGTAAGCAAAAGTTAAAAAAAGCCAACAAAAGGCAGCAAGTCACAAACAGCCACCCAGCAGGCCAAGCTCTGCGTTTGCTCCAAGGTTGGGGGTGGCGTTTTAGAGAGAGTGAGGGGGGCCTGGCCCTGGAATGAGCAAAGGCAAGTAAGCAGAAGGCTGGTGGGGTGCCTCCAGAGCTTTCCGGAGAGAGAATGTCTGTTCTGCTGCCTGTGTGAGCTCAGATCCTGCAAAAGAGAATCCATCACAAATGGGGCAGGACATGCGAAAACAGCCAGAGCGGCAGGAGCTGGGAGCCTGTGCTGGTGACACTGGGCAGGAAGCAGGGAGCCTGTACCGTGAGAGTGGGCGGAAATCTGGAAGCCTGTGCTGGTGACAGTGGGCAGGAAACGGCGCCTGTGCCAGTGAGAGTGCGGTCTGGGTAGGGAGCAGCCAGGCCGGCTCAGCACCCAGTAATGCCTCAGCACCTTGGGGATCCAGGGGTGTGATGACTGTGGGAGACAAACAGGGGAGAGGGCGTGCCCTCAAAGGCTGCAGGCCCTCGGTGCTGGAGCACCTCCCTGGCCGTGGCTAGATGCAAAGCAAGCGGGTCCGTGCACTGGGTTCCTCAATGGCTGGCAGCCAAGCTCTGCCTCCTTCAAAGTTCCCTTCTCCTGTGAATACAGAAACGTGGTGCCCATGGAGGCCATGCAAAACCTGCCATGCCCACAAGACAGTAGATGGCACACACACACACACACACACACACACCCAGACCCGGGCTGACAGTGACTCCGCAGGCTCACACACACACACACACACACACACATACCCAGACTCGGGCTGACAGTGAATCTGCAGGCTCGCTCACACACACACACACACACATACACACACACACACACACCCAGAGCCGAGCTGACCGTGACTCCGCAGGCTCACACACACAGACACACACACATACCCAGACCCGGGCTGACAGTGAATCTGCAGGCTCACACACACACACACACACACACACACACACACACACACCCAGAGCCGGGCTGACAGTGAATCTGCAGGCTCACACACACACACACACACACACACCCAGAGCCGGGCTGACAGTGACTCCGCAGGCTCACACACACACACACACACACACACACACACACACACCCAGACCCGGGCTGACAGTGAATCTGCAGGCTCACACACACACACACACACACACACACACACACACACACACATACCCAGACCCGGGCTGACAGTGAATCTGCAGGCTCACACATACCCACCAGAGCGGGGCTTGGGGAAAAATCAGCCCGGATGTGAATGTTGTGGGAGGCAGACAGGACAGGTTTCCACTGTGTGTGCCTTCACATGGTTTGCCCTATTCTAAAAGTTTCCATGCAAGGGTGACAAGGAAAAAACAGGGGAATAACAACAAAATAGGACAAAAACACCCCCAATCGGGACGTGTCCATCTGCTCCACAGTGGTGACTCAGCCTCTTTCTGCCCCCAGCAAGCGGCGAGAGGACTGGGAGCGCTCTATATTCGTGCGGCACAAGGACGGCGGCTACCGGCTGAGGGACAACACCCTGTTCCACCTGTACGTGAGCACGTCCCCCTGCGGAGACGCGCGCCTCCACTCGCCCTACGAAATCACCAAGGACCGTAAGCAATGGCGTTTTTATCTTTTTCATCAGCCCGTGCTCTCCTGGGCCGGGGACCCTGCGCGTGTGGGGTGGCCGGGCCCTGAGACGCTGGACACAGGTGGCGTCTGCCATCCTGTGTAGTCATCCCTCTCAAAGATCAGTCTGAGAGCTCCGGTCACAGGAGAAGAGTGATGTGAAATCTAAAGTTAGCTCTCTCATTGCATGGGTCCCCACTCCATCTCAATTGGTCAGAAACTCCCTGTCCCAAAAGGAGGACAGGATGAAGGAGGATGGGGACCGGGATTTCACGGAGTGGCAGCACACCCACGCTGCTTTGTTTGCCTTCTCTGCATCTTTGGGAGAATAAAACTCAATTGTTTAGCAAAGCTTGATGCCATGCAGCAAAGACACCTTTCCAGGGTAGCTGGCATCGCCCACAGAGTTCGTGCTGACCCCTTCACGAAACCTGCCCTCTGGGGGCTCCTCAGAGAGGTGCCCGCAAGCCCACTCACCTCCATCACCACGGAGGGTGTCGCGTTCCAGAGCGGAGGACACAGGGGGATCTTCGTGTGGGTCTGAGGGTCAGTGTCTCCCAGTGCAATAAAATGTGTGCAGCTAGGAGAGTCTATGATAAGTATGTGTGTATATATTGTGCACAAACACATGCATGCACATGTATGCACACTTTCTCAGAAACTGCATGAGGCAGCTCTCCTGATGTAAGCCATCCATTCAATGTATGTGCAGGATGAGGGATCCGCTCCTAATAATGGTGGAGACTCTGTTCCACCTGTAGATGAACGGACCTTCATGACCTCATCTGAACCAAAGTACCTCCCCAAGACCCCTCCTCCTAACATCATCTCCCTGGGGGTTAGGGCTTCCACACGAGAACTGGAGGAGCACAAACATTTTTGTCCATACAACACTCCCGAGGACAGTAAGTGGAAGAGCCAAGTGTAATGAGAAGCAAGAGCGAGGAATCCACTAAGTCCCCGGGGCCTTTCCAGGTGCTGCCCCACACAAGAGGTTGGCGCGGCCCTGCCTCCGAGGAAAGAGTTCCACCAGCCGCAGCCCGCTGGGGTCACACCGGGGTTCCCTCACTCCCACGCCAGCTGAGAAAGAGAAAGAGGAAGAGAAAGAGGAAGAGAAAGAGAAAGAGAAAGAGAAAGAGAAAGAGAAAGAGAAAGAGAAAGAGAAAGAGAAAGAGAAAGAGAAAGAGAAAGAGAAAGAGAAAGAGAAAGAGAAAGAGAAAGAGAAAGAGAAAGAGGAAAAAATAACACGAAGTCGTTCATTTTTCTTGAGAGGTTCATCAGATCAGATCTGCAGGACCCCAGCATCCCCCAACATGACACTGTGAAATGTGGTCCATTTAGCAACTGAAATTATCTTTCCATTTTCACTTGAAAGGTTTGGCATCAGGAGGACCCAGACGAGGGCCGGCCCTATCATCCAGCCTCCTCCCAGCAGGAGCCCCCGTCCAACTGAGCCCGCTGGTCCCCGCAGAGGGGCAGTTCTAGCTCATTGGGCTCCCGCCTCTGCACTTCGGGCCCCTGCTGTGGCCTCCCCAGCCCTTGACTCCAACTTGCAAAGCCAAGGGTTTAGAAAAACAAAACAGACATGTCTTCAATGCGCCCTGGGGTTTGCTTCCAGACACAGGCGTCTCTTATTTCATGGTGCTTTTTAGAAGTGGCAGGTGCTGCTGAGGGGATAGGGTGGGGGGGGGGGAGAATAAAGCATTTCCTCACATTTTGTCTGCAGATATGCCAGGCAAAAATGAGGTGCAGCACCCGAGTTATTGAGGCTGGTGTTTCTCTCAGTGCATCCTATTGGGGACACTTGGCTGGCTTTTCCTACAGACCATCTGCCAGGAATCCTCCCACCATCACCATCATCATGATCGCCATCCTCAGCTTCACCATCATCATCACCGCCATCACCTGCCCTCCCCCGTTCAGTAAGGGCAGGGAACCCAAATTCCTGCTTGGAAGGGCAGGACCTCCCGGGAAGTTTCCTGCCACCTGTGCTTTCCCCAAGATTCTGGTACATTTGGTGCGGCGGGGTCCCAGGGTCTAGACGTATTTTCAACATCCCCCCAGTGCTTCTGGGGATAATGATCACCCCTGTTTTGAGCCATCAGATTGGAAACCCCTAACCTGCCCCCTGCCCCGACTGGGCGTGCATCTCCTGCCGGTGTCGTGGGAAGGTCTGCATGCTCAGCGTGTCTGCTGGGGTCTCGGCGAAGGCCAGGCAGACGTGGAAGCAGCAAGGCTTTTACCAGTGGGGCCAGAGCAGCTCCAGCCACAGGCCCTGCCCGCGTAGGTCTTGATCTGACCGTCTCAGAGGGACTAGCGGGAGGATGCCAGACCCCAGGAGGATGATTCTGTTTCTTGAGCAGCTCTGGGAGGCCTGGGCAGGACCCAAGACAGTGCTGAAGAGACCCTGAGCTGACCAGGGTGATGTGGGCACTTCCCTGTGGCTGAGCTATTGTAGGACAGCTATTGTCCTCCTTCTAGCTCACCAACATCTTTAATTCAAAGTCCTCTCCCTTGGCATGTTCTTCAATAGCCTGATAAATCCCACTCTCACTGCATGTTCCCAAGAATTTAATAGCTCAGTGCAATTCTCCAACCTGTTTCACACAAGATGCCACAAGAAAGAGCACAGTTGTGTCATATCTTACACTCGTGTGCTAAATCCCTCCTATGTCCTATCCCATGTATTGTATATTAGGGCAGTTCAAGAGACAAGCCCAACCGAAACCAGTTTGGCTCAATGGATAGAGCGTCGGCTTGGGGACTGAAGGGTCCTGGGTTCAATTCCGGTCAAAGGCATGTACCTTGGTTGCGGGCATATCCCCAGTAGGGGGTGTGCAAGAGGCAGCTGATCGATGACTCTCTCTCATCGATGTTTCTAATTCTCTATCTCTCTCCCTTCCTCTCTGTACAAAATCAATAACAAATATAATTTCTTTTAAAAAAAAGAAAGAGAGAAAGAGAGAGACAAGCCCAAATCCTATAGGAAGTCAGAGAACATAAGATGTACTTCCTGAAGTCCCCATCGTCTGGTTTGCCTGCTGAAACACGCCCTATGTGTCTGTGCATCATAGGATTAATGAATGTAAATGGCCTCATTATTCACTATCCTCACACACTGTCTTCATCGAGTAAGACAAAGGACACCCATTTGATCACAGGACAAATACTGTGACATTATTAAAATAAGTTCTAGATGGCTTCACATGTATGCTTTCTAGGTTATGCCTTTTGAAGATGACTTGAAACTTAAAAGTTTATTTGGTGTTTAAAAGCATGTTCTTTCTCTCCTATACCTGTTTTCCCTTGTCTGGCCCTCTTTCTCTCCCTTATTGCCTCGCAGCAACCATGTGGCACTTTTTAGCTAGATCTTGGCTCCTAGGTGGACTTCTTCAACTGCAATTTATCTCCCCCTCTCGTTGATTCTCTCCTAAAAATAAAATATTCACCTAACAGTTTTCTAAAGCATATTACCACCCTCAACCTCTTATGGCATCAGTCTCCAAAGCTAAGGGTTTAGATTAATAAATACCATAATGAAGAGTCTGGTGACTAGAATATACTTCTGGATTTGGGAATGTACACTGAGTGGTCAGATTATTATGATCTCTGAACACATAATAATCTGACCACTCAGTGTGTGTGTGTGTATTAGAGACCTAGTGCATGAATTCCTGCATGGGTGGGGTCCAGCCAGCCTGGCCAAGAGGAGGGGAAATGGACAGTTGGTCAGTCTGCCTGCTGGTCAAACTCCTGGTCAAGGGGACAATTTGCATATTGGCCTTTTATTATATAGGATACACACTGAGTGGCCAGATTACTATGCGTTCAGAGATCATAATAATCTGGCCACTCAGTGTAGATGTGTGCACAGCAGGCAGGATTTTCACGTTCTGCATCTCTGCTGTAGGGCGCACCGCGAACTCACTACAGGTTGTTGAAGTTCCATTCCCTGCAGTTTCTGGTTCACTTGGCATTTTGTTCTGCTTGAAGTAGCATCTCGACTCTCTCCTGCCTCTCACCATTAGACACGAGAGAGCCAGAGGAAGGGCTCTGTAAGATCATCAACAGGGTCTGATCATGCTCATCGGGAAGCTGGTAGAGAAGGCAGCCTGAGAGTTAACACCTTCAAAATAAACACTTCTCAGGAGCCTCTCCTGCACCTGACTCTTGAGGAAACATTAATGTGCCTGAAAACTTTGGGTTAGCTCCTGAAACCAGCTGTTAAGTCACTCCAGGCCTCCCTGTTGCTATAGCATTATTGACTGTGGGGTCTATTTCATGGGACGTTAGTTGTGCAGAAGAAGGAATAAAATTTGAGAAAATCCCACAATATAATAGGCACTTTCAAGATCTGGAAAATGGCACAGTAGTGGAAGCATTAAGAGAATGTTATGCATATTATAATTCCCAGAAAGAGAGGGACGGCAAGTACCATATTCCCTGAGAAAGCATCTTCCACATGGAAAAGGCAAGGCACTAACATGTGGTAAAATGTGATACTGTCCCCCACTCTCCCAAGGTGACCGGCGGTAAGAAGTGATGTGATGTGATATAAGACCCCTCCTGGACAGTGTAAAAGTTAGGTCAAACCAAAGAGGGTGCCATATGTTTTTATATATATATGAACCATTTTATGTTCCATTTATCACTCTCATCATCTTTGTCATGATCAACATCATGATCACCATCACCATCATTACTATCATCATCATCACTATCATCAGCTTCACCATCACCATTGTCATCACCCTTACCACCATCACCATCATTACTGTCATCAGCATTGTCACCATCATCACCATCATCGTCACTATCATGACTCATGGTGCCGCTTAAAGCAGCAACGAAGGGGAAGGGCTGGGTGTTCCTTGGCTGTGCCCACCCAGGCTCAGCCTCTGACCTTGGTTCTTTCTTCTGTGGATGACTCACAGACCAGCCCAAACTGGGTCCCATCAAGTACTTACTTGGTAGCAGGATCACAAAGCAATCTGAAACCTCTTGAGCATTTACCTTCTCTGAGAATAGTGGCAATCTTTCTTCCCACAAGATGGTCTTAGGGTACTAAGGGTATGTAGTAAAAGAACTTCAGCTCTTAGAAATCAGAAAACATACTGGAAGTTACTTTGAAATCTGTAAGAGTATGTAACTGCATAAGCATGCATGTTATTTATTCTTTGCTATCTTCAGTAAGGGTACATAAAAGAGAAATCCCAGCTTCATAACTTCTAAAAACAAAAATTGAAGCCTTTTAGCTCATGCTAGTTCTCCAGATAACTATGGGTGTGTGTGTGTGTGTGTGTGTGTGTGTGTGTGTGTGTGTGTGTGTGTGTAAAGGGTTCCTGAAAGGAAAGGAGAAATAACTCAGAGCACAGGCATTAGGGACCCCCCAGGGACCCATCTCCAGGCTATGTCACCTCATTCCTGAGCACAGCAGACGCCTGCCTCACACAGCCCGGCCCTTCAGTAACAGCCGGCACTGTGTCCTATTTCATGTCATCCCCACCGCCTAGGAGGCAGGCACCAGTATTACCCCAACTTTAATATGAAATCACTGTGTCACCGTGGTTTTAAGCAACACTCCCCATGCCAGGCAGCTAGGAAACGATAGGGCCCAGATTAAAATCCAGACCAGGGAGGGCAGACCACAGCCCTCAGACCAACTCCGCCCACCTTCTTTTCTGTGTGGCTTAGGAACTAAGCATGGTTTCACATGTTCAGATGGTTGCAAGGGTGACAAGAATAATACTTCATGACATGTGAAAATGACGGAACTCAAACCTCAGTGTGAATAGCGAGCGGGAACACAGCCCCCCCTGGCTGTGCGGGCCTGGCTGCTGCTCCGCGCCTGGGGCAGAGCTGAGCGGCTGTGACCCAGTGGCAGCAGCACCTCAGACCCCGCTGTCGGTCTTTTCCCGGCTGCTCCAGAGATGGTGCCCTGGGGTCCAGCTCTCCACCACTCACTGTGGGAGAGAGGAACTTCCTCCTGCCCTGTGCTTCCCTGTCCTGGCACATCGGCAGTGGCACTTGAGATGTTTCTGAGGGCAGACCTCCCACTCCCTCCAAGCTGGGAGCCTGTGTCTCTGGGCAGACAGGGTGCCAGCCACCTCTCACACCACCTCTTCTCTCCTAGTGACCAGCAGCAAACACATAGTCAGGAAGTTCCGAGGGCACCTGCGCACGAAGATTGAGTCCGGGGAGGGGACCGTGCCGGTCCGGGGCCCTGGCTCCGTGCAGACCTGGGATGGCATCCTGCTGGGTGAGCAGCTCATCACCATGTCCTGCACAGACAAGATCGCCAGGTAACCGCCCCTCCCCCTCCGGCAGCCCGAGCGAGCGACAGCGGGCACAGGGAGCGCCGGGCGAGGGCCTGGCCCTCCCTCACAGACCACTCTGACTTCCACGTGTCCCTGGAGAGGGTGCCCTGAGCGGGTATAGGCCTGGCAAGTGCAAACACGCACAAAAACACACAGGGCAGGTGCGGGTCCCCTCTGATGGGCCACCAGGCTTATGGGATGATCTGGAGGCAAGGGGGGCCCTCCACTCAGCCCACCTGTGCTCAGCACCCTGTCCCACCTTCACACACACACACACACACACACACACACGCACGTACGCACGCACGCACGCACACACACACACATATCCATGCCCTCCTGGGATTCTGAACTTCCCTGAGACCTGACAAATGTGTGAGAAACTCGCACACCTATGCTCTCAGCTGACAGGCCCACACCCATGAGGTGGTCTTCCAGAAGGAATCCTCCATAGGCCCCTTGGAGGCTCTCTAGGGATTCAGCCCAGCCAGCACCGGGAGAGGGACTTGCAAGCATGTGGTCCCGGGAGACACTCTGAGGTCACCATAAATAGACTCCCAAAAGTGAACACCCCTCTGGAGTGTGTGGAAAGCAGGCCCCTGGGGAGAGTCAGGCACCCCTGCAGCCGCTCCCTTCCCCCCTGTGGTGATAACAGCGAGGTGATGCTGAAAAACCTGAGTTAAGAGTAAATCAGAACTTCTTTGGGAAATCTGGAGGGACTCGCTATTCAGTCATCTATCAACCAAGTAAAAACAGTGCAGTCTCATCAAACGCAGTCCCACTTCCAGCCACATTGCCCTGTGGTGCTCCACGTGGGAAGTCCTGGGTCAAACCTCAGCAGATGAGAAGGCTGCTCTCACGTTTAGAGAGAGGGAGGTGGGGGAGAAATGCCAGGGCAGCGTCTCAAACATCCCACCCACGGGAGAACTGGGGGTAGGGTGAGGAGGCTGGGTGCCCACAGCTCTCAGGCCACAGGCAGTGTCCCAAGCGCGTTCCCAGCACGGGGACCCCTACGAGCTGGGATTGTCTGTCCTTCTGTTACTCGGAGTATTGTACGCAGGCCTGGCACATCCTTCTGCTCCGGAAATGTGTGCTAAGGGTTGGATGAGTTCTTTACCTGTCATAACTGAAATTATTCATCCAATGACAGCCTTTCTCCTAGACACCAGAGAGCAGAGCAGTCAGGGGCGGCAGCAAGGATAAGGGTCTCTCCGTGGACTCAGGGGCCGGGCAGCTACGGGGTGGGGGGCAAGAGCCGCAGGTGCTGCAGACCCTGCTGAGGACCCGCCTTCTCAGGGCCTTCCTCCCGGCTCTCATAACAGCTCCGCCCTGAGGACAGGGAATCCAAATTCTCACTGGAATTGCCAAAAGGCTGCAGGAGAGACAGGGCCATTTGCTTCCCAGGTTGAGAGCACCGAGCCCAGCAGAGGCGACAGGAGGGCTAATGACAAGAAGCCAAAGCACTGACTCTGCTTCTTCAGAAACAGCCGCTGTCCTCAGCCAGCTCGTTTTTCAGAGCAAGATGTGTTCCCACTGTGTGATAGTTTCACCTGCTCTTGAGGCCGGAAAAGGGAGCCCTTTTCACCCGAACCGAAATTCTCTTGGTCACATGGGATCCTATCTAAATGAACTCCCTAGAAAAACGAAGTGAACTAATGCTGTGAAATTGAAAGTTCATTGTCTCTGGGATCTTAAACGTCAATAGACAGCAAATTAAATGCGGCTACAGAACCCACATTGCATTTGTTGTCACGGGTCTGCCGGTAGTGATGGCTGCTCAGAATCAGGTTCTGCTCTTTCCAATGAAACCTACTGGGAGCCAAAGCCGGTTTGGCTCAGTGGATAGAGTGTGGGTCTACAGACTGAAAGGTCCCAGGTCGATTCCGGTCAAGGGCATGTACCTTGGTTGCGGGCACATACCCAGTAGGGGGTGTGCAGGAGGCAACTGGTCAATGTTTCTCTCTCATCGATGTTTCTCTCTCATCGATGTTTTCCCTCTTCCTCTCTGTAAAAAATCAATAAAATATTTTTTTAAAAAACCTACTGGGAGCGAAACCGGTTTGGCTCAGTGGATAGAGCGTCGGCCTGCGGACTAAAAGGTCCCAGGTTCGATTCCGGTCAAGGGCATGTACATTGGTTGCAGGCACATCCCCCGTAGGGGGTGTGCAGGAGGCAGCTGGTCGATGTATCTCTTTCATCGATGTTTCTAGCTCTCTATCCCTCTCTCTTCCTCTTTGTAAAAAAATCAATAAAATATATTAAAAAAAAAAAAAAAAAAAAAACCTACTGGGAAAACAAAGTGCACAGTGTGCCCTCCCAGGGTGCTCAGACAGCGCCCGGTGAGAAAGACCAGCATGCCGCTGAGAAAGAGTTCAGGTGTGCGGGCCTGGTGGCCTCCGGGCTCTTAGCCGCGGGGACAGCCCTCCCTGAATGGGTCCAGGAATCCGCCCACAGTGCCAGGTGGATTTGGGCTCAGTGCGGAGTCTCTCACGTACTAGTTCTGGCTCCCAAATCTGGTGGCCAGGCATCAAGAGCCACGTGAGGTGGAGAGGACCTAAAGGAGGGGCTGGCCCCAAGTTCCCTCTCCCCCTCTCTTGGTCCCAGAGAGCCCACCCCTTCCCACTGCTTCCTTGTCATTTGTTTTCTCCCTCACCCTTTCCCTGTCATTCCTTCTCTCTGTCTATTTCTCTCTGGATGTCTCTCTATTCTCTATCTCTGTCTCACTCTCTCTGTTTCTGCAGCTGTCTGTCTCTGTTGATCTCTACCTCTCTCTGCTGCCTATTTCTGTCGGTCTGTCTCCATTGATCTCTCTCTATCTCTCTGTCTCTCTCTCTCTCTCCCATTCATCTCTTCCCTGGACATACCACCACCTCTGCCTCATACGGCCAACCTCCCACCAGCCCAACCCCCACCCAGGACCTTGCCCTGCAGCTCCATCCCCACTGCTGACACACCAGGAATTCCTTGTACTGTTGGCTCCTGGACACAGTGAGGTGCACATGTGGCTCCTCAATGGCACTTGTTGGTGATGATGAGGAGGAGGGGTAATGAGGAGGAGGAGGGTGATGATGAGGAGGAGGGGTGATGAGGAGGAGGAGGGGTAATAAGGAGGAGGAGGGTGATGATGAGGAGGAGGAATGATGAGGAGGAGGGGTGATGAGGAGGAGGAGGGTGATGATGAGGAGGAGGGGTGATGAGGAGGAGGAGGGGTAATAAGGAGGAGGAGGGTGATGATGATGAACAGGGGTGATGAGGAAGAGGGGTGATGAGGAGGAGGGGTGATGAGGAGGAGGGGTGATGACGAAGAGAAGAGGTAATAAGGAGGAGGAGGGATGATGATGAGGAGGAGGATAATGAGAAGGAGGAGGGTGATGATGATGAAGAGGGGTGATGAGGAGGAAGAAGGGTGATGAGGAGGAGGAGGGGTGATGATGAGGAGGAGGAGGGGTGAGGAGAAGGAGGGATGATGAGGAAGAGGAGGAGTGAGAAGGAGGAGGGGTGAAGAGGAGGAGGAGGGGTGAAGAGGAGGAGGGTGATGATGAAGAGGAGGGGTGATGAGAAGGAGGAGGGTGATGATGAGGAGGAAGAGGGTGATGATGAGGAAGAGGGGTAATGAGGAGGAGGAGTGATGAGGAGGAGGAGGAGTGGGAAGGAGGAGGGGTGAAGAGGAGGAGGAGGGGTGAAGAGGAGGAGGGTGATGATGAGGAGGAGGAATGATGAGGAGGAGGGGTGATGAGGAGGAGGAGTGATGATGATGAGAAGGGGTGATGAGGAGGAGGAGGGGTGATGAGGAGGAGGAGTGTTGATGATGAGGAGGAGGGTGATGATGAGAAGGAGGAATAATGAGGAGGAGGAGGGGTGATGAAGAGGAGGGGTGATGATAAGAAGGAGGGGGGAGGAGGAGGAGGAGGGGTAATGAGGAGGAGGAGGGTGATGATGATGAGGAGGGGTGATGAGGAGGAGGAGGGGTAATAAGGAGAAGGAGGGTGATGATGATGAACAGGGGTGATGAGGAAGAGGGGTGATGAGGAGGAGGGGTGATGACGAGGAGAAGAGGTAATGAGGAGGAGGGGTGATGAGGAGAAGGAGGAGTAATGAGGAGGAGGAGGGGTGATGATGAGGAGGAGGGTGATGAGGAAGAGGAGGGGTGAAGAGGAGGAGGAAGAGGGGTGATGAGGAGGAGGAGGGGTGAGGAGAAGGAGGGATGATGATGAGGAGGAGGAGGAATGAGAAGGAGGAGGGGTGAAGAGGAGGAGGGTGATGATGAAGAGGAGGGGTGATGAGAAGGAGGAGGGGTGATGAGGAGGAGGAGGGTGATGATGAGGAAGAGGGGTAATGAGGAGGAGGAGTGATGAGGAGGAGGAGGAGTGGGAAGGAGGAGGGGTGAAGAGGAGGAGGAGGGGTGAAGAGGAGGAGGAGGGGTGAAGAGGAGGAGGAGGGGTGAAGAGGAGGAGAAGGGGTGAAGAGGAGGAGGGTGATGATGAGGAGGAGGAATGATGAGGAGGAGGGGTGATGAGGAGGAGGAGTGATGATGATGAGAAGGGGTGATGAGGAGGAGGAGGGGTGATGAGGAGGAGGAGTGTTGATGATGAGGAGGAGGGTGATGATGAGAAGGAGGAATAATGAGGAGGAGGAGGGGTGATGAAGAGGAGGGGTGATGATAAGAAGGAGGGGGGAGGAGGAGGAGGAGGGGTAATGAGGAGGAGGAGGGGTGAGGAAGAGGAGGAGGGGTGATGAGGAGGAGGAGGGGTGATGAGGAGGAGGGTGATGATGAGGAGGAGGGGTGAGGAGGAGGAGGAGTGAGAAGGAGGAGGGGTGAAGAGGAGGAGGAGGGGTGATGAGGAGGAGGGTGATGAGGAGGAGGAGGGTGATGAGGAGGAGGAGGGGTGATGATGAGGAGGAGGGTGATGATGAGGAAGAGGGGTAATGAGGAGGAGGAATGATGATGAGGAGGAGGAGGAGTGGGAAGGAGGAGGGGTGAAGAGGAGGAGGAGGGTTGAAGAGGAGGGGGGTGATGATGAGGAGGAGGGTGATGATGAGGAAGAGGGTGATGATGAGGAGGAGGATGAGGAGGAGGAGGAGGGATGATGAGGAGGAGGGGTAATGAGGAGGAGGAGGGGTGATAATGAGGAGGAGGGATGAGGAGGAGGAGGAGAGGTGTTGAGGAGGAGGAGGGGTGACAAGGAGGAGGAGGAATGATGATGAGATGGAGGGGTAATGAGGAGGAGGAGGGGTGATGATGAGATGGAGGGGTAATGAGGAGGAGGAGGGGTGATGATGAGATGGAGGGGTAATGAGGAGGAGGAGGGATGAGGAAGAGGAGGAGGGGTGATGAGGAGGAGGAGTAATGAGGAGAAGGAGGGGTAATGAGGAGAAGGAGGGGTAATGAGGAGGAGGGTGATGATGAGGAGGAGGGGTGATGAGGAGGAGGGTGATGAGGAGGAGGAGGGATGATGAGGAGGAGGGCGGTTGATGAGGAGGAGGAGGATAAGACGGAAAATGCCATCAATGTTGAAGGGTCCTGCCTGTGCCAGGCCGGGGCAGCTGACAGCCTCCTCACCTTGGCGTGTGGTGTCCGCGCATCCACCAGAGTCAGACCCGGCAAGAGGCGAGGACAGAGCGCTCACCACTGTTGAGCGGGCGCATATGTTGAGCTAATGATTCAGACCAGGAGCATCTGTGACGTGCGTTATTTGTGCTCAGACCCTCTGAGACCGTGTGCTCACCTGTCCTGTGCAGAATCAAAAACTTAACCTAGGGTTTAGGTAATGTTCCAAACACAAGACCCTTCGTCCACAGAAGCAGACAAACTATCCCAGCTCAACAAGTGGAGGTGGAAAAACGCAGAGATGTGGAGGTCACGGTCCCTCCTTCCAGAATCTACATGACGGTAGTAAGACACACGTGTGGCTATAGAACCCAGAACCAGGAAGCACTGTACCCGGCACGGGGCACGCTGGGGCCAGCATGGTCCACCAGAGTTGAGTCAATTAAGGCCATTTTGAAAGGCAATTTCAAAATTTAATTGAAATTAGATTAAGGCAATTTTGAAAGGCCATTTCAAAGGTTGTGAAACACGGTCATTATTAAAAATTAAACTATGTAAACTTACAACTAAAATATGTTATCTTAAAACAAAGGCAATAAATACCCAATTTCACTCCTTTCCTAATTGTCTTACTACACTCTTTATTATTTTTGCTCCTGGAGTTATTAGCACTCACTGGGTCTACGGGCGGGATGTGTGCCACTGCTCATCTCACCCCACACCTGCGCTCAGTGACAGACGCTGGCATTTATTATACTTGAAGTCGGTCACAGGGAGGGTATTTACACCATGGAAACTGGCAAGACCTACAAATCAGTGCCTTTCTTTCTCTTTTGAGCCAACTGTTACCAGCCTACCACTGAAGTCAGTGTCATGAGGGGTCTTAAAACTTGTGAGCAGAGCCTGGATGTAGCATGTTTGAGGCTGGCTCTGTCTGTCCTCTGTCGGGGGACGGTGTGAATTCACGGGTCAGGAGCCCAGACTCGGTGTGTGTGAGGGCAGAACGCAGTGGGACCAGACATACCCCTTTAACTCACGGGCTTGTGAAACCAGCTGTGGCCATGCAGGGATGGCCCTTGTCCCACCTCAGTAGGGAAACAGAAGCCACAAGTGAACACTCATCTCCAGCTCTGGCTCACTTTGCAAGAATGTCGTCATCCCGTTCCTCATCCTCATCCAGCCTCTGGCTTCTCCGGGGCCTCCTCCGCCATGCCTCCCTGTTGTTCCTGTACCCGCTGCCGGAAGCCGACCGTGCAATCATCACATCAGCTCATCTTTCTCATCCTCAGCAATAAATCCCGACGCCCAGCACGCTCCTGGAGCTGCAGCCAGAGACTTTCTCTCTAAGCCGGGCTCGGGGGAACACACTGTCCACACTCACTGGGCTCTCTATGAGCCTCTGGCCTCCTCTGCACCGCTGGGCGGTCACGGTCACTGAGCTCAGGAAGGGAGCCACTGCCCTCCTCCCAGTCCCCGGGGGCAGGTGGCTCCTTCCACGCGGGGCGGGCCCAGGGCCTGGTCCCTGAGAGCAGAGGCTCCGGCTTCTCCTCGGCACCCAGTCGGGGCCACTGCCCTCCGGAGGACGCCTCCCGCCCAGGGACCTCCACCCAGGGCCCTCCGTGGCTGACGTCCCATCCGCACATGAAACATGGGCACGCCAGTGTGCGGACCCGGAGACGGTGGGCAGTGGGCAGTGGATTCGAGGACAGGTGAGTGACAAGCTGTCCTAACACGCAGCATTCAATCCCCCAAAGCGGTGGAGATGGAGCCGGGTGCAGGCTGCGCTTGTTGCTGACATGGAGCTAGAGACCTGTATGCATCAGGGAGCATGAACACCCGGGAAGACAGCGGCCTGCGCTGACCTCCCATCACACCGTGTGTAGGAATGGACCGCTGTGCTTCTCTGCACCCCTCACGGGATACAGACGCTGCACGCAGGCCGGGCACTAAGGAAATACAGGGAGAAGGAAACCTCCTCTGCAGAATGGCAAAAGGGAACTGTGAGCGCTGGGGCAGCACAGAGCCCGCTGGGAACTGACACCGCGGTCCCCGCAGCGCCCCCTGCTGCCCTCGCAGCGCCCCCTGCAGACAGGCCATGGATAGGTGAACACCGCGTCTTTGCCAACCCCTAATGTCTGCCCTTCTCAGCGGCCAAAGCAAAGCAGTTAGGTGCGCTGCCAATAAACATGAGGGACGTGTCTGTCACCAACGAAAACGACTGGTTTCCTTTCCCAGGAAATCTCCGAGGACCACACCCCACCTGCTGCCAGGAGCCCACAGCCAGGCATACTTGGTGACTTAGGAAGGTCTCCCCGGACCCAGGCAGTTTCATTTTACAGCCAGGAACCAGGAATGTGAGGCGGGTTGCCTTCATCGCCTATTCCATGTGGCGCTGATGTATTAACATGACAGCCAGTGAATAAAACCATGTCTTTAATTAAGGTAGGGGAGATGCATCTGCTATGCAGATTTGTAATTCTCTTTGCAAGCCGTCCCTTTGATGTCGGTGAAAAATGAACTGGAGTGCTTATCTCAGAAGATCTAAGAGCCTACACCCGCTCGGTTATTTCCCGCCTACAGATCAAACGTAATGCACAGGTCTCGCCGTCTGGATCAATAATTCCTAAGTAATAATATAAATTAGACCACAACAGGCATTCTGAGGACGGAATCCCATGAATAACAATGGATACCATTTTACAATGTCAGTAGTAAGGCAGGTTTACAGGGAGACATGCTACAGAAGTCCTGAAACGTTCACAGTGGCCTAAATGAGCCATAAAACATGGTGGAGAGACCTCCTCGAGTTCCATCAATGGGATCATTTTCCCCGTTCCCTTACACGACAGCCAATGTTTCCAATTCCCCTCCCCTTGGTCCTCTCTGCCCTGGCTTTGGGACACTATAACCCCCAGCTACAGTCCTGAGTCTGCAGGAAGTAGGTGTGATGAAAAAGGGTGGTGGCTTAACTGACGGGCCTCATCTCTGTCCCCATTCTTTACCAAGGTTAGAATCCTACTAAAAAGAAGGCCAAACCCCTAAGCATTGGTTTCCCGCACTTTTTTCACAAGACTTTGATTTACGTTTCTCCGGGAAACACTTAATGAACAAATCTCTCTCCATCGTAAGTAGAGAGGTCATGAGGAAGTGGGAGACTCTTGCATAGCCCCTCTGTCCGCAGACAACGTTCCTCCCCATTCAGGAAAATCCCGAGCTGTCACTAGACCTGCTCCCCCTGATCCATTGAAATGCCACCTTGGCCACCGCCCCCCTCAGGGATCCAGATTCAGCGACAGGTGGGGGCACTGACTCAAAGAGGCTGGACCCCATCCCGTGCAGCTTCCTGAGGTCCCACCTGCCTCTGCACCAAGAACCTCACCAATTACTCATCCTTGGCCCCAAAGGACTGCTTTCGCCTGATAAGAACCTGGTCTTCTGAAGCTGTGCACCTGCAGGCGCCAACTTTCCACAAAGTCTTCAATTTCTCTAAGCCCAGTACTCACGTGACTGCTCTCCAAGGGGAACAGGGCTGCTGCTGTCAATGATATTGTTGCCCAACACATTTCAAAGACCTGGGCCCCGAGGCCCAGGGAAACACGTGTGATGGGCCAGATGTGTCCACTAGTTGGCACAGCTAATGTTGTCTGCTTTCTTGAATGCCTTGGTCAGAAAGCAGCGGGTCCCCAGGCTTCCTGAGCACAGTCGCTCTCAGCTCCTTCGGCAGCCGTGCCTGGGACAGCACTGTGCAATGGTAGGTGGGAGGTGCCACCCACAGCCCGAACACCCACCTCTGCCAACCAGACTCGAACATAACATCCTGAGTTGCAACCAAAGTTCTTTCTTTCCCTTTGATGGGAAAACACCCTGAAATCTTGAAGTGGCCTGCAACAGGTAAGTTGTTCTTCCTTTAAAAGTAATGTTTATTTTGAACTTAGCAGAAAACAAAATCTGATTTATTTTCTTATGAACAGAATCATTGGAATAACAGGAAAATTCTTAGGCCATGAATCTTTTGATAGTGCAACAACTTCTCCTTTCTGGATTTTTGGTCAAAAGGAAATTTTAGTTAAAACCCTGGAGCTAAAGACCACCTTGAAGATAAAAGCCATTTCATGATTCTTACGGGCTAACTGGCTTTGCGCCAACAGCAAAACACGACCACAAATCCCCAGGGGCACAGATAGCCCTGCACGTCCTGCAGCTGGTCCTGGAGAAAGGGGAACAACGGAAACAGCATTAGGAGATCCACTGGTCACCGCTGGAAAAGAGCTCGATGCAGGCGGTCCCCCAGTAAAAAGTAAAACACAGTAAGAAAAAAAATTTAAAAGATGAAAATCAGAAAGTAACCCATTAGCTAATACCCCAATAGCAGCAAATAGCAGTCAGCTTTTACATTTGTGTTCATCTTTTTTCCTGTTCAACATTGTTTTCAGAATTTTGCTTCTTATAGCAGCTTTCTCAAAAGCCATTGCTTAATGCTACAATCATGGCTCCTTTTAAAATATAACCTTAATCAATGAAACAGTGTTTCATCATGTGTCTATAGCATTGTACAGACATTGTTTCATGTCGTGTCTATCCCTTGTGTGTATTATAACATTGTCTCATATTGTGTCTATAACATTTACATACACTGTCTCATATTAAGTCTATAACATAGTACATACATTGTCTCATACAGTGTCTATACCTTGTGTGTAACATTCTCAAATTGTGTCTATAACATTGTACATATTTTGTCTCATATTATGTCTATAACATTGTGTGTAACATTGTGTCTCATATTGTAACTACAACATTGTATATTACATGTATCTCATATGCCATCGGCACAGTTTCCTGAGGCTCCCAACTCTCCACATCCATACTTGGGACATCCTCCCCACAGTGCAGTATGGAGCTCTGGTGGAGGGTAAACCAGAGATCATCATAAACAAGAGATGGGGCAGGTCACTTGATAGACCCCAGCAGGAGTGCTGGGCTGAATGGAGGCCCCAAAAGATATGTCCATGTCCACAGGCCCTGTGACTGTGACCTTCTATATAAGGTGATGCTGAATTAAGGTTGGTGAGAGGAAGTGCTTATGCTAGGTTATTCAGATGGGTTCCCAGCATAACTTCATGTATCTTGTAAGAGGCAGAGGGCGCTGGGGAGAAAGAGGCAGAGGGCGCTGGGGAGAAAGCCATGTGCAGATGGAGGCAGAGACTGGAGCGCTGCGTATCCGAACCGAGGGACAGGAAGGACGGCACAGCCCCTGGCAGACCAGAGAGGGGCCTGGCACTGGTTCTCCCCAGACCCTCCAGGGAAGCACAACCCTGCTGACACCTGGACCCCCAGAACTGTGGCAGAATAAGCATCCTTTGTTTACTAGGCCACCCTGTTTGTGGTGGTTTGCTATGAAAGCCTTGGGTGAAAGAGATATTACTCAGCCCAACTCATTCAATCTTTGGAAAAATCACAGAACAAGAAAAAGTCACAGTGCCCTGGCCAATTGGCTCAGGGGTCAGAGCATCAGCCCGTGCACCTAAGGGTCACGGGTTTGATTCCTGATCAAGGGCACATACCTGAGTTTTGGTTTCACACCCCGCCCCAGGCTGGGGTAGGTGCAACCAGTCGATGTGCGTCTCTCAGAGCAATGTCTGTCTCTCTCTCTCTCTCTCTCTCTCTCTCTCTCTCTCTCTCTCTCTTCTCTCTCCCCCTTCCTCCCTCCCTCTCTCCCTTCCTCCTTCCCTCTCTGTTTCCATTCCTCCCTCTACTCTTTCTGAAGAACAAAGGGAAGAATGTCCTCATGTAAGGATTAACAAAACAAACAAAAAAGTTATAGTAAAATCTATTCTCAAAATGCCACCATTAACATCACCCGGTGTAGATGGAAGAAAACTACAGGAAAGGGCCGTGTCCCCACATCAATGAAAATGAGCTTTCAACACCACAAGTTGGGCTGGGTGGCACGCCAAAGTCATGGGAGTCCCACTGCCCTTCATCTCAGAGGAGTCCAATCAGCAACGTTCCACACCTCCGTGTGACAAGGACACAGACAACAGCCAATGTCACTGCAGCCGCCACATTCCGTGGGCGCCACCTGCCTTTCTGGCTGATAGGCCGGCCTGCACCTCGCCAGCAGGCCAACGCCCGCACCCTAGAGGGGGGAACGGGAGGGTGTTTCTGGCTTTTGTCTCTGGAATCAAAAGTTGAGCGGCATATAAAAATCTAAAGCTTCTGGAACTAATGTTCCTTTAGACATGGTTTCTAATTTTAAGTACCTGAGCTTGATTATTGATCGCAATGGGTCTTTAAATGAGCAGATTAAAACTTTGTCCATAAAAACGAGCTGTAAAAACCCCAGCTGCTCCCCGGGGAGGCCGGCGCTGCCTGGCGTCTGACCGTGGGTTCCGGGCTGTGGAGAGCCGGTTCCTCCCCACGGCTCGGCTGCCGCTCACGGGCCTCAGGGGGAGCCTCTCCTCTGGGCCCCAGCGCGGGGCCCGGCACCTGATTCACTGGCCGTCACCTTGCCTTGGAGGCGTCGCCGGCTCTCCTGAAATCGGATGAGAGTGCTGTTCCCTTTTCCAATCTCAAAACGCAGGTCCTTAAAAAAACAACTGTTCTTCCCAAACACCCAGCCCCAAATTTCCATAGTTTGTTTAATCCCCTTTTCCTCCTTCTTTCCCAAAGACTGCGTGGTAATCTTACAGCTTCTAGGTTAAATCTTACACTATCCCTAGGGGTGAAAGCAGGAAGCGATAAATTCAATGATATTGATCCAACATAGAAGTAGTAGCAACCACTAATAATGCTCTGTGTCTGCCCCCTGTCATCCTGCCACCCCACCGAGAAGCGCGTAGGCCTGAGGCAGCAGCCCACAGCCTGCCACCCGCCACCTGCCACCTGCCACCCACCACCCATCACCCACCACCTACCCCCCACCTCCCACCGGACCCAGCAAAGCTCCGTGTCTGCAGAAGGGACGCTAGAAACCTCGATAGTCAAGTGAGAGACAGCAGGAGTGTTAACGGGAAACAGGAGTGGCCTAAATGACAATGTGGGAGAACGCACAAACAGTCCACAAAGGCCATGATGTCGGCGGGACACGGTGGGGACCGCAAGGCCAGGGTCACAGGGCAGGAGAGAAATAGCCGTGAATGTGAGCCTGCGTGATGCACACAGGTCAGAGCTCCCTTTCACGGCTTCCACCGTCACAAGAGAAATGAAAAGGCGCCGCGCAGGGTAAGCACAGTTTGCTGCCCAGGGATCAAGAAGCCGAAGCAGCCAGAGCCCGCGGCCAGACCCCAGGGGCACTGAAAATACTGGCCGTGCTGCCCCCGGAGTCTGGGGGCACCCAGCACCAGGAGAGTCCCCAAGGTCCCGGTGGGCCCAGTGGCGCTGAAGTTGGAAACCACTGCTGTGGGGCAATGCTGGAGTCCTTGCATGTTGATCAGGGCTTGTTTCTGGTGTCCCATTCTGCTCTGTGGTCCATGTGACCGGTCTTTGCTAGGTTAGGCATATGTTTTTGGTAGGACTGAAACGATGCACCCCCGACTTCACTGTCACTGTGGAGAGTTCCATGGCCTTTCTGGGCTACGTCAAGTGGCAAAAGCAGCAGGCAGGAAGAGCAACCATCACACGTGCCCGGCAACCACTGCTCTCTGCCTGCGTCCCAGGCGCCAACGGGCAGCCACCATCTGAAGAAAGATCCCTCCCTGCGATTGTGCCCACAGACCCTTGGCGTCAGGGTTTGAACTGCGAGGAGATTGCTTCTCCTGGATAAGCCTTCTCCCAAGATCTCTCCCCACTTACCTTTGGTATTTCCATGATTGACAGACAAAAAATATTTATTTAGGGACTCTCTATATTGAAAACCAGACATGGAATTTTTTCTTTCTTTCTGTCAACATGGCAGTAATAGCGGCTGTTTGAACAAAAGGTATTTTTCCATTCAACCCTGAATGCTGAAAATCCTCCCGTCTACATCAGGAAGACATTTGGTTTTATTGATCGTGGTAGCTGAATAGCTTTAAACTCCTATAGCCAGGCACGGAGAAGGTTGGTTTGCTCTTTGTGGTAAAAGTTTTTACAGGAAACCAGATACAGAAGTAATTTGTCTTTAGACAATCCCATGGAGTCAGAACCAATCAAACCTGTTTCACAAGTTTTGTTCAAAGACAGTACACGAGTGGCCTAACATATAGTGATATCTCTTCTTGGGAATATTAATTTTATTGTTCGACATAGCTTATTTCAAGACTGTTTTCTTAACGAGCAGCAAAACATCCACGTCCCTGCTTTTAATTGATGAGAAGTGTTAAAACTTCCCTACCTATCTGAGAAATTATGAGACACCCATTGAGGTCTGCACCCCACAATCCTTCACCCTAAATGGTAACTTACCATCGTCCCTGAAAATCTACCACATCTTGGCCCCTCACTGCAAGAAAATCTCCTCTCGTCAATGCATAGGAATGCAAGAAAGCCTATATTTGGATCAAACATGAAAAACGAACACCAAGAACTTTTATAGTGAAGCAGACTTGCTGTTAAGTGAGGTGTTGTTGTTTTTGTTGTTGTTCCCAGCCTCTTCAGATCTAAAGGAGATTTGGCACTTTGCAGCCTATATTCCTGCAGACTGCCAACAGGTGACTTTGTTGAGTTTTCCCTCACTTTTTTGGTCTGTCCTTAGAAATTCAAGTTTCCGACTGAAGGGAAGGAGCCAAATCCCACAAATCACCACTCAGACACATGGGGGTCGCTTCTTTCAGAAGAGCCGGGCCACCACACACTCCTTGTGTGGTATTTCGCTTTGGTTTTTGGTTTTTAATATATTTTATTGATTTTTTTTTTTTTTTTTTTTTTTTTTTTTTTACAGAGAGGAGGGGAGAGAGACAGAGAGCCAGAAACATCAATGGGAGCGAAACATCGATCAGCTGCCTCCTGCACACACACACACACACACACACACACACACACACACACCCCGGGGATGTGCCCACAACCAATGTACATGCCCTTGAACTGGAATCAAACCTGGGACCTTTCGGTCCACAGGCCAACACTCTGTCTACGAGCCAAACCGGTTTAGGCACTTGGTTTTGTTTTTAAAGCAAACTATATATTTGCATGGTGATGAAGACATTTGAAAAGATCAGAAGAGATGAGTAGGGTAGGGGAAAGAGGAGAAGCTTGCAGGAACTAAGAGTCCTCCTGAAGACGTGAAGGGCTCATATTTATAACATGGATTTGTTATAAAAAGGCCCTAAGAGCCTGGCTGGAGTGGCTCAGTCGGTCAGAGCATTGCGCCCCCCCAGGTTCCAGGTTGTCACATCTGACTGCGCTGTCCACGGGAAACAAAGGTCCGCCCAGCAATGGCACTGCCGAACGAAGAGGTCCCCTAAATCTGTGATAAGCTCTGGTGCCGTGCCCCTCCCAAACTCTCTGGCGGCCCCCCTTTGGCGAAGTCACAACCACATAGAGGACCAGCTCTTTGGCTCCCTCCGGAGAGCAAGGGCGGAGCCGCCGAGGTGACCCCATCCTCTGTGGAAGGGAAGCTGTGCACATCTATAAAGCAAACGTCTCATAAAACCAACGGCTGTGTAAACGGCAGCCCTAAATTGTTTGTATATAAATATTACCTTTTATATTCCGCGGGAGCTCCGTGCGGGTGAGCACTCCTCGTTAATGGCCCGCGCGGGGAGCGGGGAGCGGGGAGGGGCGGGGCGGGGGCGCGGCCGCCCCGCCGGCCAGATGGCTGCCTCTTCTTGCATGAGATTGAAAGATGCTCTCCGTGCACCGCGGTGCTTCCGAGGCAGATTAATGTCGCCGGCTAAATTGCCTGTGTTTTTGGAATAAAATTTAAAGAGAACTTTTTAAAGCAGTCGGCGTCGCGGGTTCCGGGGCCGATGGCTCTCCAGGTAGGGCCGGCTGGCCGAGCACGCGGTGACTAACGGGAAGGGCTACGGGCGAAGGGACCGCTCCGGGAAAAGGGAGCTGTGATGAGTCCTTATTCATCATGAAAGGAAACGTGCGGCCCCACAATAGCCGCTCTCCCGGGGAAAAATGTTAATTAATGGAAAGAACAATGATGTAAGAAATTAGCTGCTGATGGCGGCGGGGCTTAAACGCGTTAAGGATCAGATACATGTAGCCTTGCACCGCCGAAACGTAGGAAGAAATAACAATCTTAAAGCGCCCCTGTCATCTTTCATGAAGAAGGACAAACACTCAGCCAGTGCTTATCTGTTTCAGAGAAAATGGGCTCCCTTTCATCTCTGATCCGGCCTCTAAAGCCACCTCTGAGCAAAACAAGGTCGCTTATTAATGTCACTTCATTCCAGCACAATGGGTCACCCTGACTGCGGAGGAGGCGGGGGAGGAGGCGAGTGTATGCCCTTAAACTGAGATAAACTAAATTTCTGATACTTCCAAGCTAATATAAAGAAAAATGCAGCCCTGACTGGTTTGGCTCCGTAGATAGAGTGTCAGCCTGCAGACTGGAGAGTCCCAGGTTTGATTCCAATCAAGGGCATGTACCTTGGTTGCATGCACATCCCCAGTAGGGCATGTGCAGCAGGTGGCTGATCGATGTTTCTCTCTCATCGTTGTTTCTGGCTCTCTGTCCCTCTCCCTTCCTCTCTGTAAAAAAGAAAAGAAAAGAAAAGAAAAGTGCAGATTACTGTCAGAGACTGAGTGTCTTCTATCCCTTTTAATCTAATCTTAAGTCCCTGAGAAAATATGTAGCTTCCAGTCCACCTAACAATGCACTTCCAGAAGCGGAGGCCACACCTATTAAAGTGCAGACCTCATCAGCCCCAGTCCCCAGCAGTAAGCTCTTGTGCAACTCAGCTCATTTCGCAGCAGGAGGCCAGAGCTGATGGCTCCCATCAGTCTCATGGTGGGGACAGGGGCACTAGGGGGCAGAGCGGAGGGAAGAGAGGCCCAGGTGCCTTGCACAATAGGCCCAGCTGGAGCCCGCCTGGGGAGAGGGGGGACCTGCAAGGCTGCCCCTCCATCCTCACCCCGGTGGGCAGACGCACTGACTCCTCCCTCTCCCTCCCTGCAGGTGGAACGTGCTGGGACTGCAGGGTGCCCTCCTCTGCCACTTCATCGAGCCCGTGTACCTGCACAGCATCGTCGTGGGCAGCCTGCACCACACGGGCCACCTCTGCCGGGTGATGAGCCACAGGGCCGAGGACATCGGCCAGCTGCCCCCCTCGTACCAGCACAACCGACCCCTCCTCAGCGGTAAGGGAATCGTCCTCAAAAACACCCCCCACCCCAAGCAGGCTGGCACAGGCAGGCCCCATGGGGGCCAAACCGGGCAGATTTTACTCATTTGGGCCAATAGATATTTAAGACCTAGAGAGCAAAATTGTAGCAATCCAAAACTTAACAAAGAAGGAAGGCCTGGGTGTAGGCCGGGCCACGTTTCAGAGAATGTACAACAGAATGCACATGACACATCCATGCGCCATCGTGTGACTGCAGCCGCAGTGTGCTCAGTGCCCAGTGAAAGTAAAACTAACGATGCATGGATCCAACAGGACAGCAACGTACCTGTCAGCAGAAGCCTTTCCGATAGAGGGCCTGCAGGTTCGAGGCTGGGGGGGAGGGGGGACCATACAGGGTCTGGCTGCCCTGGGTGGGTGGCTGGACTCAGGGGTCCCTGCATTCTCCATGCCATCCGGAGGCTAGCACACACCGGGGAAGCACATTTTGGAGGCAACGGAGAAAGCCAGCAAGCTCTGGGCTGGAAGCACAATTCCCCATCCTACTCCCAGCTCCCCACACCGCCCGTGTCATTGGAGACCCAGCGTCCCCACCATGACCCGGGGGTGGCCAGCCCAGGCGCCCAGCACCGTGGTGAGGATCAGGAGGCACATGGCCTGGGAAGTGTCAAGTTCTTTGATCACTAGGAAGGACCGGTATGGGAAGGACACACCTCCACTGTGATGGCTGGCCTTCCACACACAGGCCCATGGGAGGCTCCTGGCACTGCCTGGAGCATGTGGGAGCCTGGTCCAGAGCCTGCAGGAAAACACTGCACCCGAGGCAGCTCCCTGGCCTGAGCAGGGCGCTCTACAGGAGCCGCTGGCACCGTCTGCAAAACCAGGCGGGTGCGCCAGGCGGAGAGTAGCGCTGGCAGGCTGTGCAGACTGCAGCCACTGGCTGGTTTACATCTCCGACAGATTCTCTGAAACAGAAAATTATAAGCTAGAAGACCTGTTTCCAGTGTGTGGCTAAGAACTGGGCCTAAGATTTATTCCCAATGTTATAAAATTGTTCTAAAGTTTAAAATCAGGGCAGTAAAAGTGCCCCATGGGGGTGGTAGTGAGAACCAAAAGAAATAATTCGTGAAGAGCACTTCACTTTGCTCTGTTTGCAAGTATTCAGGAAAGGCCTCTCAGCTCGCTCCAACCACATTACAGGGTGGGGCAAAAATAGGTTTATAGTTGTTCGTATGGAAATGATAATTAATACAAGCACAAACTCTGTGTTTCGCCGACTTACAACTGTAGACCTACTTTTGCCCCATCTGTACTTGACCAGTTCTACATAGACCAGCCAACACCTATGGGCAAAGCCTGAGGAACACAAGCTCGCATCATGGCTGCCCTGCGCCCGAATCCTTCAGCGAGAGCTGCCTGTTTGAGGAAAGCCATCCTGGAGGTTTGCTTCTGGTCCTTCTCACAAACATGGGGAGAATGACAACAAAAACCGGTGCTTTGCGTGCTCATCTTTTGAAAAACATAAAGTGAGATGGAAGCTGATTGTGGATCCTCACCTTCCAGGCTGAGGAGGTGGTGTGTCTGAGCCTCCAACCTCAAGGCTCAGCTTTTATTTTTCTGCATCAAGAAGGGCAGAAATCTGGATAGGACCGATCATGTCTTTGTTCGTGTTGATGACACGTTTAACAGATACGATGTTTAGTACTGAGCATTCTTAGTCCACACTGAAGATTAAGCTTATGATTTGCTCTACAGCCCATGGCACAGTCTTGGTGATGAGAATGAGATTTGAGAGACGAACCAAAGGAATTGAATGTTAGAACTATGAGATAAGACTCTTGGCTCACGTTCACATGACAAAAACCACAGGATCAGTGACAGATAGAAAAGAGCTTCAGCCATCTTTCTTCACAGCACATATTGTCCTGAAATAGTAGAAATGACTAGTCAATGTATCAGAAGACTTCAGATTTCATGTTTCACAAGCAACTGGATTTATCAGAGAGAAGTTTGCTGCTTATTGAAACGTCTGCCGACAGTAAGCTGTAACTCCTGCCCAACACCATCTCCCGGTCACGTTCCAGACGCCCCCTTTAGGGAACAGCAGTGGGTGCGGAGGAGACCTGTTGCCTTTTATAGCCACATTTTTTCGTGGGTTTGAATTTCCAAAATAGTGTCATATTAAGCTGTCGACTCTGGTAGGGAATCTCCAGCCTCTTTAATTCAGGAGAAATTTCTGGTAGTGATGATCATTAATAGTATCTTGCAAAATAACCCAGTGGGTAGAAGCAAGCATTTTCTTTTATGCAGATAGTAAGTAATTTGCAATGTTGTCATATTAAAGCAAACACAGAAGTGTTATGGAATAGCCTGCAATGTCTTCATAAATGTTTAAGAGCTACCAAAAAGCATCCGCCAGGCTCCTTTGTCCTACAGTCACCAGAGGTAGACATTTATCCTCCTGTTCCCTCGAAGGAATTGGAGATTATAGATCTTGTTAGAAAAATCTAAAAGCAATCCTAATATCTTTGCATGAAGATCAAAAAATTAGATTTAACAAAGAACTATTTAATATCATAAGATATTTACATACATTAGCACTAATCTCCCTAAGCAAATTAGCTCGTAGCTTATAAAAAATTAAAATGATAGAAAACACTTATTTCAGTTGTCTGGGGAGTTCTATATAAAATATCTGTATATTAGTTAAGTTTCATTTAATTTCTATCATGATTCCAAGGAGCTGTTTCACAAAAGAACTGAACATTAAACTTAATTGCATTGCTCCTGGGAATTTCACCATTTAAGGAAAATATGTCCATTGTCAATACATTTCATTTATCCAAACCTTAAGAAGTTGGTCAACATAAGCCAGGCACTCATTTAATCATTCAACAAATATATATTGATCTTCATGATGCACTAGCGACAATTTTGCCCTGGGAATAGAACAGTGAATAAGATGGGCAAAAATCAATATGCCCTAGATGATTACATTCCCATGGGGAAGACAAACAAAGTATAAGTGCCTTATAGAAAAGTAATGCAAAGAGGCCCCAGCCAGTTCTGCTCAGTGAATAGAGCAGCTGTCCGTGGACTGAAGAGTCACAGGTTCGATCCCAAGGCATACCTCGGCTGCAGGATCCATCCCCGGCCCCGGTCAGGGGCTTGTGGGAGACAACCAATCAATATGTCTCTCTCACATCGATGTTTTTCTCTCTGTCAGTCCCCCTTCCTTCCACTCTCTAAAAATCAATAGAAAAATATCCGCAGGTGAGGATTATCAAAAGATAAAATAAAGTAAAATAAAAGCAATGCAAATAAGAGATTAAAAAGTGACCATCGTGGCCTTGGAGGGGTCAATGGGGGGGGGAGTGAGACATATGTAATACTTTAAACAATAATTTTAAAAAGGTATTTATCATGGAAAAATACAAAGTGATCGTCGTTCCTATCAGAGGGTTAGGAAAGATCTGAGAGATGACAACTGAGCCAAGTCCTGGAGGCGGAGAGAAGGAGCGTGTGGGACAGACAGAAAGGAGGAGGATGGAGTGCAGAACTGAAGGGGTTCCAGGGGCTCAGGAAGCAGGTGAGCTGCAGCTGTGCTTAGAGGAGTTGTCAGCAGTCTGCATCCTTTGGAGCAGGCTGCTGCGGACTCACTGGGTAGCTTAAAATCATATATATATATATATATATATATATATATATATATATATATATATGAGGAAGGGAGAGATGAGAGATAGATAGAAACATCAATGATGAGAGAAAATCATGGATTGGATGCCTCCTGCATGCCCCACCCTGGGGATCGAACCCACAACCCAGACAAGTGCCCTTGACCAGAATTGAACCCAGGACCCTTCAGGCTGACGCTCTATCCACTAAGCCAAACCAGCTAGGGCAAATCTTCTCTATTCTTGAATTTAGATTAAGATGTTTCTACTAAGAGTTAGAGCAAAATAACCCCACAGAAATTTTTCAAAAAAAGCAGGCCTGGAAGGGGATAAGACCACCTTAACAAAACCCAGTCGACAGCAGAGGGCGGACACAGACCCACACCTGCAGAGAGCAGGGCTCATGGACACAGACTTTTATAGAACCATACCCAGCAGAGTAAAAGGGATTTAATTAACAAGATGGAAAACGTAGGGGAGAGATGGAAGCCAGAAAAAAAAAGAAAAGAAGAAAAAAGAACCAAGTGGAAAAGAAAAAAATAACCAAATGGGAATTGCAGAAATAAAGAAAATAAAGCAATGTGTGTGACAGAGGGAAGGTTTAATTGCAAATTAAGCACAGCTGAGGAGGAAATTAGTAAACTGGAACATCATTCTGAAGAAGACACTGAGAGTGCAGCGCAGAGACCGAGAGAGGATGTGGCTGTCAGGGTTCTCCAGAGAGCAGAACCCCCGGGAGGTGCTCATTTTCCTCCTAGAAAAGGATTGGCTAAATGCTTGTGGGGGCTGGCAAGTCTGGAATCTGCAGGGAAAGCTGTAAGTCTAGAAATTCCAGCTGGAGTTGATGTCTCAGTTGAGTGCAAAGGTGGTCTGTCCGCAGAAATCCTTCCTCTTCAAGGGACCTCAGGCTTGGCTTCTAGGGCCATCGCCTGCTTAGCTGAGGCCCCCCTGCATAATGGGGAGGGCGGGGGGCGTGCTCTGCTTGACTCAGCCTACTGCACCAGCCCCAGCTAACATATGCTCACAGCAAGGCCAGTTGGTGTTTGGCCAAGGATCTGGGCACCTTGGCCCAGCCAAGTTGACACATAGAATTAAGCATCCCAGAGGGAAAATACAAAAAGAAACAAAAGTAAGAGATGGAATGAGAACATATCATCTACATGTAACAAGAGTTGTAGAAGAAGAGAGAGAAATGGAGTGGGAGTGACATTTAAAGACAAAATAACAACTGAGGACTTTGCAGGACAGATGGAAAGCATCCAGCTACAGATCTAAGAAGCTACATTATACCCCAAGAAGAATTTTTCAAAAAGATGAAGGTGAGGGCATTCTACACAGACAGAAACGGAACTGATTCAGCTCTAGCCAAGCTCCCACCAAAGGAGACACTAACTGTGTTGTTTGGGCATGAGAGGAATGACCCCACCTGGATAATGCAGAATAGACAGAGGTGAAAGTCACCCACATTTTTATAAAAGTTTATAAAACTTGCCTTATTACTACATTTTGGATACTCTAGTCATTAAATATATATAATTTGAGGCAAAATCAATCATATTGTGCCAAAGTCCCTTTATCCATACCTTTTGAAATAATGATAATCATTACAGAAACCAAGCACCATGTCATTATCAAGTTATAAATAATATATTCCACTTTCCCCACCATGGAGGGAAGGTCCCATTTTTTAGAGTGCCCTGTGAGTCGTGTACCTTACACTCTGGGGAATACAAACCACAGTCACTTATGACCACAAATAACGTCACGTTCCTATTGACGCTAGGAAATCCCTGACAGTCAGTGTGGCAACTCTCATTAGAACAGACGGCCCAGCCTCCCACATGGGTGACATGGCTGCCACTCTCTGCAGAACCTTCTCATACATGTGTGTGGTGTCTGTGCATGGATGTGAATGGGTGTTAATGGTGTGTTTGTGTGTGCAAGTACTTGTGTGTGTGTGTCCTTATGTGTGTGGTGTGTGCATGTGCGTACGAGGTGTGTGGTATGTATGGGTATGTGTGTGTGAGGTGTGTAGTATGTATGGGTATATGTGTGTGCACAAGTGTGTGATGTGTTGTATATGATGTGTGTGCTGTGTATGTATGTGTGTGATGCATGCAGGTGTGTGGTGTGTGCGGGTTGTGATGTGTGTGGTTTGTGCATGTGCATGCATGTGTGTGTGTATGTGTGCCCATGAGATCACACAGGTGTCTGGCCATAAATAAAGCTCAAGTGGCCCCTTTTGTCCTGCACCTTTGTGATTCTGTGCACACCTGGAAGTGGCTTCACTTGTTTCACAAATTAAACACAGTGCTGCCCTGCAATACAGACTTGCCTCACTTCGTGTAAAAATTATAGCCCTGTCTTGTGTAAATGTAATTTGGGAAAAGTGGATTACATTTTAAATATAGTAGTCCCACTAGCTATGTAAAGAATTCCGTAATGTCTCTCTTACACACTGCTTTTTAAAAGGTATGTGGGATTTTCTCAAGATAATGCATCTAATGGCTACATGAGCAATGATAGGACTTTTTCACAGCTGAGCGTGGATTCACGCTCACTGCTCTAAAACACCAGTGGGAGCAGGAGCGGGCTTGGTGGCCATGGTGGTGGTAGTCACAGTAGTTGGTGATTAATTGACGTACCAGAGGCCACACTGCTAGTAAGTCAGGGAAGAGATCTCTGCACGGGCACCACTTCCAGAGCCCACCCTGTTAGCACAGCCGTGTCCACTGAGTGAAACCTCAGACCGTCTTCCTGAATGAGTCCACCTCACAGGGGATTTGTGTCGAAGGTGATGGAGACCTGACCATCCTCCTACAGTTATGCTTTAGCATGAAATACTTCTCTATAACGTTCACGTGTGTGGGTAGCCCACACGTGCACATACACATGAGCAGAGGTTTGCATGTCTCTGAACCTGCATGAGCGGTTGCTCTGATAGAGAGTGTCAGGGGTAGTCACCATTTCTAGGACCCTACGAAATCATAAAGAAAGACTAGTCATCTGTCCTTCACCAGGCTCCACCACCTTTAGGGACACCTCTATTCTCCCACGCTTTGGTGGGCTTCTCTCCAGGTTTCCAAACCGAAGTCCTAGCTGACTGAGGCCGACCCCATGTGCCCGGCGGGGCTCTGCGTCCCCGAGAGGGGCCTCACTGAGCTCCCCACCACAGTCCCGGCTGAGAGCAGTGAACCCTCTCACTTCCACACCCAGTCCTCCCGCAGAAGTGCGGAGGACCGGACTGCTCCTGCCCCAGAAAGGCTCTCTCAGTTCAGAGACCAGTTCCAAAGTCAGGATTAGCACTGGTGATAGGCTGGGTAATGGCCACCCAGCCTCTCTGGAAAGAGGGTATTGGCAGATGGGATGAAGTTAAAGATTTTTTAAATATATTTTTTATTAAATTATTATTTTTGTACATATACCAATGCCCCCTCTCCCGTACATACCCTCCCTCCCCAGAGTTTTGTGTCCATTGGTTGTACTTATATGCATGTATACAAGCCCTTCGGTTGATCTCTCATCTCCCCCAGATCTCCCCAACCTCCCTGCTGTAATTTGACAGTCTGCTTGTTGCTTTACTGTCTCTATATCTATCTTTTGGTTCTTCAGTTTATAATGTTCTTTATCATCCATAAATAAGTGAGGTCATGTGGTGTCTCTCTTTCATTGACTGGCTTGTTTCACTCAGCATGATGTTCTCCAATTCCATCCAGGTTGCTGCAAATGATGAGAATTCCTTCTTTTTTATGGCAGCATAGTATTCCATTGTGTAGATGTACCATGGTTTTTGGATCCAATCATCTGCTGATTGGCACCTAGGCTGTTTCCAAATCCTAGCTATTGTAAATTGTGCTGCTATGAACATAGGGGTGCATATATCCTTTCTGATTGATGTTTCTAGCTTCTTGAGATTTATTCCTAGGAATGGGATTACTGGGTCAAATGGGAGTTCCATTTTCAGTTTTTTGAGAAAGCTCCATACTGTTCTCCACAGTGGTTGCACTAGTCTACATTCCCACCAGCAGTGCACGAGGGTTCCTTTTTCTCCGCAACCTCGCCAACACTTGTCATTTGTTGATGTTGGCCATTCTGACAGGTGTGAGATGGTACCGCATTGTTGTTTTGATTTGCACCTCTCGGACAATTAGTGACTTTGAGCATGTTTTCATGTGCCTCTTGGCCTTCCTTCTGTCTTCTTTTGAGAAGATTCTATTTAGATCCATTGCCCATTTTTTAATTGGGTCATTTATCTTCCTTTTATTAAGTTGTATAAGCTGTTTGTAGATGTTGGAGATTAAACCTTTATCAGTGATAACATTTGCAAATATGTTCTCCCATAGAGAGGGCTTTCTTGTTGTTTTGTTGATGGTTTCCTTTGCTGTAAAAAAGCTTTTTATTTTGATGTAGTCCTATTTGTTTATTTTCTCTTTAGCTTCCATTGCCCTAGGGGCAGTATCAGCGAAGAAGTTCTTTTGGCATATGTCTGAGATTTTGCTGCCTGTAGATGCCTCTAGTATTTTTATGGTTTTCCATATTATGTTTAAGTCCTGTATCCATTTTGAGTTTATTTTTGTGTATGGTGTAAGTTGGTGATCCAGTTTCATTCTTTTGCATGTATCTGTCCAATTTTCCCAACACCATTTATTGAAGAAACTGTCTTGACTCCACTGTATGTTTGTGCCTCCTTTGTCAAATATTAACTAAGCATAGTGATTTGGGTTGATATCTGGGTTCTCAATTCTATTCCATTGATCTATATGTCTGTTCTTGTGCCAGTACCAGGCTGTTTTGAGAACAGTGGCTTTGTAATACAGCTTGAAATCTGGTATTGAGATCCCACCTACTTTACTCTTCTTTCAAAGGATTGCTGTGGCTATTCAGGGTCTTTTGTTGTTCCAAATGAACTTTTGAAGAGTTTTTTTTTCTAGGTCAGTGAAATATGCCATTGGTATTTTAATTGGGAGTGCATTGAACCTATAGATTGCTTTGGGAAGTATGGACATTTTGATGATGTTGATTCTACCAATCCATGAACATAGTATGTTCTTCCTTCTGTTTACATCTTCTTCTATCTCTTTTTTCAGTGTCATGCAGTTTTCCGTGTATAGATCTTTTACCTCCTTAGTTAAGTTTATTCCAAGGTATCTTAATTTTTTTGGTGCAATGGTAAATGGGATTGCCTTTTTAATCTCTGTTTCTGCAAATTCACTATTGGTGTATAGAAATGCCATAGATTTCTTGGCCTTAATTTTGTATCCTGCTACATTGCCAAATTCATTTATTAAGTCAATTAGTTTTTGAATGGAGTCTTTTGGGTTTTTTATGTACAATATCATGGCATCTGCAAATAAGGATAACTTTACTACTTCTTTTCCAATTTGGATGCCTTTTATTTCCTCCTCTTGTCTAATTGCAATGGCTAGTACTTCCAGTACTATGTCAAACAGGAGTGGCGAAAGTGGGCAACCCTGTCTTGTTCCTGTTCTTAGAGGGAATAGTTTTAGTTTTTGCCCATTGAGTATGATGTTGGTTGTGGGTTTATCATATATAGCTTTTATTATGTTGAGGTATGATCCTTGTACTCCCACCTTGTTGAGAGTTTTTATCAGGAAAGGGTGTTGGATTTTATCAAATGCTTTTTCTGCATCAATTGATATGACTATATGATTTTTATCTCTCAATTTTTTTATTTGCGAATATTGTACCATTCTTGCATTCCCAAAATAAATCCTACTTGGTCATGGTGTATGATCTTTGTGATGCTCTGCTGGAGCCGATTTGCTAGAATTTAGTTGAGGATTTTGGCATCTATGTTCATGAGGGATATTGGCCTGTTATTCTCTTTCGAAATTAGATTTTGAGATGAGATTATCCTGGGTTAAGTCAGTGGGTCCTACGTGCCATCACAAGTGTCCTTATAAGAGAGAGGCTGAGGGAGATGGGGGAGAGAGAGGTAACGTCAGAGAAAGACCGAGAAAGAGAGAGGTGGTGCTGGTGAGTGTTTGGATGATAAAGAACTCTCCTGCTGTCGCATTGATGGAGAGACCATCTCCAGCTGAACATGGTCTAGCCACTCGGGCTTCCTTACAAAAGAGAATGCATTATGTAGGCCAGCAGTTCTCAGCCTTACTAATGCCAAGACCCTTTAATACAGTTCCTCATGTTGTGGTGATCCCCAACCATAAAATTATTTTTGTTGCTACTTCATAACTGGAATTTTGCTACTGCTAATGAATCGTAATGTAAATATCTGTGTTTTCCAATGGTCTTAGGCGACTCTACTAGCAATTCTCGCCTGTGGGTCACAACCCCCAGGTTGAGAACGGCTGCCGCAGACCCTAAGGGTCATAGCATTAGAAAAGGACGTGCATTAGGAAGGAAGCCCGAGTGGCTAGGCCGTGAGCACCTGGAGATGGTCTCTCCATCAATGTGACAGCAGGAGAGTTCTTTATTATCCAAACACTCACCAGTACCAACTCTCTCTTAAAAGTAAAAAGTGAGCCCTAGCTTGGCCTAGTGGATAGAGCGTCGGCCTGTGGACTGAAGGGTCCCAGGTTCAATTCTGGTCAAGAGCATATGCCCACGTTGCCAGCTCAATCCCCAGTAGGAGGCATGCAGGAGGCAAGTGAACAATGATTCTCTCTCATCATAGATGTTTCTATCTCTCTCTCCCTTCCTGGGATGAGGAAGGGAGAGAGAGATAGAAGGGAGGGAGGGAGGGAAGGAGGGAGGATGGAGACCTGACCATCTTCCTCTCTGAAATGAAAAAAAAAAAAAAAACTAAGTAAAAAGTGAAAAATTAGTTCCAGCAATAACTGTCTCTGCGAGGCCTCCATTAGGGTCAAGCTGACTGGAAGCCATAACCTCCCACGGTCTGGTCCCGGCAGCCTACTGATGCCGCTGCTTCCACTCTCTCCCGACAGGCGTGAGCAGCGCCGAGGCCCGCCAGCCCGGGAAGTCTTCCCACTTCAGCGTGAACTGGGTCGTGGGCAGTGCGGACGTGGAGGTCCTGGACGCCACCACGGGGAGGCAGAGCTGCGGGGGCTCCTCCCGGCTCTGCAAGCACGTGCTCGCTGCCCGGTGGGCGCGGCTGTATGGAAAGGTGGGTAACACAGCCAGCCCTGGGCTCCCGCCTGGACACAGGCCCAGGGCCCGAAGAATGCCATTGGGCCTGCAGCCAGTGGGACACATGACTCAAGAACTGGCCCCAGGTGTGTTTCCTTTTCCCAGACTCCCCACAGACTTCCGCCAGGCCGGGCCGGGCCGGGCCGGGCCAGCGGCTTGAGAAGGCAGGTGGAAAGGGGCTTGTTCGGGACACCTGGGGTGGCCAGCACAGGACAACATAGGAAAGTCCATAAAAGGCTTTTCAGTTTCGATATCAAGAAACTGGCATTCTGCCAAAACCGGTTTGGCACAGTGGATAGAGTGTCAGCCTGAGGACTGAAGGGTCCCGGGTTCGATTCCAGTCAAGGACACATGCCTTGGTTGCAGGCGCATCCCCAGTGGGGAGTGTGCAGGAGGCAGCTGATCCATGTTTCCCTCTCACTGATGTTTCTACCTTTCTATCTCTCTCCCTTCCTCTCTGTAAAAAAATCAATAAAATATATAAAAGATAAATTAATTTAAAAAGAAAAGAAACTGGCGCTCAGGAGAGGTGCCGGCAGTGAGGGCCAGAGCGGGTTGCCGCTCCTCTCCAGCCCTACAGTCTGTGCGTTTCTACGGCGCCAATTCTGGGCTTGCTTTCTCCTCTGTGAATCGGGTCATGATGACATTTCTGGATTCTAAGCTGTGATATGCATTTCCATGTGTTTCCAAAGCATAGCAGATTGCAACCAAAAAAAAAAAAAAAAGGAAACAAAAACAAAGAAACACATTAAAACTGCTGCGCTGGTCGTCCCACTTTCTCATCCAGGGAAAAGGAGAGCTGAGGTTGACATAGCCAGCAGAAGAACAGGACAGACCTGCTGGTGCTTACAATGAGCACCGTGTCCACTCAGGATCCTGGGAACTGCACACCTCAGCTCTCAGCCTGGCAGTGACCCCGGCGGCCCCACGGGCCCTGGGAACCTGGCCTGCTCTGACCCTGCAGCCCGCCTCCCTTCCTGCCTGCTCTGGGCACTTTGCACCTTCTACCCGCTGGTGGGGACCGGAAGGTCAGAGCAGGCCGTCAGGGCTGACTTGCGAAACGAAGGGGCCTCTTAGATGGCGGTGGCAGAAAGTGGGTGGGCTGGTCTCTCCTCACTGAGCACCCTGCAGGGGGATTGGGAGGCTTTGCCCTTTGGCCCTCCCTGTGCACTCTGATCTCCCCGCTGGGTGGGTTGTCAGGCCCTGTTTGGTCCCACCCTGTGTGGGCTGCAGGCTGTCCCTGTCATGGCTCAGGAGAGGGAACATCCCGGTCTCATGGGCCTCCTGCCGGTTAGACTGTAACTCAAAACCTTCTGGCCTTGCCCCACCCTGCTGCTTCAGTTCCCACAGTCATCCCACACCACCATCCCCACCCCAATCTGAGCCTGATCCTCCTCCAAAGAGAAAAACTACACACAGCGCTTGTGACTGATAGCAGGCACATTACCTGTGCGTTTTATTCCTTAATCACTCACCCTCTGGGGAAGCCGTTTCCCTAATACGGGGGATTTCCCATGGAATGCTAGACTTGCCTGATAATTCTGATGGTTACTTTTGGAATGAATAATTAACTGTAACTAATACAGGGAATGTTTTTGGAAATTTTAGGTGATATTTGACTTTATCAGTAGGTCAATGTAGGGAGAAAGTGTATTCTGTTTTGAACAGCTCTCTTGAGACATAAACATTGCATCCAGTGTGGGGCAAAAGTAGGCTTAAGGTTATGAGTACATGAAACACAGTTTGTTCTTGCATTATTATTTATTATTGTATTCTTTTCCATGCAGGCAACTGTAAGCCTACTTTTGCCCCATCCTGTATATTTAAGGTGTACAGTGATGTAGATATATGTGAAATGACCACACATGTATCAGCTCCACATAGTTACTACCCTGTTTCCCTGAAAATAAGACAGTCTCTTATATTAATTTTTGCTCCCAAAGATGTGCTAGGTCTTATTTTCAGGGGATGTCTTATTTTTCCATGAAGAAAAATACGGTACACAATTTATTGTTAAATGAAAATAAAGGAAATTTATTACCTGTATACGGTACAGTAGTACGGTAGTTGTCAACACAAACCAAACTGTGAATCCTACAGTATCAAGAATTTATTCATTTATTCAATGACAATCATGTCATCATCTTCTGGAACATCATCATAACAATCCAATTCCTGAATTTCCTGGGGAATTTCTTGTGACTCCATTTCTTTCAGAATCAGTGGACCAAATCTCTCATGTTTAGCCTGGGGGGATGGGGGCCTTATTTTCAGGGGGATGCCTTATATTTCACCCAGAAGGAAATCTATAAGTAGGTCTTATTTTTGGAGGATGTCTTATTTTCGGGGAAACACAGTATTTGTGAGTGGATGTGTGTGCGTATGTGTGTGTGTGTGTGTGTGTGTGTGTGTGTGTGTGTACACGTAGTGAGAAAATGTAATCTAAGATCAAGTATATTGAAAACAGATTGTAACCAAAAAAGAAATTAAAAACTAAAAACAGACGGTGGAACCAGGAGCTGATGTTTGCTTGTCACATGCGGGCGGCTGTGCCGTTCGCCTCGGGGGCCCCGCCTCTGCTCGCTGCTCACTCTTCCTCTCGCTCCCGCCCCACAGCTGAGCTCCCGGATCCCGAGCCACGGAGACACGCCGGCCATGTACTGTGAGGCCAAGCTGGGGGCGCGCACCTACCAGTCGGTGAAGCAGCAGCTGTTCAAAGCGTTTCAGAAGGCAGGCCTGGGCGCCTGGGTGAGGAAGCCGCCCGAGCAGGACCAGTTCCTACTCACCCTCTGAGCGGCCGCCCGGGCTCCCGGACAGAGCGAGAAGCCTGCGGAGGCCGGGCGGGCGTGAGGAGCAACGAGACTGTGCTGCCCGGGGCTGTGTGTTCCTTGTCCTTTGGTGTCCCAGGAATACGCGAGCGTGTGGTGTTCAGATGAGCAGCTAGGCTTGAAGTAGGAATGTGCTGCTTCTCGGAGGGCTACTCCCAGGCTGCTGGAACCCGCCCGCCCGCCACACCCACAGGCACGAGTGCGGCGGCTCCCTCTCCTTGGTGTGTCAGAGGGGACAGGACTGTTCCAGCTGCAGGGGTCTGAGCTGCAGCCTCGAAAGGTGGCCCCGGGGCATCACCAGTTAGAAACCAACCTCAGGCGCCATTCACTCCCTGTTCCCCTCCCCAACGCGCTGCACGAGCGTGGCACTTGGTTCTCACTAGCACAAGGTTATAGGTACTTCGAGATAAGCCACAAGGGAAGAGAAAAGCCATGCGCTCCTCCCCAAAGAAGCCAGTAAGGACGTCCTCTCCTTGTCACCATTCGTTCAGTGTTTGACTCCGTCTCCTCTCAAAAAGCATTCGGGATGCATGACCTTAGCTCCTAAAACAGGGCCCGAGAAGCGAGACCCCTGCTTCAGAGCAGAGGCACCAGAGGTGACAAAACGACCCCTGAACTTCCCAGGACCCGAGTGTCTCGGGCGATGCCGGGCCCACCGGGCCCTTCCCCTGCTTGGTGCCGCTGGCAGATAATGGAGTTTGAGCTGTGTAAGGGCAGCCACCACCCCACAGCTTCCTGCCTGGTAACGAGGGGACCCCATCCTAGACCGAATTCTGACTTGGGAACTAAATTGTTCTTAGAAAGCAAGCACCAAACACTCCCAAACAACCTCGACTCTGAGCTTGAGCGCCCGCCAACTCTCTGTTCCTTTAGATCAGTGTTTCCCAAAGTGTGGTACGTGTACCCCCAGCAGTACGGGAAGAGATTGGTGGGGGGTACACGTTGCACCGGAGTTTGGTGGGGATATGCACTGCACCGTGCTTAGCTGCGCCTAATTCTATGTTCTCATGAGTACGAGGGATACTCAGCGTTACAAAAATTATAGAAGGGGCACACATATGTCAAAAGTTTGGGAAACACTGCTTTAGGTCAACCCTCTCGACATCTTGCATGACAGAAGGAATTCATTGAAAGCAGCTGTGCAAATGCAGGAGGCAGGATCCTGTCGCCTCCAGAGCAGGCAGCAGACAGCAGAGTCCTCCTGCACACGCTGGACGAGGCAGGGCACCATCCTGAGAGTCAGGGGCAGGACAATACAAAGCGAGGTGCCCCCCTAGTATACTGTAGTCAGTCCATGCCCTTTGAACTGTTGCTGTGACCACTTGAGAGCTCATATCTAACATCCTTCATGCTCGTTGACGGGCCTCTAATATCTCCAGTTACAAGCCCCATATCTGAACGCATTGTGCTAAGTAGCAAAGCTTAGTAGTAGCCAGCTCTGGTATCTGGGCTGCCCGTCAGTAATCCCAGCCAGGTGGAAGCACCTTGGGGACACAGGCTCCCACTTAACCCAGGAAAGACGAGCATAACATCAGGCTCTATATATTCTGGTACAAATTACAGATGTCACACCAGTGAGTCAAAAATGAAACAAGCTGAATTGTAGGTATTTGTTCAAAGATAATAAGTAGAGACATGAGTCTGGAAATAGAAGCTTTTCCTGGGATTTCCTATCACGTCAAATGTAGCCCTCCTGATTTTTAGAAAGGAAAAGGGCACTGAAGTAGACGACTTCTTCAAGATTAAATTTCAAAAGAAATGAAAATGTTTTGCAAATATGGCTCACATTAATCACTCATAAAAATTGAAATGAAATCTTAAGTTAGTACAAAAGCTGTGATAAAACAGCCAGTTTATATTATTAGTTTCTGACGGTCTGATGCGGGTTAAAGAACCAAAAACCTTGAGAGCTGATTGACGACTTAGACTCTCAGCTGCCATGTCTGGAGCCCGACAGCAGCAGGCGTGGGCGATCTGGGTTGGCGTCTGAGGCCTGAACCTGAGCTGCCAGCATCCTCACCTGCTGCCTGGAGAAGTGTGCATACGCTTTACACTGTCGGCTCCAAATAGCACTCCCTCTCCCAGGGAGCAAGCACTGGCGGCAGCAGTCCTGACCGCCGCAGGAGAGATGCCAGCTAGCCGGAGGCCGGACCAGCCTTCAAATAGCACAGTTGGTCCAGTGCAATTCCAGGCACCTGGATGGCATTCTCCTGCCCCACAAAGACAACGCCCACAACTCCTGAACTGCACCAGTGTGGTCACAAGTCATTTTGCCTAAGGCACCGGCTCTCTGGAAACAACCTCAAACTTCACTAAACTATAAACTTCTACTTCCGGAGAAAGCCACACACACCAACGCTGCTGTCCCCATCAGCACCAAAAATTCAGAGTAGTCTGCTAGGCGCACAGGGAAGCTTCAGAGGAGCGATGAGGCTCTGCAGAGGTAGACAGAGAGCAGGTTCCAGTGTAGCGGGAAGTCTGTCCAATAGCCTGACACGCCACCGCCGAGGCGCCTGTCGGTGAGTGGGACGTGAAGAAGGAGCCCAGGGAGGAGGAGACACTTGTAGGCTGTGGGCACACAAGGGGCAGCCAGGGGAAGTGCGTGAGCCGACCGGAAGCACCTGCCGAGAGCTCAGAGTGCTGCCAGGAAGGCCCCGGAGCGGCTGGAGGGGTGGTCGTCAGCCCAGAGACAGAGGTCTCGCAGGGAGCCCGAGGGCTTCACTCTCTCTTCAAAGTCCAAAAGGACATCCCAACGCTGCGTTAGGCCGGGTCTCCCCTGGATGTGCCAGATGGAAAATCTGATGAGTTGGAGTCCTGAGAGGAGCCCACATCCACCTGACCACCTGAGGTTTCCGTGAGGACGACAAAACAGGAGCAGGTGGCGTGTAACGTTTAGTCACCTTGAAAACGTGACAAGCCAAACAGAGGGAAGATGGACAGACGTAAAGTCAGGGTCTCCCCAGGCGACACCCACCACCCCACCGCCCATCGGAATTGGCTCAGCATCACCATCCTGCAGCACCGATGGCTCACAACCTTCCCACCTTCTGTGTGTATCTCTCTTTAGCCCAGATACTAAACTGCAAGTGCAATCCACACCCTCCTTATCAACCTCTAGAGCACGTGTTGCTCTCCTGCCGGGGAGATAAGCCCTGGAAGCTTCCCTGCCTGGTTCTCAGCTGGAGGGGTCGCTGGGGAGAAGGCCTCGGGTTGCGTGGGCTCGGCATGCCCCGTTCCAGCGCAGGTTCACGCAACCTGCGGCTGCACGTTATGGGACTTAGGATTTCTTTGGGTTTTGTTTTTGCCAGGGAAAGGATTTGCGGGTCTGTAACTATGGTTTGTTTTTATTCCTTGTGGTTCTCTTTGAGTCTGTATATATTTTTCTTGCCATCACTGGTCTTGCTCCTCAGACACATCCAGTTGTGTTACTTTTCAAGCAAATACAGCTCATAGTTTTCCCACATAATTTCCTTTTCAGGCGAAGCTGTTCTTATCAATAAAGTTAAACGTGTGTTTTTTCCTTTGATTTGCTGTTTACCACACCTGGAGAGCCATAGACAGTAAATACATGGTATAGCAATGCCCAGAGTAGAAGAATTAGAGTATTTTGATGAAATCCTATTTTTAGATTATAAAATTTAAAATGTGTCTATATATCTTGTTTAAAGAATTTAAAAAAGACATTTAAAACTTAGACATTTTTAATTTGGGGAAACTTCTATACCCATTTTTTTTAAAAAGCCATTCTAATGACATCTTCTGTGCATTTGGCCCAAAATACAATAAACATCACTTTCTAGTAGAGACCAAAGGGGAGTTCGGGGCCCTCTTTCTGTGCCCTAGCGCTGACTGCTAACTCTGCAAACTGGTGGGCCTGTGCTGGTTTATCCACTGCCTTCCTGAGCAGAGTTCACAGAGCCCGTCGCTCTACCCAGGATCAGGACAGTCCACACCGCTCGCATTCCCAGCTCTGAGTTCATGTGGAGTTCGGGGTAGAGTGAGAAACTGGAAGCTGTGTTTCAGGAAGGGCTGTACCACCATCAGGCAGCACTGAGCTGGGACAAGACCCCTCTGAGGTCTTGCTGGCAGTTCATGCTCAGGCACAGTGATGAGACACGTGGGGTGGCCTAGGGACAGGGCTGAGGTGGGGGACTGACAACCTACAGAGCTAGGGACCGCTTGCCGCTGTCCATGGTCCTAACCCGGTTGCAGCCTGGAGCATTGCGTTTCTGGGGCCACTGGAATCAGATGAAGGGTAGCAGACTGAAGGAGAGCGACAATGCCGGCTGCAGAATGATGGCTTTGGAAAACAAATACAGCACCCAGGATTCTGGGAATCCAGACAGAGAGATGACCATCGTTACCCCTGTCCACTTTTCCTCTCACCAGTGCTGCTTCTCTGATTTTCTTTCTCATATTTCCTCTCCCTCCCCTTCCTGTTCCCTTTCTTATTACCTGTCCTTCCCTATCCAGACACCTCTGACTCCTGAGATTCAAGTCTCAGGCAGATGTCTGCCTTGAGCTCCACTCAGCTGATCTGTGAATCGGCTGGGCGCACAGGACGAGGCAGAAGCCCCATGTGACTTCTTGTCCAGAGGGCTTCACGAGAGTTCTTTTCGGGGCTCCTGGAATATGTTCGCTCAGTCTGACCTTCACCAAAGGGGACAATGATGGCCACACCCCTAGAAATTTAGACCAGAGGGCACCACTCCTGCAGAAAACTGCAGACTGTATCAAACCCTGGGGAAAGAAATACCTTACTTCCCAACTCAGCATTTCAAAGACAAGTCGGAGGGACCCAATATCCTCTAAGGTACAGATAAAAGACCTGGGTTCTAGGGCCTCTTTTCACACAGGCACTAGATTTCTATCTCTCTGCAGTGTGCGCATCAGTAAAAACAGGAGAAAAACACTAACCCAGCAGTGCCCAGTGAACTTTCTGCTAATTTTCAGCATTTTTTTAAGCAAAATAAACTTAATGAATAGTATTCTTAAGAGAAGGTTTGTACATAAACAGCATGACTGAATGGCAACACTGTACCAATGGATGTACATTTGTAATATTTGTAAAAAAAAAAAATCCAAAATCTTAAAATATGAATTTACATATGTTAATTTTCCTCTAAGTTCTGTACATTGCACTTCAGTGATATCTGATAAGTGAATGTTTCTGTTAAGTGAATAAAAATATCAAGTAAAATTTTGCGTGCTTCATAGGTTGTTGGGCCTTTTTCATGGAGCAGCATTCGGGGAAACTCTGTAGAACACACTGTGTAGGTTTAGAATCCATGCAGGGTTCCCCCATTCCAAAAAAATGGCACACACCACCCTAAAACCTTTTTCTTTTCATAATGATTGTGTTCGTTAGTGGATCCTGCCAGATCTTACCCTTATAGATGTTATGTAACTGAACTACTGAAAATATCACACACACACCCTGACTCAGCTTCTATTAGTTGCATAAAATGCAACAAATCACTCAGCAGGTGACTTGGCCCCCAACTTTCTTGCCGTTAAGTGTGGGAACAGCCAGCCCACTGAATTCCGTGTGCACAGGGGAATGGCATGTTGGGATGATTCCGGGCTTTGAGGCGTTGAAGAGGACATTGAAATGTTCTGAGTCTTCCGCCCAAACGTGCCCTCATGCAGAAAGCACAGGACTGGCCTGATGGCTTCCTGTAGGAGACAAGGCCAGATGGGTATCGGGACACAAGAAACACCTAAAACCTCACTCGGAGTCCTCAGCTCCACTCTGCCACACAATGCAGGGAACCTCCCTCCAACACGTTTGGTCCCTTTCTGGGGTCGGCTGAGGGACATGGAAATTTCAGACATGGAAGTAACAGACATGCTGTGCACAGGGCTGACACTCCCAGTCAGGTTTCTTGTTGTGAGCACTCCTCTGGTTTGTCACAGCTCCTGCAATTCCCTTCCCAGGCCTTTCGGGCTGGCAGGTGTGTGTGGGGGGGTGGGGGTTTGGGGGGTCCTTACATTTTGTTCGGTCTGCACAGGTTTTCCATTAACCACCGTGACATTCAGCTCAGGTGTGAAGGTAAATCTCGGGGTGGATACACGTTGGAGTGTGGGGAGATCTTAAAATCAATGCCCTGGGGACGTTCTGACATGTTCTGTCACCCTCAGGTCTGGTGGGGAGCACTGGGCAGCGTCTCCTGTTTCAAGTCATACAGTAAGTTGCCCATAATGGCAAGGACACGTAAGGCCACAGTCACTTGTCGGGAACAGAGGGGATCTGAGTGCTGCGCCTCAGGAGTCAGGGATGGGATTACTGAGCCTGAGAATCAGGTCATCTGGTGGTAGCATTGTTATGGCTGGGAGAGTGAACGCTCCCAGACACCTCTTCATGGTCCTCAGAAGGGACTCTGGACGGCACCCAGACCCGCCCTCTCTCAAAGGCCCCCTCCTACGAGAGAAGAGCCCTCGTTCCTGGAAATGAGCAGTCTGGTTCCCGGTCACCTCCTTGAGCTTGGTGCTCCTGCATGTTCACCCAGATCATGCTTCATGCCCGTCGAGGCCTCGCCTGCCCTTGCTGGGAGCACGGCAGCCTCATTTCTTGTGGCATTTTTCTTTCTTGTTGGGAATTATTTTAGTGAAACATGAAGTTTATGATATATTGACTCAGTGAAAGGTTTCGGTGAAGTGCACATTTCCCAAGGACAGTGACAAGAGTCCGCTCTGACTCTTAAAGCTGGGAAGGCGAGTGTGAAGCATGAAGGACACACGGCCAGGCCAGCGCAGTGATGCACGATGCCGGGCCCACTCCGCAGCTGTTCAGTTCGGGCTCCTTTGGTCAGGCTGCCTGGGCGGCAGAAATCCACTCTGTCTGCCAAGTGAGTCTCACAAACCAGTGCCCTTACAGAGCCAGCCTTCTGGAAAAGTCTTTCTATCAACAAAGACAGAGAGTGGATAGGCTCCAGGATAACAATGATGGACTCGATGATGACCTGCCCCGAAGTGGTCACAACTGCGCCCTTGCCTTTCAGAATTACACGTTACTGGGCTAAATCTGGGACTGAGCTCACTAAGAAGGTGAGTGTTTAACGTAGGGCCCCCAGATGCTCAGAGCTGGAGCTCCCTGCAGGATGTTCTGAACAGCGTCTCTCCCAACCCTGGGAAACAACGTCTCTGAGCAGATCAGAGCCTGGGGAGGGGATGCTTCTGCAGCCGGGAAGCGGACGTCTCCTCAGCTCTGTGTCGCTCGCTGAGTGCAGAGGCCCAAGCAAACCGCAGCCTGAGCATAAAATGGCTAATTCTTACCTCAGAGTAAAGAGCAACACAGACACAAACTCAAACCAAAAGGTGCTGTGCAAACATCAGTGGCTTTTCTTCATAGATGTTGAGTACACAGGGCAGGTGGCCCAGTGAACTTCTGGAAAACCAGGTCCACTCAGAGATTTCAGGATTTCAGTAGTAAGAGCAACACAGCTCTGCAGGGTTACAAACTACTGGAGAATGGAAGAAGGAATTTAACCCAAGGAGGGTAACTTGTCACAGAGACAAGAATGAAGTGATGCCACTTTTATAGTGCTCAAGAGAAAAGAAAACATCAGGAAAATGATCAAGCATGTAAATATATATATATTATCTAATAAAAAAGTAATATGCAAATTAACCATCGCCCAGCTACACCCACAAGTCATGCCCACCAGTCACACCCATCAGAGAAGGTATGCAAATTAACCCCTACCAAGATGACTGTAGCCACAGAGAGCAAGAGGGAGGCTTGGGTTTCCCTGGCAATGGAGGAAGCCAAGCTTTCTGCACACCCTGGTTGGCTGAGGCCTCCACTCAAGGGTACAAAATTTCAATTATAGAAGGTAAATAAATTCCAATAGAAATGGCAGCAGCCACTGAGCTGGAAGAGCAGGAAGCTTCCCCCAGGCGATGGAGGAAACCAAGCTTCTACAGCCCTGGCTGGCTCAGGCCTTCACTCCAGGCTACAATGTTTCAATTGTAGAAGATACATAAATTCCAACAGAAATGGCTGCCACAGAGTGAGCAGGAGGCTTGGCTCCACACCAGGCTACAAAGTTTCAATTGTGGAAGATAAATAAATTCCAGATACCAGGGCCTCTGCTTGGGTTGCTGGGGGAAGGGGGGAGGCATGGCCAGCCTGAAAACCACCACAGATCCCTCGCCCAGGCCACCCCATGCCCCAAGGGAACCCCCACCCTTCAGGGAAAACCAGCTGGCTCCCTTCCATGCAGCAGGCCTCTATCTTATCTAATAAAAGAATAATATGCAGATTGACCATGACTCCAACACACAAGATGGCTGCCCACATGTGGTCAAAGATGGCTGTCCCCATGTGGACACAAGATGGCCACCACAAGATGGCCAGCAGAGGAGGGCAGTTGGGATTGACCAGGCCTGCAAGGGAGGGCAGTTGGGGGCAATCAACTCTGCAGGGGAGGACAGTTAGGGGTGACCAGGCTGACAGAGGAGGGAAGTTGGGGGCAAACAGGCTGGCAGGGGAGCAGTTAGACCTCAATCAGGCTGGCATGGGAGTGATTATGGGGTGATCAGGATAGCAGGCAGAAGCGATTAGGGGCAATCAGGAAGGCAGGCAGGTGAGCAGTTGGGAGCCAGCAGCTCTGGATTGTGAGAGAGATGTCCGACAGTCCGTTGGACTGAGGGACAACCCCCCCCCCCCCATGTACGAATTTCTAGTATATACATAAAACAGTCTGAATGCTTCTGTCCCCAAAATTCATGGTGAAAATCCCCAAGATAATGGCATTAGGAGGCGGGTCAGGAGGGTGGTGCCCCATGATGGGATTAGTGTCCTAATAAAAAGCTCCAGGGAGCTCCCTCTCCCTCCACCAGGTGAGGACCCGGTGAGAAGCCGCCTTCTGTGAACCAGAAAGAGGCTCTCACCAGGCACTCAATCTGCCAGTGCCTTGATCTTCAACTTCCAGCCTCCAAACTGTGAGAAATGAATGTCTGCTGGTTATGCCTCCATTCGTGAAGTTTATTGTGCAGCCCAAACAGATTGAAACAAAAAACAAGGGGAAGGAGGACTCAGAAAAGACTACCAGTTGTCAACCAGAAGTCTGTGGGCTTTGAGGAAGAAATTCCGTGGCCAGTGAAGGGTGGACGTGGCACAGTGAGGTGAATGGGGCAGGGATAGGGCAGGAGGAAGGCGAGTGCAGGTGGAGGCCTGGGAGGAAGGGAGGGAAATGGAGGTGTTAGTAGGAGGGCCTAGCGGGGTGCTCAGCACAGGGGAAGTCAGAGGGTAGATCCTACAAGGACCAGGGCCACCAAGGGGCCTCCTGGAACTGGGCTGGCACACAAGGATGGGCAGAGGCCGCTGTACTCCCCAGCCTTCAGGAGAGGCCATCAGTAAATGGGCCCCAGTGGGACAGCAATTCGGGGCTGCTTTTCAAAAAACTTAATGTGTCCCCTGTGGCTAGTGTATGGTAGGTGTTCCATAAAGATTTGCTAACAAACAAATAAGCCAGCATTTCTATGGGTAAAGAGGAAAGGAAGAGAGACTGGGACTGAGTAAGAGACAGCATCAAGCACTTTACATTCAGTTACACGGCGAGGGGAGAGTCAGAGATCCTCCAGCACACAGCATGTCCCTGCCTGCAGGACTCCTCACGCCTGCACACCCTCTCCCTTCTCTCTCTCACACTTACATTTCACAGGTGCACAACATACAAAGGCATTGCTCTGGAGTGTCCTCCTTAGAAAACCACCTGCTCACCCCTGTTCCAATCGAGGAACCATCATCCTGCTCAGCAAATGTCACTTCCACTTTGCTTCCCCTTCGGTTAGGCTAAGTGAGTAACTGTCCCTGCGCCCAGAGCCCGCCACCTGGTGGCACTGCCCTGGATGCCAGTGACACCTCGGCAGGAGTCCCCAGGTCTCTCAGGCCTGAGATCGCAACCATCAGTTCCCATTTGTGTGAAACACCTTACGGCCTCACTGGGAGCCTGACACAGGCTCCAGGACACAGGGCTAATGGTGGGCCCTGGGGAGAGCCACACAGGCACAGGTGCAGGCGCAGGCTGGGGCCTCACACACTAAGGTGAGGTGCGGGGTGTAGAACAAGGACCCAGAGGTCAAACCTTGGGGGTGGGGGTGTCACACTGGGGCTTGGGCCACCATCAGCATAGAGAACTGGCTCCTTTCCCAGCAGCTCTGGCTGGAGTCCGGACGCAGCCCTTCCGGCTCTGCACATAAGTCTTTGACAAAGGAGGCCTCATTACTCTCCATTTTGGTTACCTGAAGTGGCTCATTTGAGAATAAATGGTAACATGCTCTCCAATATCAAAGGAGGTCAGCCAGAGAGCCCAGGAGGGTCTGGAGGCAGAGGAGTGTGGGGCGCCTTGGAGGTGGGGAGGATAACCCCCCACTCTCAGCATAGGCCCCTCCTTACCTCCCCAAGCTTGTTAAATACCGAGGCACGTGTTATCTCTTAGAATACCAAGCACAGGCCCCAAGGAGAACAGAACCCTAAGTGTCACAGGCTTCACGCCTGATGCTGGAATCCTACCGGCGGTTTCAGGCACTCGATGGGCAGTGGACGCCCCTGTCTGTGCTCTCAGGCTGCGCAGACTCACACAGAGCGACCGGCCCGGTGTTTGTAGAGCTGGTTTTCAGTGAGTCGAGTCAATTTTCCCACAGAGACCTACGTTCACTCTCTCTGAGGCATCGTATGCCATGGAACCCCAACTCTTCATCTTTTAGAAACAGAATAACACCTAAACTGAAGAATTCTTATGAGGAGTCGACGAGATAACATGTGTTTAAAAAAATGGGTGTTCAAAATTGGTGCAGCCAATTTAAAATTGGAAACAGTATGGAAGTTCCACAAAAAAAAAAAAAATTGAAAATAGAACTAGCATATAACACAGTGATTCCACTTTGGGGTATTTATCCGAAGAAATCCAAGACACTCAAATGGATATATGCATCCCTGGAGGGAGTGGCTCTGGAGTTAAGCCTCGGATTGACCTGTGGCAGAGCCACACTGGCCGGGCTAGAGTTCCTATGATTTTAGCTTGTTGTGCAAGTAGGAAAGAACCGTATATGACAGCTTCAAGGAGAGACTCTGTGAAGAGAGAAAGAGCCAAACAGGCTGAAGGAAGATGACACTGAGACATCGGAGGTGGGAAACCCCCAGCTGACACACTTGAGTAACAGGATGTGTAGTGAGAGAGGAGCTCATCAAAGCGTGAGGGGCATGACTGCTGACCTTCTACCTCTGGGAGGGGGTTATGAACAAAAGGCTGTTAGACACCCCGGCCATGGATGTTCCTGCCACAAGCACAGAACTCTCACCTGGAGCACACCCAGGGAGACCAGAGAGCTGCACAGGTGGAGAGACTCACAGTCCCCAGAGTTAGGAACTGTGACAGTGGTTGGTACACCAGCCCCTGAGCCGGGATGGGTGGCCTAGAATCCCCTCCGCCTCTTACACTCCGGGATGAGACCATGGGAAGGAACTGGCCTCTGTGTCTTCGTTTCCTCATCGGGATATTGTGGATAATCATCCTACCCATGGCACTGGGTGGCTGAGGTCATCTGGTCAAGTGCCCCTTAATGAGGAGACGTTCTGAGAAATGCATCTCTTGGGTGATTCCATTGTGCAAACATCACAGAGCACACTCACACAAAACTTGATGGCAGAGCCCCTGGCTGTAATGGTATGTACTGTACTTTTATACTATGGACAGCACCGTAGGCTTGTATCCACCAGCATCACCACAAACGTGTGCAAGGCATGGTGCGATGACATGTTGTCGGCTCTGACATCAGTGAGTGACATCATAGCTCCATTAAAACCTACGGGTCCACTGTCACATTTGCTTCCCGTCATTGAGCAAAATGCTGGGGTGGTGGGGGCATGAGTGGGAAAAGGTGGGGGATTGGACTAGGGGGTTGAGGAAAAATATGTCATACTTTAATCAATAAATTTTTTTTAAATGCTGTTGTGTAGCACATGGCTGAACACAAAGCCTGAAACATAAATACTGGACGTGAATTAGTTGCCACCGATGGTGGGAGGGACTAGTGAAACAGAAACCGCGTCCCTGGGTGGCCTGCTGATCCGCCTCCATTATCAGGCATGTGCCCAGGTTTATATGACTCACCTCGCTGTAGAGAGACGTCATCCTGGGACCTAAATCTAGGAGCATCAGTAGAGGACTGAGGACACCAGAAACCTTAGGGAGTCAGAGTCCTGCATAAGAAGGGGGAGCAGGAGCTAACGAAGGCCCTGGTTGCCATGAAGTTACACCAGACAGTGCTGCGGAAACAAACCCCTTCCCCAGCGGCCGTCCTGGGTTTGCCGAGTGAGCGCATGAGCAGAGCCAGTCTCAGCAGCTGCAGCGCCCAGTGCTCTTCTTCCTCTTGGTAAGATGTTAAGGACTTCCCTCCCTTGTCATCAAAGAGCTTTCTCTACGCAGTGGAGGAGGGCTGTGCTAGGGAACAAGTGCAGCTCCTCTCAGCCTGGACACTGGCATTAGACCATCAAGGCTGCCTGGCCTGTAGCTTCAAAAAAAATACAAACTTTCTCCTGACTCAGGGCGGTTAAATCCAACATAAGCAGCAAGAATGCTCAATGAACACCTTCTGGGCATCGCTGGAGATATAAGAGACAAAATAGCCAAAACCGGTTTGGCTCTGTGGATAGAGCACTGGTCTGCGGACTGAAAGGTCCCAGATTCGACTCCAGTCAAAGGCATGTACATTGGTTGTGGGCACATCCCCGTAGGGGGTGTGCAGGAGGCAACTGGTCGATGTTTCTCTCTCATCGATGTTTCTAGCTCTCTCTCTCTCTCTCCCTTCCTCTCTGAGGAAAATAAATAAAATATATTTTAAAAATTTTTGTAAAAATTAAATTAAATTTTTAAAAAGAGACAAAACAGGTAACAGCACAGGGAAGGAACTCAGTACATGTTTGATAGAAAACCCCGCATCTCCCTTTAAGTAAGTTCAGTCAAACTAGGGAAACGAAGTAGCCACTCTGTTCCCTCCTTTTCCCAATTCTAAGTCTACTGCTTGTCCTTAAATCCCCCAAACTCAAGCAATTGACCAGCACCGTGCTTCAAACCCTGGCACGGGAAGGGCGAAGCACAAGGTTGTGCAGCCATCACCAGTGTCTAATCCAGGACATCTACCCTTCCCACCACCCCCACCTCCACCCCTGGATAGAAAGGCTGTCTCTCCAGTAATCACTCCCTATTGACAGCTCTCCCAGATCCTGGAAGCACAAATCTGGTTTCCATCTTCACATATTTGCCTGTTCTGGCCGTTGCATATGGAAACCTCCAGCTGGTGGCCTTTGTGTCTGGCTATGTTCACGTAGCAGGATGTTTTCAAGGTTGTTTCTGAATCATATCCCAGTGTGTGGATATGAGCTGCCGGACATTCAGGTTGTTCTCACTTTGTGACATCAGGAGTGATGCAGCTTTGAGGGATCACATACAAGGTGTGGACAAGCAGAGCCAGCTCTTCCTGGGGGTGAAATTTTACCACAAGAGGCCCCGCCCAGGAAGATCATTTTCCTCATCGACCAACACAAGCAGGATTTTTCACAGGTCATGTGTTCTTTCAAAATTCCTCATGCAGTCCTAGCTGGTTTGGCTCAGTGGACAGAGTGTCGGCCTGTGGACTGAAGGGTCCCAGGTTCAATTCCAGTCAGGGCCACATGCCCAGGTTACAGGCTCCATCTCCAGTGCAGGGCGTGCAGGAGGCAGCCGATCAGTGATTCTCTCTCATCGTTGATGTTTCTACCTCTCTTTCCCTCTCTCTTACTTTTTGAAAGCAATAAAAAAAAAATTTTTTTTAATAAAATAAAATTCTTCCTGCAATGTCATGAAGTATAATAAAACAGGAACACCTGGTGAAACTTGGGAGAAGTTTCATTGAACATTTCTGAGACACCCGCTTCCTACGAGACCCTGTGCCAGGTGCTGTGGGGATAGAGACAAGGTGGTCTGTGCCAGAGCAGCTCCTGCTCCAGTGGAAGCCAGTGGCGAGTCCTCCACTCCAGGCCTGCAGAACAAGCTCTGTCATGAGCAGTTCTTCATACAGAAGAGCAAAGGCAGCTGAGGATTCTCACCGGGCGGACAAATCAGATGAGCTGGGGCAGGCGTCCCAGAAACTGGTGCAGGGCTCGCTCCTGCTGTAAAACACCTACACAAGACCTAAGACCTCATGGAACAGCTAGATCCTCACCTTGTGAGATGTGAGGTGGGGGTGGTGGGAAGGGTAGATGTCCTGGATTAGACACTGGTGATGGCTGCACAACCTTGTGCTTCGCCCTTCCCGTGCCAGGGTTTGAAGCACGGTGCTGGTCAATTGCTTGAGTTTGGGGGATTTAAGGACAAGCAGTAGACTTAGAATTGGGAAAAGGAGGGAACAGAGTGGCTACTTCCTTCAACTCAACCATCTTTTTTTTAATGCCATCCTTATAAAAAATCCAATTCCCACATGTTCTTTAGTCTCTTGGTGGACTTTCCTGGTCCCCATTTCTTTAATCTAGTGGTCATACTCTAATAATATGCAGCCCTAATTACTAAAGATTTAAGTGGTTTTTAATTTCTAGTAATCCTCTGCATTCATCTGGCATGTTTTAATGCATTGCTCATTTTTTTTATTAACTTGTCTATAATTCTATGATTGTTTTTCCTGGGATTACTTTAAGTTTACTTTAAAGTTAAAGAATATCTTTAGGATTGATGTCTTCCTTGCCAAAAACACAGAGTACCTTTCCATATATTCCATGTACCCTTCCCAAAAATGTCCATGTCTTAATCCCTGGTCCTGTGAATATGTGACATTCCACGCAAAGCGGAATTCATGCTGAAAGTGAAGTTGTGGGCGCTGATCATGTGACTTCAAGTTGGGAGCTTAATCTGAGTGTTCTCACCACAGAAAGAAGGTGTAACTCAGGAGGGGATAGAACCTTAGGGTGGTGATCACTTCTGTGTGTACAAACATCAGCTCACCAAGTTGTATGCCTTAAATATGTACCAATTTTAGTTATCAGATGCACCCAAATAAACTATGGTAAATAAACAAAAACAAAAAACAAAAGGAAGGGTGTGGGGTAAGTCATCTACAGTTGCAGCAGATGAAGCTACAGAGGCTCATATGTGCATGCTTAGATGTGCACACGTGTGCATCCATCATGTGTGTGCATGCTTCCATCATATGTCTACATGTGTATTTGTGCTTCTGTCATAGGTGCATGTGGTCCTCATTTGTGTGTGCATTCCTGCACATGTGCACCTCTACCACATGGGTGTTCATGTCTGTGTTTCCATTATGTGTGTGCATATTCTTCCATTGTATGCCTATAGATGTGCTCACGTCTGCTTCCATGTGTGTATGTACGTATGTTCATGTCTCCATTGTTATGTGTGTGCCTGAGCTATGTACTCCACACATGTGCATGTGTCCCTACAAATGTGCATGTGTGCCTATCACTTGTGCATGTGCATGCCTGCTTCCATTATATGTGCCTGCTTCCATTATGTGTGCCTGTATGTGTGCATGTTTCCCCCGTCATGTGCACATCTGTGCATACCCCATCATGTGTATGGGTTTATACTTGTGTGTGTATGCATTGCTTACATCACATGTGCATATCCATTCATGTGCATATGTGAGTTTCCATCACAAGGGTGCATGCCTCCCTGATGTGTGCAGATGTGCAAGTGTGTGCCTTACATGTGCATACACATGCCTATGTATGTATGTTCCTCCATCCCATTGTGTACAGGCCTGCACATCTGCATGTACATGCCTCCATTGTGCATTGCATGTGTGTGCATGTGACGGAGGAGGGCACGGGTACCTGCGGTGGATCAGAAAGGGAGAAGCGCCGGAAGGAGCTTGAGGACAAAGATGACAACCACGTAAGTGGCCCTGGCAGTCTGTGCCGGAAGCTCAATGCCCAGCCTTTCCACCGGGCAGACCAGCTAAAGTCCCTCCTGTCAGCCAGGATCATGGTTTCCACGCGGCAGAGATTGTGGAGATACTCCTCTTCCCTTCTCTCTCCTCCTCCCGCAAAGGGGCCGCAGAGCCACTCACTCCAGCAACAGCTTAGCGTCGGGGCCAGGCAGCCGCTTGCAGAGGGACTCACGTGCAGACTAAAACCGGACATTGCTGAGTGAGGCGCCTTCCACCCGGGACGTCTGAAAACACTGATAACTGCCACAGCCACCGTCCCGCTGCGCTCCGGCTCCCTCGCGGCGTCTGCCCCGGGGCTCCCCGTGCAGGAGGGGACGATGACCCCTGCTCTCTGAGGCCAGCAGAAATGGGTCTGGAACACGGCATAGGAATTCAGTGCTTCCACATTTAAACTGACTTAGGAGATGCTACTGACTAAAGAGCTAAAAAGGGTGGGTTGCTATTTTCGTGTATTAATAATAGTTTTCCAAGATTTAGAGGAGTTGCCGAGACCGGTTTGGCTCAGTGGATAGAGCGTCGGCTTGGGGACTGAAGGGTCCCGGGTTCGATTCCGGTCAAGGGCATGTACCTTGGTTGAGGGCACATCCCCAGTAGGGGGTGTGCAAGAGGCAGCTGATCGATGACTGACTCTCATTGATGTTTCTAACTATCTCTCTCCCTTTCTCTCTGTACAAAATCAATAAAAATATATTTAAAAAAAAGATTTAGAGGAGTTTACTATGGCATGAAATAGCTGCTGATGCAGTAAGCAGAGAACCGGTTGGGCTCTTTAGGATAGAGGGGAAGGAGCCTCAGGGAGAAGTTGCCAGCGAGTGCACAACTGGCATGAGCATGAGGTCTGAGGAAGGGGACTGAGAGGCCAGGAAGGTAGAGGTGGGGGTGCAATGCAAGCAATCCTTTACAAGCTGGGAGATACTTCATCAAGTCCACGTTCACACTCTCACCCAGCATCTCCCGAGGGCTGCCATGAGTTAGGCCTCATGTTACGGTTCCTAATAAATCTTGCCATCTATAGGATGGTAAAAAAATATAGCCGATAATTATAGTACAATGTGACCGATATTATGATAGTGGTTTGGAAGGAGTATCAGTATTATTACCACAGATTCCTCAGATATTAAATGATAACAAGGGGAAATAATATGAACAACTTTATGCCAAAAGTTCAACAGTTCAGATGAGAACACATTCCTGAGACACATAAACCCCCAAGGCTTACTCAAGTATAAATTTAACTTACAGTTTAAAATGCTGTTTCCCCCCAATCACAGACTGTGAGGATAAACATTCTTATTCTGATATGTGGTCGCTGCTCAGCACAACTTTTGGACTGTCTCCTGGATTTGAAATTATCTCCAGCCCCAGTTTATGAGCAACATAAGAAAACTACTTTTACTGTTTTATGACTGCACCTGGTAAACGAATCCTTATTACATTTCCCACTTTCAAGCTGGGATTTCCAAAACATATTTGAAAACAACCCAATTTAGACACAGTGCAACACTGCTGGCTTACAATTTCCTCAGTGACTATGTTTTTCAAGAACATTATCCTGGAACAAAATTGGCTTTCATTTCCTCCTCTGGACTGTACACACCAACTGAAAATCAGACATTTTAGAATAATAAAACTACCTGTTTGTAAGTAAGAAAAGCACTAATATTTGAAGTGAATAAAATATGGTTATTCACTAACCTTGAAACTAATGTGGTTTAAAATATTACTATAATCCTCCCATTTTGATAACAGCATTCATTTTATCCAACTGGAATAATACACATTTTTCTCTTTAGAATTGTTTTTACTACTCTTTTAATGGTATTAGATGCTTGAAAGGAATATTTGCAAAGATAACTTAAAAGTATGAACATCGAAGCAGAGATTTGTGTACTCATCATCTAAATTAAGCATCAAATCAGATATTGCCAATTCTGGGCTCATACTGATCCCGTCCTCTGCCTCCCACCCACACTCCTCTCCTGGCCCAGAGAATGCCATGCTGAATTTTGGGTTTTCATCCCCACGTCCCCATGTATGTGAACATAATCAGACATATGTGGTTGGGCTTGTGTGTACTTCGTAAAAGCGGCATCACACTGTGCATACTCCAGCGGCCCACGTCTTCATTCACCACTGTGCTCCTAAGATCAACACGGCAAACAGCTGTGTCACACTCGTGTTTCCTGGTGCGTAATGTTCCATTGTGCAGACGAACCACAGTTTTTACCAGTCCCTGTCGATGTGCTCAGGTTGCCTCCGGGCTGGTAGCCCTACCTTGCCTGTGTCTCCTGGTGCACATGTGCCCAGGTTCGTCAGAACAGCCGCCCTCTGACTGGACAACACATGGCACGCAGGAGCTTGTCTGCAATGCAGATTCTTAGGTCCTACTGAAAGGTTCTGGGTTGGCAGCTATGAAGTCGGACCCAGGAACCTTCATTTTAATACTTGCCAGGTCTCTGAATACCACACTTGATAAACCATGTTCTTAACTGTATCCCAGTTTTTCTGGAGCAGGAAGTGTGCACATATCCAGACTTACAAACAGTACTTTCCAATTTCCTGTATTAGTTTATATACAAACCAGTAAGTGCATATAAAATATTCCAACAATTTATGTGCTTGACAGAGCTTTTATCAATCTAACAGTTCTAAGATGGTACTTAGATTTGGTCTTAATTTTCATTTTTTTAAATTTCTATATGTATTTATTGGCTATTTAGTTTTCTCTTTTGTGACACATTTATGTCTGTCCCATTCTCCTGAAAACATGTAGAATTTTATTATCCTGAATATTCATGTTTTTTTTAATCAATCTTTATTGTTCATATTATTACAAAGGTTCCTCATTTCTTGCCCCCTCCACCAGGTTCCCACCCCACCCTCCGCCCCCTCCCCATCCCCCATTGTCCTCATCCATAGGTGCAGTTTATGTTCAGTCTCTTCTTCCCTCCCTTTCCCCAATAGTAAATCCCTTTTCAGATAGTAAATCAGTTACTTAGCATTTTCTCAAATCAATAATATTCATGTTTTGTAGTTTATATATGCTACAACTATAATTTGTGATTTATCATTTCACTCTAAGGTATCCTATAATCTTTTACATTTAATATGCTTAAATGTATCAATCATTTTAGTATGGCTAATGTATTTTTAGATAGTTACTTAATAAAGTCCCAAGTCCCAAAAATATTGCTATTAAAAAAATTGTTTTTCCTTTAACACATAATGTGAAATTTATTTTCTTTTGGTGTGAGGCAGGGATGCAAGTTCCTGGTTCTCCCCCACCCCCTCAATATGGATAACCAGTACCACTAAACCCATTACTAAAATAGGCCACTTTCTTCCAGTGATCTGTGACTACATAAATGAAAATATTTCAAGTTTACACATTTGCAAGAATCAATTGGCTTTCTGTTCCACTGATCAGTTCTTCCATTTCCTATGCCAACATCACACTTTGTGGACCACAGCCCTGCCAGGTCGAAGGTCAATCTTTTGTTCTCCTTTCTTCCTCCTCCTCTCTCTCCTTGGGCATCTCATTAACCATGGCCTTTTCTCTTTCTAATAAATTTAAGAATCAGGTTGTCAAACTCCTCAAAACACTAGGGTGAGCTGGACTGGACTTGTACTGAATCTACTTTCCAAAAAGGAAGAGCTGACACTTTTACAATATTGACTCTTCCTATTAATGCACATGATAGTCTCATTTTGTCTTTTTCAATGTCTTTGCAACCCTTTATGTTACTAATATTCCTATGGATAGTTTCAAGTCTCTTTTCTCTTTGCCAGTTGTTCCTCAGCAGGTACCTATGTTTTGTCGTTAGCATAAAATGTGAGCTTTTCAGATACTGAGTGATGTATTTCAATGGTTCTGAAGTTTAAAAACTGTGTGAGAGAGAGAGATGCAAATCAAAACAACAATGCAGTACTATCTCACACCTGTCAGAATAGCCAACATCAAAAAAGCAACAAACGACAAGTGTTGGCGAGGTTGCGGAGAAAAAGGAACCCTCGTGCACTGCTGGTGGGAATGCAGACTGGTGCAGCCACTGTGGAGAACAGTATGGAGTTTCCTCAAAAAACTGAAAATGGAACTCCCATTTGACCCAGTAATCCCACTCCTAGGAATATATCCCAAGAAACTAGAAACACCAATCAGAAAGGATATATGCACCCCTATGTTCATAGCAGCACAATTTACAATAGCTAGGATTTGGAAACAGCCTAGGTGCCTATCAGCAGATGATTGGATCCAAAAACCATGGTACATCTACACAATGGAATACTATGCTGCCATAAAAAAGGAATTCTCATCATTTGCAGCAACCTGGATAGAACTAGAGAAATATGTTCTATTAACATAAAATGTTAGAATAAAATATGTTCTATTAACATAAAATAATAGAACATTTTTTATTATTAAATTATTATCTGTGTACATATTTTAACATTGTCCCCCCCTCCCATACATACCCTTCCTCATTTATTTGGACCCTTTGTATTCAGGATGTCTCTACTGAAATAAACCCATGCTTCTAAAAAAAAAAAAAAAAAAAAAAAAAAAAAAAAAACCCTGAGAGATGCACCAAAAAGTCACTTCCACCCAGACCTTACTTACATTTCACAACCCCCATACAATAACCACTTTTTATCATTTTTTTTCTTTCCGATGTGTTTTTCTTCTTTGTAGTGACACTTAAAATTTTGCTACATCTATATCTATATGATAAAGACTAAAGTGATCATTATTTCACTCTTCCAGCCGAACACAGAATTTTAAACCAATAACTCCAAGCATGTACAAGTGAGAGACCTTTGACCTATCAAGAACCAAAGTATCAGACACACACACACACATGCAACACAAAAAGCAACAGGACATAAACAAAACTTGAACACCAGAACCCTTTCTTCAGTAGCCCTCTTGTCCAGGAAGATCTGGTGTTGCTGCCCCTTAACATAAATGGCCAAGTTCCAAGGTCCTCCAATTAAAACTTCCCACCAGCACTTCTGCACGTGTTCCCACTCAACCCTTAAAAACTCTCAATTTAACCCAGTGTGGCTCAGGGGCTGAGTGCAGTCCTATGAACCAGGAGGTCACGGTTCAACTCCTCGTCAGGGCACATGCCTAGGGTTACAGGCTTGATCCCCAGTAGGAGGCATGCAGAAGGAAGTCAATCAATGATTCTCTCTCATCATTTATGTTTCTCTCTCTCCTTCTCCCTTCCTCCCTGAAATCAATTCTAATATATAAAAATCCAGGGGCTGTCACGACCGAACCAACCAGACAGACAACCAAAGAGGAGCAACCAGGCCGGCAGAGGGGTTAGTGGACAACCAACGACTGAACAATTGGCTGCATGTAGTACATGGAGTGACCAGGCCAGCAGGGGGCGGGGGGGGGGGGGCGCGTTGGGGGCGACCAGGCAGAGGGGGGCAGTTGGGGGCAACCAGACCAGAAAAGGGGGAGGGGGGTGTTCAGTAATAAGTGACCAGGCAGGTGCGGGGGGGCAATTAGGGGTGACCAGGATGGCAGGGGGGTGGGGGGCAATTGGGGGTGGCCAGGCCAGCAGACGGGAGCAGTTTGGGATGACCAAGCCAGCAAGGGGGGGTAGTAAAGGGCAACCAAGCCAGCAAAGGGGCAGTTAGGGGCAACCAGGCAGGTGGAGGGGGGCCAGTTAGGGGCGACCAGGTTGGCAGGCAGGTGAGCAGTTAGGAGCCAGTGGTCCCAAATTGTGAGAGGGATGTCCGACTGACCATTTGCCCCATCCCAGGGATCAGCCCTGAACTGGCAGTTAGATGTTCCAGATTGGAAAGGGTGCAGGCTGGGCTGAGGGGACCACTCCCCACCCCCACCCCTGCCTCCGCCATGCGTGAATTTTGTGCACCAGGACTCTAGTAAAAATATAAAGAAAAGTCTGGGGAGGTAGGGTATGTATGGGAGGTGGGGGGGGGGGGGGGGCAAAAAAATCAATAAAATATATTAAAAAATAAATAAATAAAAAATAAAAATAAATAAAATATATAAAGAAACCCTAAACCTAGTCCAATGAGCAAGATGAATTTGAGAGCACAATTAAGTTTCCCATCTTGTTTATTCTCCCAAAAATTAAAATTAAATAAACCAACTCCAATCACACACTAATATATGGCTGTCTGCTGGATGTTTGTCTATTTTGAAACCATTCCTTCGTGACTTATTCTCTCCACATTATCTCAAAAAACTCCGTCAGAAAAGGCAATCTAGTGAAAACTATATATCCCCCACAGTATCTGCATTTCACACGTTCTTCAGAGGCAGTTTGCTGAGCACACAATTCTAGTTATTTTCTCTTAGTACATTTGCATTATTTTCACTCAGGTAAAGCTATTGGGAGACTTTCTCAGTTCTAGTTCCAAAAATGTCAGGGGAGGATCTTGAGGGCCCAGTTTGGATTGGATGGAGCATGAAATAACCATTCATTCAGAACCTGTGAAGATGAGGGGCAGATGTGGCACCCAGAGCGTGAGAGGAAGTGTTTGTATCATGGTGGTGACAAAATGCCCAGCAGACAGATGTAAACAAATTTAGCTAAGGTAATTGAAACCCCATGTTTCTAAATAGTGATTAAAATTTCCTAACACAAAATAAAAATAAATAAATAAATAAATAAATAAATAAATAAATAAATAAATAAATAAATAAATAAATAAAATTTCCTAACACATCCCATTACTGTTTTCTTTAGGGGAAAAATCCTTCTCATACATTCTAGTTTCTGCGCGAATCATCCTTTGGGTAACTGAGAAATGCCCGAGGTCAAAGCTGTACGCTCCTGGTAAAAGCATGTTCTGTCACACACCGGAATTGTGCGATAAACAGCCCTGCTTTCGGACAAGACCTGCCTGGTCTCCTTCCAAGTCAGACCTCAAGGCCATGCTCTTCCTCCACCGCACTGTGACCACATCTTCCACCTGCACGGCTCCTGGTGACCTCTCAGTCCGTCCCCACAAGTCAGGGAGCACATGTGGAGCAAACCACTCTCCCCAAAGCTGCTGCTGGACTCAGGGTTCATCCATTCCCCCACACCTCACCTTGTGTCCTCCCCTTGGTTCTCTGTGCGACTTGCCTTGCTCTTTGGTCACCCTTCAATTCCTGACCACCTCACCTACCTTCAGGCTCAAGATAAACCTCAGCTCTTTGGAGATACCTGGACCAAACTATCTAAAGAGGCTCCCTTGTTGCTCTTTACCTCAGCCCACAAATCACAAATGGACATCATTTGTCAATCACAGAAACTTTTAAGATCCAAGGATCTGCTTAGTCTTTTATTTTTTTACCAGAAGCTGCTTAAAGATATTTCATCAGAATTAATTTTAAATTACACAACACTTTTATCTTATTGCTGATTTCATTTGTTGCTTCTTCCCTCCATAATATAGACTATATATGTTGTACATCACAACTGAGGTGTTCTTAATTTTTGGAATAATTTAACTTCTAATTTATTAAGGGAAAACAAAAATTTTGAATAGTAGAGGAGACACACATCTTGGTGGCATTTTGATGACATCATAGTAATACAAGTCTTGCCTTCTTGATTCTTTATACTAATATAATATGTGAAGTTTTAAACATAACTGAATATGTAATTTCAACAATAATCACGTTTTTGAAGAGTAATGTAGAAAATTAAGCAAGCAGTGGAGAATTTCTGAATGTACACCCAATGCCTGTGCGACGAGCTTTCCCACCTGAAAAAGGGTCCGCTGGCAGGCAGGACACCCCAGGTAAAGTGTTAACACCTCCTGAAGTTCCTGCAACCGGCACAAGGCTTCACTCACGTGGGTAAGAACGGAGGGAGGACCGGCAACCGCCACAGATCCTGACTTGCACTTTCCTGCAGAAAATGCGGTCAATTTTCTAAAACTGCAATTTTTAAAACTTTCGAACAAGCTTACCTGTTTGTGACAAGAACCACACAAGCATCTTATGAGACTTTGAGATATGCCTGCATTAGGTTCAATTACTAATGCCCTTCAGAAAATTTTGGGATGGGAATAAAGGAATGGAAAAGCATAATTATGTATCGCTTAATATTAGCCTCTAACAAGCAGGTAGAAAAATATAACACAATTGCTCTTTTAAGTCTAGAATTTATATTTTCAAATGTGAAATCCTATAATTAGAAATATGTTCAATTGCTATATCATTGTGATATCCAGTAGCTATTAACAAAAATTGCATCAAAACAAAACATAAAAAAGTAAAATAATAAAAGAGACTCTTAATAACAAAACTTTTACAAAAGTAATTATGGAACATGGATTTTTAATGAATTTCAATTTGCAATGAAGACACTGAACACTTAAAAACAATTACATCAATACAATAAAAACACTTGCTTCTCTACACAACACTTACTTACAAATGTGTACTTTCTCCAAAGAAACTTGTTTTTCACAGATTTAAGCAACAAATAATTTTACAAAGGATTCTTCAGTTAGCAAAATATGTACAGAATCTTTGACTCTACAGAAACCATGTGCAGTGGTTGAAAAGGAGTGTAGCTTTGTCCAATGCATCTTGTACAAAAATTCTCTACCAATGCACATTTTTCAGTAACCACACATTTTTTTTTTTTTGCATTATTAAATGAAATTCTGGACATGCCAGCATATAGGACAAAACAATTCCCATTTCAAAACACTATTTTAGATGAGATCACTTGTGGCTGATGACATGACAATTTCAGCCACACAAACATTCATACACGCACACATACTCAAGCACACGCATGCACACACTATTGCTAATCTCCTTCATGACTCCTGAAATCACGAGCACTATGACCAGAGCAGCTGCAGAGATGCCCTCCGAGGACACACAGCAGCTAGCAGAAGCGCGTCCTGCTCCTGGGAACAGCCCCAGCACCATGAGGCCTTTTGCACTCAGGGAAACAAGAGAGGCTGGCCCCTCCACTTTGCAAGGTGAGCAGCTGCCGGGCCATGAAGGGCACTGGTCAGCACAGAATTAAATGGCATCACAACATATATTTAAAAGCTTCAAAAACTTTTTAAAATCTTTTTATTGATTTTTTTAAAGAGAGAGGGAGAGATGGAAACATCAATGAGAAACATTGCTTGGCTACCTCCTGCACCCACCCCCTTACTGGGGATCGAGCCAGCAACCCAGCGCATGTACCCTGACCAGGAGGAGTTAAACCAAGAACTTCTTGTTTCATTGTGATATCCAGTAGCTATTAACTGGATGTCACAATGAAACTGGAGACACCAGGCAAGCTAAAAGCTTCAAATTTTGTAATCTGGAAGAGATCTAGTTCTTAAGTTTGATTTATCTACTTGTATACATTTTTCAATGTTACTAACGGTGATTCTAAGACAGTCAGGATTCAAATTAAAACACAAGAGGGAACCCAAGTGTGGTTATGCAACTTATCCTTAGGAACTCATCGTGCTCATGTCTTTGGGGGTGTGGCATGGTAGAGAAGGTGTGATCAGCAGCCATCTCACCATGAGACCACTCAGGAGAGCAGTGCCGGAACCTGGTGCTCAGGCCCATAGTGACAGCTGACTTGGTTCTCAAACAGTGTGCTGAGGGCAAATGTCACACTTTAAAAATACAACTAATTCTTGAGCTTTAAAAATAAAGTCGCTCTAAAGCATTGCTTGTCTATTGTTAGCAACTTTTGAACTGTTATTACTAGTTTTTCCTGGTCTCTCCCCCTTCCAGGCTCTGTAAATCATTTCAGAATCACCAAGGACTCAGGACTGAAGTTTCAAAGATTAGCTACTGCAGGACTTGAGCCCAGGCGCTCCACCCCCGGCAGCCTGCACTGCCCTGCAGCAAACGGTGTCCAGCCATGTCACTATAAAATAGGAGACACGGGAATGAGGTCACCCACAGTCGTTTCAATGTTAACCTCTTATATCTCTCCAAGGGGCCAGTCTTTGATATAGTTGAAGGATTAAAAATATAAGGAGTAATACACTGAGATGTCTCTTTAACAAAACTATAACTCAACAATAACACGAACTCACATACATCAAACATAGTAACTGCTAAGAAGGCAAGGGTAACAGGCCCACTCCAGCAGTGGGAGGGTTGGCACTGAGGGGTGTCCTGGCAACTGAGACAGGAGCATCTTGTCACCTGTGAACTATGGCTGCGGCTGCCACCCTGGTAGCTAGCTAATGGAAGTGCCTTTCCACTACATTTGCTGATTGTCTTTCTTGCCTTCTGAACTGAACACGGTATTCCAGCTAAAAGCCAAAGTGCTTAGTTAGCTAGGCACAATAAGATTCCCAAGTTTTCCAAACATTTATTTTTGAGGTAGTACTCATTTATTTGCATTGTTGGCTCTCAAATACCACCAAAGAAGTGAACCCATGCAGAAATATGCAAACCAAAGGTGTAGAAAATAAATAAGGTTTTGTCTTCAGGTAGCACAGCCTTCTTAAAAAGGTCAAGTCACATTCAATGGATAAGTTATTTGAAACTTCTAAAAATTGTTTATAACCACAGCTATAAACTAAAGTGCTTTAAATTTTGCTTACAATCTGAATTGGTGATTAGAATCTTATTTTAGATTTTGCTAATATGAGACCTCAGGATATTGAAATGATTTGCTATAAAAAAAAAAAAAAAACAAAAACACTTTTTCTTTAAACAAAAAATGAATCCTGCAAACTCAACATCTGATACTATTTTTTTAACTTCTAAGATCCAGGTTAATTTCACAGAACTGTAAGAGAATGAAGAGCTGAAGCTGAATTACACAACAGCTTGTGCTACAACTTCACATGGAAGTAAACATAAAATTTTTTGCCAATCTTGCCATTCATCAGCCAACGCAAATACAGCTCTGCAGTCTCCCAGGACAAGGTAGATATGTAGGATTATTCCAGAAATGCCACAGACTTACACTCACAGTAAGTACACAGGTTCACATTGAACTCACACAAGTGTGATGCCCTCCTGTCATATGTCAAATGCCACGTGCTATAGGGAGCGGCTTTGTTCCCACTGACCAGAGGATGCCAGCACAGACAAGACAGAATAAAAACGTTACCACAATTCTGTACATCATGCAAGCTGGGTACAATGGGAAAAGAACATATACAAATCACCCTTCTTAGGGTCCAGCTCTCACAAAAATGGCGGATCGGTATGAGAAAAGCCTGCTCCAGTCACAGGTCCATGGCGAACTACAAAACTAGGGAATGCTGGCACCTTATTTTTCCTGTAACAATGCAGGGATGTTGATGTTCCAGCCTATGGCTTGCCTGTCAAACCCACAGGTGAATAGATTGCAGGTGGGGTGGTCCTCACTCCACGCCGAGCAGCACACCATTCTTCTGTGGCCCTATAACCAAGCACACAAACCAGAATTAGTGTATTATTCCTCAAGCATAGGGCTATAAAACCACAACCAAATTAAGAACTACACCACTCAAAGCAACCGAATTAAGAGGGAGAAAAATTAACTCTCAGGATTAATCAGAATGAGACAAAAATACGAAGTTGGAAGCAGGTTCTCAGGGATGAGCTGGTGGAAAGACCTTGATGAATGAATGAGGTCAGACACAACATGAATCTCATGAAACACACCAAAAGCACTCATGATTCTTTAAGAAAATGAGTAAGATTACAGTCGGAAAGAAAAAATAATCATTTATTTTTTTATTTTAATGAACAAGTCTTGGTAAATTAAGGAATAAACTCAATGAAATTCACCCAAAGACCTCAAATATCATTTTAACAAATAATTGGTTCAGGTGTCCAAGCAGTTAAAAATCACATTCAGTGTCAAATGAAAAAAATGAAAAAATGAATGGCCTTTCAAGTAGATTTCTGATACCTTTAGAAATTCCGGTTCAACATCACAATGTTGGCAAAAATTACTGCAAAACGTACAGTTTACAGTGTGATGTTTGGTGTATCCAGGTGGGTATGCAAGCAATGTCTTAGGACACGGTCATTGTTACTCTAATAGTTGGCTGGTGCTATATCATACAATAAAGTACAGGAAGGAGTAGAAACAGCTAAAAGAAATTTAGTAAAAGAAACCCTCAAAAGAATAGCATAACAGCTCCCTCTGTAAAACATTGGCATTTGAGAACTGCTGGTTTTAGAGAGACAAGAAAGGAGCCCAGGTGAAGGGTTAGGGGAGCTCTTCTACGCCGCTTTGTTAGGAACTTAAGAAGTGAGAATGCATAAGCATGCACTAGCTGGCAATAAAAATCAAGCCTCTGGAAAGAACTAGTTCAAGATGATAAACTCAAGACACTCACTGAGCCAACAGAGTCATATCCTACTACCTAGTGAGGGAAAGGGCCAGACAGCACCTGCAAATGTGGGTCCAGTTTTGCCTGAACTGGGAGCCCGCACTAGGTGAGTCCTCCTTTTATCTCACGTACATCCCCCAGAGTGCACACAGACATGACCCAAAAAAGGCCCGGTGCACATGCAGACTTTGAAACCACTCTGTGCCTTTCTAGAGTCACAGAGCCATGCTAAAACTTCCCTCTCCCGCAGCACAGATCCTGTGCGCTGTCTGTAGACCCACCTTTCACTGCACACTGCACCACCCCTCCCTGAGCTCCTGATCACAGTCCACACTCTGGGAAATGGCACTTACACTTTCCCCAAAGTAAAACAATTCCACATTCTAAGCCCCTGCTCCTCTAGAGACCAACTTGAACTGAGTTTCGTTGTCTCCTAAAGCTGTCAGCTGAAAGAAGCTGGGACAACATGAGCCAGAGATTTCTAGCTGTGGTTTTGTGAGACTGAAAAGCATACTGATTCATCTGAAATGTTACAGGTTCAGAATGAAATGAAATGTTATCCATTAACCTTAAAGGTAAGTATTTCCACAAACCACTTTAGGAGGAAATAAGGCCACCCACAGAAGAACTCTATAATTCTAACTGGATTGAGAGTTAACAGAAAATTATAAAGTTGTGCCCACAGAATTAGCCCCACCAACAACTGCTGAAATCTATTTTTTTTTTTTTGAGAAATATTCTCAAAGTAATGAAGTCATGCACACTCATACATTTGTTTATAAATGCTGGCTTTTATGTTGCACAGCAATTTTACATACTGCATAGGCACAGCTATAAACAAAAGAGTAAAGAGAGAGATGTTTAGGATACATCAGTGATGCTTAGCAGTTACCAAAACACAAAAATCCCAGACAAGCAACTCTAGCTTTGTGTAGTTACTCTAATTTCATGAGTAGTTTTTCTGTGACCTGCACTCATAATTAAGCAGCTCAGTCATTAACTTCAAACAGCACACGTAGGAGCTACACAGAGAAGAACCAACCATGTCTTGAACACAGAGAGCCTTTGGAAAGTTGGTCCCATTGCATTTGTTGCTCTGTTGGTAGCAAATGCACCTGACCACTTAACTCCGGAGGCGCCTGGGTCTGCAGTTCCTGAGCCGCACCTCCCACGGGCCAGCCTGCAGCTCATCACTGCACTTGGAGGCTCTGCCCAGAAGGGACAGGAGCAGCCACCGAGTTGCAGCCATGGTGGGAGAATAAGGTATCACAGTGACACACAGAAAAGGCAGAAAGAAGCAAAGGAGAGTGTGACTGTGGTGGGGCTCCGTTAGGCACAAAGGCTGCAGAGAGGCTGCCTTCATAAGCAGGGGCGGGGGGGGGGGGGGGGGGAGAGGACACTGGCTGTTGTTACTACAGCTACATCAATTCCCCTACAAACAAAGCCAGTGTGTCACTCACTCTGGGACTCGCCCTCAAATTTGGAGCAACCCAAACGAATTTAAACACAGTTCCCAGGCTTCCCTCAGACTCTGAGTCAGCAGGTCTGAGCTGGCACCACAGCCCAGGTAGCTGTGACAGGTGGTGCCAACACCTCAGTATACACTGACCCAACACCCCTGCACTGCACCATCTGGGCTGAATGCAAGTCCTAGTGCCCAGGAAAGTCTCTTCTACAATGGAGTTTGTCCTGGCAACCCACCATGAAAAGGGGTTCCTGGCTAGGGACGGAGGGTCCTTTCTTAAGGAGCTCCCACTTCTGCTTGGCCACCCATTGTGTTAAATACATTTCCAATTTGCACAAGTTCAATTGAAAATATCTAAAACTGCTTTCCAGTACGGCGGTCACTAACCCACGCAAAAGTGAGTCCCGAGTAGTGGCTATTGACACTAAGAAACTAAATGCTGCATTTCATTTAGATTAAACTTAAAAACTAATGTTCAGTCCAGGTACTGGGAAACATTTTAACATTTTCAATGATAAATCTTAGGAACTCTAAATACAAATCAAATATATAATAAGAAAGTAAGAGTGTAAATTTGCTAATATTTTTATATTGATGGCATATTCAAATATTATTATTTTGGGTTTATCTAGTTAAATATATTGTTAAAGTAACTTCTCGCTTTTTTAAAGAGGCTATTAGGAAACTAAAACCCATGTGTGTCTCCCAGGGTGCGTGCAGGAGTCACTGATGACGGAGAAGACCTGAGACTCTGGGAACATGCATCAGCAGCACAGTTACCTGCCGGCTGCTGCGGGGGAGCCGTGCCAACCGCACGCCGGACATATCAAACAATCTGACTTGTCGGTTGTCATGGGGGAGGGCGATGATTTTTTGGCCAACGCATACATTGATCCTGCAAAGAGAAAAGGAGGTTCCATATAAAAGAGTGACAGCACCACGGTATTCCATACTATACACACTTCATGGCAAACACAATAGTGAGTATTATGTGTCTGCAGCTTTAGGATGCAGAGACCAAGCTGCTTATACAATTCACATGTGCAGCATGTCACTAAAACAGAGGGGCCATAACTGGTTCATTCTTATTCTCAGAGCCCACTACACCAACCTGACTGTATACTTAAGTTTCAGTGTTTACAAATACTGAATTTGCACTAGAGGATCAATGACAAATATTTCCCCAGGAATCAAAACCACTCTCCCAAGGTTCATTTAATTGCCACATGGACAAGACATTGTACTACAATCAACCCTATCAAGTCAAATAAACATCTAAGCAATGAGCAGCTTCCCTCACCTGTTGATGGCAGAATCCGTACGAATGGTTGCAATGGGGGATCTCATGTTCTTTAAATCCCAGACCTTCACTGTGCGGTCATCACTGCCTGAAACGACGTTATCCCCCACGGTGAACACGGCAGAGGTCACGGTGCTACAAGTAAAGGGCACGGGGTCATCTAGTGTTCGGCATGGTGACAGTAGTTAGTACCATAACATGTACTTGAAATTTGCCAGGGGAATGGATCTGAAATGACCTCACCACACACACAGAAAAGGTAACCAAGGTAGATTACAGATGTGTTAATTAACTTGACTGATCACTTCAGTGGAAACGTATATAAAACACCACATTGAGTATAAAAATATACTCAATTTTTACTTGTCATTTATACCTCAATAAGAGGGAACAAACTTTAAAGATAACAAGAAAGGAGAGAGAATATAAGATGGCTGCACAGGAAAACACCTAGCCACAGCCGCACACAACAATTTCAATAAAATACAACTAAAATATAAAATGGACATTACCCAGAACTACAGGAAAGTCGACTGACTGGAAATTCTACAACGAGAAGGAAAGAGAAACCCAGAAGGAAAAGTGGAGGAGCTGTAAAAGCCTAAGGTACGGAGACACGCGGGGCGCGCAGAGAGGACGGAGCCAGAGAGGAAGGGCGGGGCGGCTGAGTGCCTGGCTGGTATTCCCTAGCGGAAGGAGATAAAAGCTCCGACTGTGCTGGGCCCCAGTTCCGACTGCTCTGAACCCCAGTTCTAGGCCAGACCCCGGAGACCCAGGCTCATCCATAGGGAGCTGGGCTGTAAGGCGGAACCCTGGGGGAGCGGCGAAAGGAGGTCCCGGAGGCGTGCACATTGCGCGCAGAGAAGGGACGGTTGGCTGTGCTGCGGGATTGCCCTGGCGGGAAGGAGACAAAAGCTCCGGACTGCTCTGAACGCCACCTCCAACTCCACTTCCAACTGAACTGAACCCCAGTTCCGGGCTCATTGGGGGAGAGACTAGACTGTTTGGTAGCAGGCGAAAATCGAGGGCACCTTTCTCTCAGAGGTGCTTGCAATGAGTATTGAAGGACCCTGGGGATTATTGAGACTCAGGAACTGCAGAGGGCGGGGCTGACGGAAGCCAAGACTATAGGCTCCACCCTGAAACCCCCCCCCCACCCCCGCCCCATCAGGGAAGCTGCGAAAATGTGAGACAACAAAATAGATCACAAACAAAAGAAATGGAGGACAAAAACGACTGGATATAGAGTTCAAATCTACGTTTATAAGGTTTTTCAAGAATTTCCTAGAAAAGGTCGATAAGACCTATGAGGAAATGAAAAGGAATCCACTAGAATTAATAAGAAATCAATGAGAAATAAGGGATCAACAAGAAGTAAAGAATACATTGTCTGAAATAAAAAATATTATACAGAGTCCTAAAAACAGAATGGAAGATCGCAAGAATCAAGTCAAAGAGTTGGAACATAAAGAGCCAGATGACACTACTCCACAGAAGCAAGAAGGCAAGAGAATCCAGAAAATTGAAGATAATGTAAGAAACCTTTGGGACAACTTCAAGCAAACCAACATCAGAATTATGGGGGTCCCAGAAGATGAGAGAAAGCAAGATATAGAAAACATACTGAAAGAAATAGTGACAGAAAACTTCCCCCACATGCTGAAAGAATTAGACTTACAAGTCCAGGAAGCACACAGAACTCCAAACAAAAGGAATCCAAAGAGGACCACCCCAAGACAAATCATAATTAAAATTCCAAGAGCAAAAGACAAAGAGAGAATATTAAAAGCAGCAAGAGCAAAGCAGGTAGTTACCTATAAAGGAGCACCTACACGATTGTCAGCTGATTTCTCAACAGAAACCATGCAGGCCAGACGGGAATGGCAAGAAATATTCAAGGTGATGAATAGTAAGAACCTACAGCCAAAGATAATCTATCCAGCAAAGCTATCACTCAGAATTGAAGGCCAGATAAAGAGCTTCACTAATAAAAAAAAAAGCTAAAGGAGTTCACCACCATCAAACCAGAATTATATGAATTGCTGAAGGGGGTTCTTTCAGAAGAGAAAGTAAATAAAGATAAAAATTATGAACAACAAATACGTAACTATCAACAAGTGAATCTAAAAACCAAGGAAATTTTTTTAAAAATCTGATGAACAATGTGAACTGTTGAATATAATAGAATCAGAGGTATGGAAGGGGAGTGAACTGATGATTCTTGGGGAAAAGGGGAGAGAGGGATGTGGGAAGAGACTGAACATAAACTGTGCGCCTATGGATGAGGACAATGGGGGGTGGGGAAAGGGCAGAGGGTGGGGTGGAAACCTGGTGGAGGAGAGCAATAGGGGAAGGGGGGAAGAAACATTTGTAATATGAATAAAAATTTATGAAAGAAAGAAAGAAAGAAAGAAAGAAAGAAAGAAAGAAAGAAAGAAAGAAAGAAAGAAAGAAAGAAAGAAAGAAAGAAAAATAAAAGATAACAAGAAAGGATCAAGAAAACAATCTCACCATTCCTGACAATTCTGGCCCTAAGTAACAGCCTCCCAGAATATGTAAGAGCCATATTTTTTACAGAGGCAAAAAAATTAACTACAAATAAATACTATCTTACATATAAAACCTCATCATTTCTTTCAATAATTTCAAACTACTTTTATTTCTCTTAGAGCTTAAACAAGAGATAAACTCAAATTCAGAAAAACCAGGTGTTACCCAGATCTTACACCTAAAACTGTTCCACCAGTGTCAAATTTGTACCGAGTCCGTGTCAGGTGGGTTTCAATCCGTTACTGTCAACGTTCAGGTGACCATGGCTCATGGCGTGCCCTGTGCACCTGGGCTGAGCAGCCTCTACCTCTGCCCACCCGACGCCAGTCACGTCCCCTTCCTAGGTGCTACATTGCCAACATCAGCCTCTATGTTACACCAAGGGGCATCATGTGTGACACTGGCAGAAAGGGGGAAATGGGGAACCTGGAGCACCGGACCAGTGACCCATCTGAACTCCCTATTTAAAAAACAATGCCAGAGCTTGACTAGAATGAGGTGCCGCTCCTCCTCCATGCAGAGGTCGCGGGTAGGAGTAAAGACACTGCTGGCAGAGCTCGGGAGCAGCTCACGACTCAGAGCTGGTCTGAAGACTAGTCTTTGGGAGGTCTGGGCCAAGTTAAATTTCAGTTATCGTTCTGCTAAATTAATGGGAAAAGTCTCCACAAAAGACCATCGAACCTGATGTTAATGAAACGCTGAAAGACATTAGGTTTTTAATAAATCACAGCCCTGACAGGTATTGTGGGCCATCAAAGGAAAAAGCTGGCACAGAGACAGCACCCTCAACTCTCAGGTCTCACGGGGAGCGGGCCGCCATGGCCACACACTGGAAAAGCTCAGACTCTGCCAGACTCCAGTAGACTCATTTATCTTGTCGCTGCGAGCAGCTGAGCATGTGCTTCTAGCTGACAGTGCGGTACCTCCTCATTGCACACCACTGCCTGATCTGGAACATTCTGCTCCCTCCGCGGGTCTCAATCAACGGAAAGACTGTAATGCTGGCACTCCTCATTAGGACTAACAGCTGTCTTCCCAGTCACACAGAGACACAAAACTGTTTTTGCATAACAATCTGCCGGAATTTCATGGCTAAGAAAAAAAATATATGATGTGGAAAACGCTGGCCCATGAAATGCTGAAGCAGGATGCTTTCCTGGCTCCAAGTCAGAACCTGACTGCAGATCACCCACTTCTTACTGTGAGGGGTAGCTCCCCACAAAACAGAGTCATCCTTCCGCATCTGAGAACAGACTAGAGCAGCGGTCACCAATGGGTGGTCCGTGAGGTCCAAAAGGTTGGCGACCACTGGGTTAGAGAGCAGGCACTCCGTCTGGGAACAGAAAGGGTAGGGCATCCTTCCCTGGAACACAGGCTGCATCTCCCCAGTCCACAAAACCATCTGTGAAAGGTGACCGCAGCTCATGGGGTGCCCTGTGCACACAGCAACCAGTGTGGCCTTCTCAATGGCCGTCCCCCTGCTCAGGTGCGCTGCAGTGTTCACGTCCAACCCGTGTGTCCAGCAGAGGCTTGTGTGACAAATGGACCCCAGCACTTTCCCACCAGCCAAGGCAGAGCTCACACACCTACACAGGAATCCTGCACACGCCACTTGACCCTATCATGGCCTCTGTGTACAAAGCCAGCAAATCATCACATTCCTGTCCAGATCATCACCACTTCACAAACTGTTTTAGAAATTAAGCATCTAATGACACCATTCAGGAGCATATCCTCCAGGGCCTTTCCTATCGTGTGCTCTTGGCAGAGTTTAAGGAGCTCATGTCAGCCTGTCCTGTTCAATCTCAGATACCTCAAAGAGGAACAGGAAACTTCTTTAAATAAACACACTTTTGAATATTCTTTGATAGCTAAGTCCCAAAAAACAGACCCTAAGATAAAAAAAAAAAAACACCTCAAAGGAAGAGTCAAACTTGTATCACACGTGATTCTTTTTCAGGATTGAAAATTCCGCTCTTTCCTTGATATATGATGTTCAGGCACCAACTACGCCAGCCACTAAATATTCCCGCGTGGTTGCTCTCCTCCCTACACTTCCCTCTTCAGGACAAATGGGAGATTTCCTTTCTATTTACTGATAGAACTGTCCATCCAAGGAGGATTCTGAGCACTATGGTATGCCAGGCCTGCTTTCTGTGAGAGTACCCCCAACAGAGAGGGGTGAAACCACTCCTGGTGATGCTGACACTCTAGTGGAGAAAATGGCAGTGGTCCTGGCTTTAAAGAAACATGCTGCAGTTTTAGGGCCTGCAGTCTAATTCAAGTGGCTGGAATGTGCTGCTGATTAAAAAAAACAAAAACCCTGCCGAAACCGGTTTGGCTCAGTGGTAGAGTGTCAGTCTGCAGACTGAAAGGTCCCAGGTTCGATTCTGGTCAGGGGCATGTACCCAACGTACATGTTGGTTGCAGGCACATCCCAGGTAAGGGGTGTGCAAGAGGCAGCTGGTCGATGTTTCTCTATCATCAACGTTTCTAGCTCTCTATCTCTCTCTCTTCCTCTATGTAAAAAATCAATAAAATATATATTTTTAAAAACAAACAAACAAACAAAAACCCCTGCAGTGACCAGCTTTACTACCAACCAGAAAGAAGGGCTCCAAAAGTAGCTTTAAGAGTGTGTCAAGCCCTAGCTTGAATGGCTCAGTGGATAGAGCATCAATTTGCAGATTGAAAGGTCCCTAGTTCAATTCTAACCAAAGGCACATGCCTACATTGCAGGCTTGACCCCCAGTAGGAGACGTGAAGGAGATAGCTGATCAATGATTCTCTCTCATCATTGATGTTTCTCTCTCTCTCTCTCTCTCTCTCTCTCTCTCTCTCTCTCTCTCTCTCTCCCTTTCTCTCTGAAATATATATCCTATATAATAAAAGCCCAGTGACCAAAATGGTGGAACAACCAGAGACCAGAATAACCATGCCCGGCCGGCCACTCGCCAGCAAGCAGGTAGGTAGGTAGGTAGGTAGGTAGGCGAGCAATTAGGGGCCAGCAGACCCAAATTGCGAGAGGGACATCCAACTGCCATCCCTCTCATACATTCCCCAAAGGGTCCCAGATTTTGAGAGGGTACAGGTCTGGCTGAGGGAGCCCACTCCATCCCCCATCCCCGTGCACAAATTTCATGCACCAGGCCTCTAGTCTTAATTGACCTTCACACCATCATAAAGATGGCGGCACCCATAGCCAATAAGGAGGGAATATGCTACTTGACTGCTCCACCCTCAAAGATGGCAGCACCCACAGCCAATAAAGAAGAGATATGCTAATTGACTGCCATGCTCTTAAAGATGGCAATGCCCAAAGGTACAAGATGGCAGCACCCAGACCCCTCAGCCATGCCGGGGCGGCAGGCACCTGTCCACTCCACGCGCCTACCTCCGGAGTCCCCCAGTCCCCTCAGTCCCTCCAGCCCCCCAGGGCTGGCCCAAGGTGCAGGCAAGCTTCGGAGCCTGCCATCCAGAACCACCCAAGGCTCAGGTAACCAGGGCCAGCCAAGGCTTGCGCTGCCGGCAGTGGCAGCAGCCGAGGTGTGATGGGGTGTTGCCTTCCCCTGATCACCAGGTCACCTGACACCCCTGAGGGCTCCCAGACTAAGAGGGGGCAGGCCAAGCTGAGGAACCCCACCTCATGCACTTGACCTCTAGTATATATATATATTGCTATTACAATGCAATGACCACCAGAAGACAGCCACTCAATGCATAGCTGCCCCATGGTGTCAGTGCACTCCCCCAGCCAACCTCCCGCAGCCAGTCAACCTCCCATGGTCCCTCCCCCCGTGCAATGGGGGCCAGCCGGCCAACCTCCTGCAGTCTCTCCCCCTGACTAGCTGGCCCCGATCAGCCCAGATTGCCAGCCTGGCCAAGGGACCCAACCCATGCATGAATTCACGCACTAGGCCTCTAGTAAAAATATTCTTTTTTTAAAAAGAGTGTGTCAAAACAGTACAGTCAGTTAACGTGGCTAAATTCTCATCCTTAGTATCCTATTAAAAACCTTTTCCCACAGATTATTCAAAGATGATAGTTCCACACAACCTAATTTAAAATTATTACAGAAAAAGATAAAATGAGTAGGGTTTATATGCTGATTTCCTGCTTGTGATACCAAGGTCAAGATTCACTTCCTTTCTGTGAAAACTGACCCTTGTTTCATTTTTACTGAATAAAATATCAGAGAACCATATGTTCTGAGTAACTACAATGGCATCAGTAATTTTACAGAAATCTGAGAGAAAGGCATTTCCATTTAAACTAGGTGAGGAATACAGGGAAGGAACCACCAAAGACAGGCACAATCCCAGAGGGACCATCAGGAGAAAACTTAGAGGTCAACAGAGATGGGGCACAGACCCTTACTACCCCCAACTTAGCAGAGGCCTGAACCTTCACCCCTTCTGAGGAAGGTCTCCTGCCCCCATGGCTTCACTTCCTATGCATAGCTCAAATAGGGACCCAAGTAACAGACAGAGACTTGGCCGACAGCAGCTGTCCTCTCACTGCAACAAGACTTGAGATGTCTTGTACCCAAGGTGAGGGGAAGTGGGTTTCTGATATCCAAATCCAGCCTAGTACCAGGAATGCTCAGGGTCTACTCAAGAAGGCAAATAATCCTTTCCACTAATATACACAGGGTAAAATAAGATTGTTGTTAGAGTGTTGAGTTTGACAGTAGAATAGTAGTCAAGTTTTCAGAGTAATTTAAATTGGCTAATTGAAATAAGCAAATATTCTAGAAAAAGTTATTGTAATGTACAAAAAGCTGTTCCTAAAGTATTAACAAAAAAATTTATTGGCAGTTCATCTCATGGTAAAATTGAGTAACCTGTCATGAACCTAGAGCAGTCATATTCAATATTTTAGCACAAAAAAATAAAATGTAAAAGCTATCAAGATTACATTATAAAAATTTCCAAAAGCTCCCTAATATTTAAATTAAAAAAGGGGGCGATAGTAGAAGAATATCATGTAAGGAAAAATATCCTGTAAGTAAATTACATCTAGGAAATTTGTACTTTAGAAAATTAACTTTCATTTGTAAAGCTAACAGCAAGACACCCATGAAAAACACACATGGTGTCAAAACAAGCCAAAGGAAAATCATTTGGGCAAAGGATCCTACATCAAATTTATAGAAAATATCCCTTTATTAACTTTCGGTTGAGAATATGTTTGTATATTTTCTGAAAACAACTCCAGAACCATGTGTATTCCTGCAACAGAGAGGAATTGACAGGACTGATCCAGCCATGAAGACAGAAGAGAAACAGTCCAGAGATGGAAGACACTGACAAAGCCTTGCCATACTAGCAGACAGAAGCTGTGCGTCACTGAAGGATGCCCAGGACCAAACCAGAGACGGTCGGACCTGCATCCCCACCATTTGTCCACCATCCAGAACTGAAATACCATTGCTGACATGCACACATAAGGAACTGTTTGACATTGAAATTGGCTCTCAAAAGAACTGTTGGCCCAGAAAGAAACTCACTACAAACTGATTCATTTGCCTCTCAGCATAATCATTATGGCTGGTCTCATTTTCGGTTCTTTTAAGTATATTTCTTGTATCACATGATCTCATGCATCTAGGGGAAATAATGAACAACATAAACTGATGAACAAAAACAGACCCAGAGACAGGGAAGCATCCATCAGACTGTCAAATCTAGAGGGAAGGAAGGGGAGGGTGGGGAGAAGGGGGAAAGATCAACCAAAGGACTTGTATGCATGCATATAAGACTAAGTAGTGGTCATGAACAAAAGGGGGGCGGGGAATATGTGGGGAGAGGTTTGGGATGGAAATGGGGGGTTGAGGACAATTATGTAATACCATAATCAATCAATCAATCAATCAATCAATAATTAATTAGGTGAGGAATGATCTCTCTCTGGTTTTAATCACCTGATTTTCCATTCCCTTATTTTCTGAATCCAAGACTGTCTATTCTAATACTCACCAACTAACAACAGCCAATGTTTTGACATCACCATGTTAAAAAATAGGAAGAAAGGATTATCAAAAGTTTCATTTTTTTAATCTTCCAAAAGGAAAAAATTTTTACATCAGCTTTGAAGGTAATATGATACAGACAAGCCCTATTTATCAGAATAGTTAGAAAAATAAAATTCAGAAATAAATCAAGAACTGCAAGTTTTTTACTCAGAAATATACTAGATTAGTCAAAAACTGCCAAGTTGAAAGAAAGTTACTGTTTCTTTAATTGTTAAGAAAGACTTCACATGGAACTGCATGTCCAGCCCTGGGTGTTTAGTGACACCCCTCCACCTCCCCAGGAGGCTTTTTCCTTCACTGGTAACAGAGGAAATTTGACCTGAAGTGTTGCTCAAACTAGAAAATGGAGTGACCACTGAACACAGCCTTTACAACCCAAGATTGTGTGCAAACAGATACATGTATGCCCACGAGAAGTGGCACAGGCTACAAAGACTTTGACATGTGCAGATAGGTATAATCGTGTGCAGGGTGCCCACCAGAAGTGACATGGGCTACACATATTGTGTTGTATGTGAAGATATGCACTTATGTGTGAACATGTTCATCAGAAGTGACACCAGCTACAAGGAATGTGACAAGTGTGCAGATAGGTATATACATATGTGTATAAAAAAGCCATAACTAATGTTTTTCAAATCAAGTATTTGAGTTGCACTCTGAAAGACTAAAAGGAGCAAAATCATGTGGCCCCAGGAAGCATCCTTGGGTTCCACACTTAGCAGGGAAAATAAGTGAAAGTAAAACTTTACTTTAAAAACTTCAGAATTAGTTATCAACACAGCCCTTCAACACCTTTTGTTTCCTTAATCATTTAGGAGAGCCACCCAAGTGGTAGCTGCTGATTCTCTTCTAGGTCATGTGTAACTCACACATTTTACATGTTGGTTGACTGAGGAACTACTTTGAAGGGCCCAGTGGGGTATTAAGAGTCCAACCCTGCAGTTCACACACTTAGCTGAGTAGGGGAAAGCACAGATGTCAAACAGGTGATGTAAACCCACCTACGCTCCAAGTGCAGGACCTAAACACACAGACGATAAACACTACCATCTTTCCAAAGATAAGCCCTACCACTGGCAGCAGCTCCCTTCCTTACTCTGCTAACTGTGCATCACTGCTCAGTGGTTTTTGCCAACATGTGGAACCTGGTCCAGACACAGCTCATGTCTGCCTTCATGGGTCTGTAACAATGCAGATGGCATGTTTTTAGTTTGTTAATAACCTGACAATTCTTTTCTAGGTCATCTCAATAAAAGAGAAGCAACCTGAATTGCTCCAAACAAAGCCGAGATGTAGCGTGATTTAATTGCACTCATTTCTTTAAAGTCCTTATTTTTATTACATACTGATCAGCCCTTTTTTATTTTTTTTAATATATTTTATTGATTTTTCACAGAGAGGAAAAGAGAGAGATAGAGAGTTAGAAACATCGATGAGAGAAAATCATCGATCAGCTGCCTCATGCACACCCCCAAACTGGCAACCAGGTACATGCCCTTGACCGGAACCGAACCTGGGACCTTTCAGTCTGCAGGCCGATGCTCTATCCACTGAGCCAAACAGTTTTCGGCTTGATCAGCCCTTTTATAAATGAGATATTTTAAAAGGGTAAATGGAGAAGTATTAAACCTCCTCTTAAACTATAAGCTATACTTTGGGTTGGAAATAATCTTTAAAAGGATCAACCAGGGGATTAAGTAAATTACTGCATCCAAACTACATGCCTCTTAGAAGGAGAGGTGGAGGGAACAAGGCAACTCCACGGTGCCAACACGAAAGAACCTTAAGCCTTCTCTCAGTGAAATACAATGAGACTTGCAAAATGATCTCATTTACAGAAAGTCACCATATGTCCACGTACGGAGGTGCAGATGCACACTCCAGCAGCTGCACACTATACTTACCAATGTCTCCTTACTCACCTCCATGATGGTAAGACAAACCAGTTAATGCAAAGTAAACTTCCCAAAACAGCCTGTACCACACCACTGCAGTTAGACCAACATTGCTGCCACTCCTTTTCTCTGTGATCCTGGGTGGTAAGTATATGCTAATGAAGCTGGGAAAACCTGAAATGGGGCTGCACACTGCTCATCTGGATCCTTGGTTTTATGATAACCTTAGATACCAACAAACATTGAATTACATGTCTCTACACTTTCTCAAATTATTCCAATCTATCTAATTAAGAAGATAAAACCAGACTTCCAGATATATGGGTTAAGGGGACAGGAAGCTGAGAGGGGCTTTAGATTCTGTTTAAAGGCTGCTGCAATCCTGCAGGTCCTTTTCTTTCTTGGGCAGTAACTCCAGCCCGGGTACTTCTGAGGTTGTCCTACAGGCCCCACAAGAAATCTCAAAGTACAGCACCTTCTACTCCCACAGGCAAGGGCTTAAAAACTCTAAGAATGAGTTTACAAACCAAGTGTAGTCTACCAAAATTCATAAAAAGCCCTTAGAAATTATGACTGCTTTAAAGTTATGACATTTTCATATGTGTTATACAAAAATGAAACCTCCAAGGCAGTGTGCCGAAAGACGGCTGCCCGCCCCACCACAGGCCCACACACACCTGACTCACTGACCAAGCACAGAACTCAATACAGTGAAAATCAACCACCACCTGGTTATAAATGTCATGCTGTCAAAACATATGACACATTTTCTCTTTAAAAGCATACAAAAAACTTAATAGCACAACACAAAATTCAAAGCACATAATCTAGACCTTAGCAATAAAAGCATATGAAACTGTCATAACTTTAGACCAAACACTGCAATTTTTTTAAACTAATATTTTTAATGCCTTGTTAGCTGTGGTATTTTGTTTTCTTTAGAAGTGCTGAAGTTCACATGGGGAAGAAAGTTACAAGCATATGGAAAGAAAGCGAAAAAGAAAAAACTTGGTGTTTCAAACATTTTATCCATATTGAGCTAATTTTAGATTTGTTTCAATCCCAGAGTTTATTCACACTTGTAAATACCATCAGTTGGGTATAGACTGGAGTCACTGGCCACTGGGGGGGAAGCTCAATGGCCCTGTGACAGCCTCAACTGTCAGTCCCTTTATATAGTAATTGAAACAAAACTAAACTAAAAAAGGGGCTGAGGGGACCTTCTACCAAGCTCCACAGGGAAGGCACTAGTGTTGGAAGGCAAGAATCTGGGACCTCCTATTAGAAAACAATTAAAATGGGAGCAGCAGCAGCCAGGCCCGGAGCAGCAGCAGCCAGGCCGGAAGCAACCAGGCCTGGAGCAGCCGGGCACGGAGCATCTGGGCCTGGAACAGCCGGGCTCGGAGCAGCAGCATCCAGGCCTGGAGCAGCAGCAACTGGGCCCCAAGCAGCAGCAGCCAGACCAGAGCAGCTGGTTGTGGAGCGGCCCGGAGCAACAGAGGCCAGGCCCAGAGCAGCCAGGCCGGAACAGCTAGCTCCTCGCTCCTCACCTGCCCATGCCCCAGGGCTGCTTCTCAGACATAGCTGGAAACTTTTGGGGGAACTTGAGGGTCTGCTGAATCAAGTGATGAAGGCTTAGATCTGGATGTGTTGGGTTGTAGTAGCGCTGGGGTGTTGATCTGTGAGTGCCTTGTGTGGGGTCGGGATGAGGTTGGTTGATCTATTTGGAAGTATCTTTTGTGTGAAGTGTATCCTTGGGCATGTGGAGGTATTATTGATTTGAGAAAATGCTAAGTAATTGATTTACTACCTGAAAAATTTAAAGTTCTGAAAGTTTAAGGTCTCTTGCCAAAAAGAGGTTTTAAAGCTAACACCTTAATGTTAATGGAAAAAGGGGAAGACAGGTAATCCAGTCAGCAACTATCTTTAAACAATGTGTTCATTTACATTTGAATGGCTATGCCTTTTGATAGCCTAAGGGCAAGTTTACATGTAAACAAGTTTGCTTCTCAGTTCCCAGGGCAGAAAAAACGTTTAAAATTATTAGATTTTAAAATTTATTCTTAAAAATATAAAAGTTTATTAATTAAAAAAAAAAAACCACAAGGAAATTAAAAAACCTGATGAACAATATTAACTGTTGATTATAACAGAATTAGAGATACAGGAGAGGTGAGTGGACTGACAATTCTGGGGGGGGGGGGGTGTGGATGCGGGAAGAGACTTAACGTAAACTGTGCACCAATAGAGGAGGACAATGGGGGGTGGGGAAAGGGCAGAGGGTGGGTGGGTACCTGGTGGAGGGGGGAAAAAATGAGGAACCTTTGTAATAATATGAACAATAAAGATTGATTTAAAAAAATAAAGAATTAGGGTCTCATGTTTGGTTATAAGAAATGCATGGGGACATAGGTAATGCAAAGGTAATGAATTCTAAAGATTTTATTGGTCTTATGGGTGCAAACCTACAAAACCCATGCCAGAGATTTTTTTTTTTAATATATTTTTATTGATTTTTTACAGAGAGGAAGGGAGAGAGATAGAGAGCTAGAAATGTCGATGAGAGAGAAACATCGACCAGCTGCCTCCTGCACAACCCCCACCGGGGATGTGCCCGCAACCAATGTACATGCCCTTGACCGGAATCAAACTCAGGACCTTTCAGTCCGCAGACGGACGCTCTACTGCTGAGCCAAACTGGTTTCGGCATGCCAGAGATTTTAAAAAAGCAAAAGTAATGAAATAAAGAGTCCTCAGAAGACTGTAAAATGTCTCACTTCCTGCCCTAGCCCATGTAGCTCAGTTGGTTGGGTATTGTCCTGGGCGCCAAAAGATTGTTGATATGATTCCCAGTCAGGTCATGTCTGCATTACAGGCACCATCCCTGGTAGAGAGTGTGCAGGAGGTAGCTGACTGATGTTTTGCTCTCTCTCTCTCTCTCTCTCTCTCTTTTACTTTCCCTTCCTTTTCTCTCTAAAAATCAATAAAAATATTTTTTAAATAAAATAACATATCTCATTTCATGCTTTTCCAAAATGCAATTATTTCTAGAGGCTTCCTGCTAAGAGAACACAGGAAAGTACTTTCATGTGGAATAAAGAGCCTGCCGCCTGCAGCCTTCACCTGCTAACCTGCAGTGTGGGGTCTCACAAGGCAGGAGCCTCTCTTGGCAGAGATGGCAGAGGCTCCGGCATGTCATTCTAGTGCAGCTGTGACTGGGTGAGCAGAGGAGACACAGCAAACCAGCCTCTTCAGATTCTCAAAGACTTAACAAAAGATAAAACATCCTCCTGACACTTTCTACAGTAAACTAGTGCCAAAGAGAAAACGTTTTTAAACTTATTTTTGTATCTACACATCAACAAAGTATGCTAGTTCACCCTAACACGAGTAAAAGAGAAAATGTAAATAATCTGAATGACAGTGCTACTTGTACATATATCTTATTTTTATTAAAAAGCTTAAATGACCTCAGAGTTAAGGTTACTGCAACATCAATTTATGTCTTGGAAGATCTGGATAGAAGAGGCTACCGTGACAGACACAACTTGTCTACACTAAGCAACTCCTGATCCCATCAGAGAAACAAACCTAAGAAACTGTGTCAAAGATCCACACTAGAAATAAGAATTCCTTTGTAGTTAGATGCGTCATGGCTTCGATAGTGATGACTTCTCTAGCTGGTTCTGAGCCTCACCAGCCCCTCCCTGAGGAGACTGTTGTAGTCAGCTAGCCGCGGCTCCACTGTAACGATGTGCAACCGAAAGGCAGTGATCAAAAATGCCGATATGTCAGAGGAGATGCAACAGGACTCCGTGGAATGTGCTACTCAGGCATCGGAGAAATATGACACAGAAAAGGATACTGTGGCCCATGTTAACAAAGAGTTTGACAAGAAGTACAACCCCACCTGGCCCTGCATGGTGGGGAGGAAATTCAATAGTTATATGACACATGAAACCAAACACTTCATCTATTCTACGTGGGCCAAGTGGCCATTTCTTCTGTTCAAACTTGGTTAAAAGCATGGACTATACTACACACACAGTGATCCATCCAAAAATAAGGATTGAAGCCTAAATTCCAAATACCAGAGACCAAAATCTTCAGCCTTGCCTAAAGAAACACCTTGATCTTTCTTGAACCTTTATTGCGTTGTTTTGTACAGGGTATTCACTGTCCTCATTTGTTGTGATTATAAAACAACTAGAGGCCCGGTGCATGAAATCTGTGCACGGGAAGGAGGTGTTCCTCAGTCTAGCCTGCACCCTCTCTAATCTGGAACCCCTTGGGGGATGTCCAACTGCCAGTTTAGGCCCAATCCCTGTGGGCCTAAAGCCTCTCAAAATCCTAACTGCTGACTCCTAACCACTCGTCTGCCTGACTGCCCGATTGCCCCTAACCACTCCCCTGAAACACTGATTAACACCTAACTGTTCCCCTACCATCCTGATCACCCCCAACTGCCCTCTCTGCCAGCCCAATCACCCCCAACTGCCCTCCCCTACTGGCCTGATTGCCTCCAACTGCCCTCCCCTGCTGGCCCGATTACCTATAACTGCCCTCCCCTGCCAGCCATCTTGTGGTGACCATCTTGTGACGACATCATGGTAGCCATCTTGTGACATCACGCAAAAGCGTCGTGCAACGCCACCTCGGCTTTTATTATATAGGATAAGCAAAGAAGCTTACATTTGTATTTATTTTCTATTCCATGCCTCTCTGCCCCATATATTTTCTCCTCAAAATCCATTACTTTCCCTAAATAAAATTTGTTCGAGAAAAAAAATAAAAAGAATTCCTTTGTAACTTATATTCTCATAGCCATATCACTCCAAAATCAGCCATTATTTCCTATATCCACCAACTGCAAAAATGTGCCACAAATTAAGATATTTTAAACATGACATCAGTATCTCTTTTACTCCTGGTGCATGAAAATTCATGCATTGGAGGGGGGTCCCTCAGCCCAGCCTGCCCCCCTCACAGTCCAGGAGCCCTCAGGGGTGGGAGGTGACCTGACGATCAGGGGAAGGCAAGCCTTGGCTGGCCCTGGGTGGCTGGGCAGCCGCCATCCGAGGCTTGCCTGCACCTCAGGCCGGCCCTGGGCAGCTGGGGAGCTGAGGGAACTGGGGGATTCCAGAGGCAGGCATGTGCCGCACATCTGCTGCCTTGGCAAGGCTGAGGGGACTGGGCACTGCCATCTTATGGCTGTGGGCACCACCATCTTTGAGGGTGTGAGAGTCAATTAGCATATTCCCCCCTTATTGGCTATGGGCACCACCATCTTTGTGAGGGAATGATGGTCAATCTGGATATTCTCTCTTTATTAGATAGGATAATCAGAAGAAGACAGATGAGAACAGCCTTTATTAAACACTCCTAAAGCTAAACCTGACACTTTCATCAACTTCCAGTAATATAGTAGTACATACATTCCTGGCTCTTTTAGCACAAAATATATATAAAATCTTTCAGACAAATAAAGCAAGTGAAAATATAATGTGACTAAACAGTGTTAGAAGGACTCCTCTGGAATCCTCTTAGAGTCAAGCCCCAACTAGAACCCAGGCAATCTTCACAAAATTACCTTATCTCCCTGTGACTCAGTTTACCTCCACAGAATAGGATAGACTCACTGTGAAAATTAAACAAATAGGACCCAGTTTTCACTGTGCCTGGTGACATTAAAGACTCAATGAAAACAGCTGCCACCATTCTCTCTTCATTTCTGCCCCCTTACCAGACATGACCCCAGTCCTCCCAGTCTTTCTGTGTTCATCTATGCTGCACAGAACGGTTAGGTCAGTGTAGCTAAGGTCCATTTACATTCTGTCTCCTAGAGACACAGTACAAGTACTGACTGCCCTTTGTCTACACTCAAAACTCCCTTCTTTACACAATCCTCAAATCCCTGACTACATCTAACTTGATGCAGTAGCAGAATTAGTTTACTGGGAAAACTGCTGGCATTTTCCACTGTTGGGTAGGGAACTGCAGAGTGAAGCTAGGACAGACTCCTACTCTGTCCTAGCCTCACTCTGCAGTTCCCTACCCAACAGGCAGTATGTACACAAAGGCAGTATGTACACAGTTCCCTACCCAACAGGCAGTATGTACCCAAAGGCAGTATGTACACAAAGACGAGGGTGCTGTCGAAAGAGACAGAGTAGCCAAAGGAGGGCGCACTGTACCTGGAACAACTTGAGCGTCAAAATTATGACAACAAATACTTTATAACCATCAAAAAGAAAAAAGTCTGCTGAAACCGGTTTGGCTCAGTGGATAGAGCATTGGCCTGCGGACTGAAAGGTCCCAGGTTCAATTCCAGTCAAGGGCATGTACCTTGGTTGCGGGAACATCCCCAGTAGGGGATGTGCAAGAGGCAGCTGATTGATGATTCTCTCTCATCGATGTTTCTCTCTATCCCTCTCCTCTCTATAAAAAAAATCAATAAAATATATATGATAGTTTCTCTCTATCCCTCTCCTCTCTATAAAAAAAATCAATAAAATATATATGATAGTTTCTCTCTATCCCTCTCCTCTCTATAAAAAAAATCAATAAAATATATATTTTTTAAAAAAAGAAAAAAGTCCTTGAGTCTATACTAATTCTCAACTACACTAATTAAGAGTGGCAGCTAATAAGTGTAGAAGAATGGCAGAATTAGCCCGATCACCCTTTACAACACTCAGTGTAATAACTGATTCAGGCAATGATTACTGATGATGTCAGATCTTCTACAAGACGGGCTTGGTTTCTTCACACAAAAATCAATGTCATAAAAAATAACAATGAAATGGGTGGAGAATTGTCTTAAATTAAAGGAGACCAAAGAACTTTCAACAAGTCTGTAATATATATGTCTTAATATTAGTTTTATAATTTAAACTACTAAAAAAAAAAATCAGTAGTACTATTTAAAAATATTTTTTTAAAAAGAGATTTAAGGAGGGAGCTGAGGGAGAGATGCCAAATTGTTTTCCAATCTCATACTACTTTAAAAATTCTGTCCTAGTGTTCCCTTTTGTATACTTTATGACTTTTGAACATTAAATCTAAAACTTAGTATCAACACATAAAACAAACTTGTTACATCACATGATGAAATGAATAAAATCCATATTTTGGAGAAACCAACTGAGCAAAAATTCATTCATGAAAAAGTGTTTACCGAACACTAATGTGTGTATGGTCTTTTCTGGATGTGCAAGGGCTCTAGCAGAACAACACTGCCATCTAGGAGAGAGGTAGGGATGGTTTGGTGGGGACAGTGGTGGCCTGAGGAGCAGGTGATAGGAAACATCGAGAGGTGTAACTGGACAGGAGTCCTACTCCGGGTCTGGATGGGGCACAGTGGGGAAGCGGAGAGATTTGTGGGGTAACTAGAAAGATAGTCACTCCTGTTTTGGGAAGAGTCAGACTGGGAGAAGAACAAGTTTGTGGAAAGAACAAAGTTCTATTAAGATATGGGTATGCCTGAGCTGCCCAACAGACAGCCAGACAAGGGTGAGAGTCAATGTGTCTTCTCCTGGAACAAGCCAGACTCTGAAAATATATGGAATATCAAAATTAATTGAAAACGACCACAGTGCAGGGATTTGGGAGTGACTGTTAACAGTTTCAGTGTAATCACCTCATACCACCAACACTGGAGTACTTCCTGCTTCCTTTCCTCTCTGATCCCCTCTCCCAATGTCCCATTATGTCTCTATCCAATTTTCTGAGAGAACTTTGTTGACTTCTCTTATTCTCCTAAATTCTTTGAAATCTCCAAAATGGAGTTAAACATTTAGGAAAACAGTAGCCATTTTGAAAGACAGTGGAGTTGGAAATTAATATTGAAAATTAATACAAGTATCAAGTTTTCATATCCACCCATAAAACGTTTTCATGAACAATTAAAAAGAGACATATTGAATGACTGTAACTCACTCCGTATGACCCTGGAAAACATTCACAGAGTGGATGGACGGGTCCCTAAAATCCCACAAGCGGAAGGTCGTGTCACGGGAGGAGGTTACCACGAGCCGTTGGGTGGGGTGTGTACAACAGTGCGTGAGTTCTTGGTCATGCCCTACAATACAACCAAAGACGACAAAAGTGCAAGGTCACCCATTTGCAGATACAGTTAGAATAAAGCTTTCTTAAAAAACACTAGCATCACCCTAACCAGTTTGGCTCAATGGAGAGAGCATTGGCCTGCATACTGAAAAATCCCAGGTTCGATTCCGGTCAAGGGCATGTACTTTTGTTGCGAGCACATCCCCAGTAGGAGGTGTGCAGGAGGCAGCTGACTGATGTTTCTCTCTCATCAATATTTCTGACTCTCTATCCTTCTCCCTTCCTCTCTGCAAAAAATAAGATGTATAAAAAAAAAAAAAAAAAAACACACACACACAAAAAAAACACTAGAATCAAAAAATAGTCTTTATGGTCTCTATTATTAATATTTATTCACTGTAAACATAAACACAAGGAATCATTTAATGACAGCATGTGTGGAAAACAGTAGCTGGAAGTCCTTTCACTTGTACATTTAAAAGGATCATGACACTCAGTGAGTATAACCCAGTTCCTGATCCTAACTGTTAAATGGTCTGGCAAATCTCTTTAACATGCTCAACCTTGCAAACAAATTAATTCTTAGTTCTTCACTTCCCAAATGACCTTTAATAATATTTGAGGAACCTTCTGTGAAATACAGTCTTTAACAATCAATCAGAAAATGCACCTATTGACAAATTTGAAATACATTTGTGATGGGCACAATTCTAAGATGACCTGGTATACACACCCTGCCTGATACCTTCCCTTGAGTTTGGACAGAACCTGCAAATATGGTGAGTTATCATTCCGGTAATCTCAGTACGTTATAAGGCAAAATAGACTTTGCAGCCATAACTAAGGCCTCCAAACAATGTGGCTATGAGTTCATCAAATTCAAAAGATGTCCTGGTGGGCCTGACCTGATCAGATGGGCCCTTTAAAGGATCCAGGCAGCCCTGGCCGGTGTAGCTCAGTTAGTTGGACCATCATCCCACAGACCAAAAAGTTGTAGGTTCAATTCCTGGTCAGGGTTATAGGTTTGATCCCTAATCTGGGAGTGTATGGAAGGCAATCAATTGATGTTTCTCTCTTTACCTTCCTCTCTCTAAAACCAATGAAAAAACATTCTCAGATGAGGATTAAAAATAGTAAAACTGTGCAGCATGCTCTCTTGCTGGTACAGCCATGGTTAATACACCTCTAGATGGGGACCATGCTAGATGCTAAAAGCAGTCCCAGCTCAAAATTCCTGACCCAGGGAAACTATAAGGTTATAAATTCATGTTATTTTAAGACACCACCTTTGTGGAAATCTGTTATAAAACAACGGAAAGCTAATACACTAGCATATTTCAAATATCTAGATACTACAAGCTACAATTAAATCCCCTAAAGATAAAATTAGGCCAAAGCCGGTTTGGCTCAGTGGTAGAGCGTCGGTCTGCGGACTGAAAGGTCCAAGGTTCGATTCCGGTCAAGAGCATGTACATTGGTTGCGGGCACATCCCCAGTAGGGGGTGTGCAAGAGGCAGCTGGTCGATGTTTCTCTCTCATCGACGTTTCTGGCTCTCTATCTCTCTCCCTTCCTCTCTGTAAAAAATCAATAAAATATATATTTAAAAAAAAAAAAAGATAGCCGAAACCGGTTTGGCTCAATGGATAGAGCGTCGGCTTGGGGACTGAAAGGTCCCGGGTTCGATTCCAGTCAAGGGCATGTACCTTGGTTGCGGGCATATCCCCAGTGGGGGGTGTGCAAGAGGCAGCTGATCGATGACTCTCTCTCATCGATGTTTCTAACTCTCTATCTCTCTCCCTTCCTCTCTGTACAAAATCAATAAAATATATTTAAAAATATATATATATATAAAATTAGCTACCAACAGTTCTATTAGAAAGGATTTCTGAAAAATCACAACCTGAGCACCCAGAGAACTGAAACTAATTCTGGACAGAAAGGAATGTGCAAGGTAAAATATAAACACATGCACATAAATCACAAGCACACCTCTGGCAGGCCAGGGCTAAAGTACCTGTCAGAGAGTGAACGAGCTCCGCTGTCTCCACGTCATACAGGTTTGCTGTTCGGTCCCAGGAGGCCGTCACCACCTGCTTCCCCCCAACCAGCCAGTCAGCAGCTATGACTACTCCCTGGTGACTCTTAAGGGAAGTCAATGGCAACCGGATGGTAGGACAATCACTGGACACGTCGCCATCCACATCAGGCTCATCCTTATCAGAGCACTCAACTTCATCCTCGCCACATATCTGCAGTTAAAGGTGAGAGCAGAGAACTCCTGAGAACTATGGGTCTTCCTGGTGTGGCTACAAAATCAGACTGTGTCACTTGTCTTTCTAGGATTTGTTCATCATTATGACAATACTGGCACAGTACACAGTACATAATTGGTACTCAATAAATTTCATCACCTTTATGGTTATGTGCTTGGCTAAAACCAGGGCCAAATATAAGGAGAGAAAAAAATCAGGGCCACTATAACATCATAGAGGCTACTGTCCACTTCTACTAATCAACAAAATGGCAAATACTAGTAAAATTATTTTCAACATTTTAAGTTTTTATCATATATTAGATATGTAATAAAACTAAATAAATGCAACTGAAAGTCAATAATTCATCATAATAAAAAATATATATTATAATTCTCAAGTGCCTGCCTATATTGCTAAAACAATAGATATGAAAGTTCACTTTATTTTCATACAAATCAACCAAGTCTTTTGTCAAAAGCTAAAGATAAAATAAAAACATAATAGTCACTGTAGGCTTCAGTTCTTCAAGAAAATATGTTTATCTATTCATTTAACAAATATTTATCAGTTGCTTACACAGTGCTAGACCAAAGAGCAGAAGGCACAGGGCAGGAGGAGGCAAACTCTGTGACATGTATAAGCAACAATGAACAGCAAGGTGCACACCCCATACTGCAATGAAGCCGGAGAATGGCCACTCACCGCCTCAGGGAGCTAACATGCTAACAAAGAAGACAAGTTACACATGTGGGGGTGCATGCACACATACATTAAAATGGAAATATGTATTGTGTATATTCACACATTAGTGTGGGAATACACACCATGTGTACACACAGGGACAAGTGTGACATGTACACACACATTGTATAGTGATATTTATAATACACACACAGTCCTGGTCAAGGGATACATGTCACATGCACACACTCAGATTCAGGCAATAATAAGTGCTAAGAAGGAAAATAAAGCAAGATGAGGAGATGGACAGTCATAAGGACTACTCTTATTCAACATTATCAGGGAATCTCTGCCAAAGTAACATTTGACTTGGGAAGTGAAGAAAACAAAGGGATATTTAGGGGAACAGTGTTCTGAGCCAAGGGAACAGAAGACGAAAGGACAAGAAGGGAGCAGATGAGCTGCAGAGTAAGAGATTACAGAGATATTACCAGTGTGAATCAGGTAAAACTTGGAAAAATAGAAAGGACGTTGGATTTTATTGTTGTGTGCTGAAAAATCACTAGATGGTTTTGAGTAAGGAAAAGAGATAGTCTGACTCATACTTTAAAGAACCAATGTTCTGTGTGAACATTCTAGATGGTTGAACTGTGTCTCCCAAAATTCATGTTGAATCCTCAACCCCAGTACTTCAGAATGTGACAATAGGTGAAAAAAAGGTTTTTATTGATTTTTAAAGCCAGAGGAAGTGAGAAGGATAGAGACAGAAACACTGATGACAGAGAATCATCGATGGGCTACATCCTGCACACCCCCTACTAGGGATTCAGCACACAACCCAAGCATGCGCCTTAACCAGAAACCAAACCGACTTCCTGGTTCCTGCGCCACCGCTCAACCGCTGAGCCGCACCAGCTGGGCGAAACAGGGTCTTAGAGAGGTGATGAGGGCCTGGCTGAGTGGCTCAGTTGGTTACACATCATCCTACGCACCCAAAGGGGGCCGATTCAATTCCTGGTCAGGGCACATATCTGGGTTGTGGGTTCTATCCTGGTCGGCACATGTATGGAAGACAACTAATCAATGTTTCTTTCTCTTTTTTTCTCTCTTCCTCTCCCCCCCCCCCGCCCCGCCCCTTCTTCTAAGTAGGGAAGATTTTTTAAAAAAAGAGAGAATTAAGAGTTAAAATGGGGTCATCTGGGTAGGCCTTAATCTAGTATGACTGGTGTCCCTAAAAGAGGACAGGAGGACAGACACACAGAGATGGCCATATGAGAACACTGGAAGATGGCTGCCAACATACCAATGTCCTGGGCTCAGGAAAAAGGACCCCTTCTGACAACTGGATCTGAGATTTCCATCCCCCAGGACCATGAGACAAGGATCATCTGATTTTTAAGCTCCTTCTGTGGTGCTTTATTACAGCAACCCAAACACTGAAACCGGGGAGACTAACAGAAAGTGATCAACAAGTACAGGTAGTGGAAGGGAGCCTGGATGGGTAGTAGAAAACACAAGAAAGGTTAAATTAAGACACCCTCTAAGACAGCTCATGATCTGCCGATAGCCAAATGCCTGTGAGAAAAATTATGGATGATTTACAGGTGTTTAGTCTAAACAATAGGGTGAAGGATAAAGGCTGAAACAGGGGACAAAACAAGAGCAGTTGTGGAAACATCCAGAGCTCAATTTCACACACATTAGTTTTGCAATGTCTGTAAGACACCCAAGTAGAAACTGAGTAAGTAGTTAGATGTCATAGAAGTCTGGAGTTGAGGACAGTATGCAAACCTGGGGGGGCGGGGAGGGGTGGCAAGGGTCAGCAGCAAGGGATGTTCCTTAAAATCACAGGTCTCAGATCAACTAGATTAGAGAAAGATGGCAATAATAAAGCCATGTTACGAGCCTTAAAGACACTGAGGTCATTAAGGTCCCTGAAAATGGCAATAAAAAGAAAAGAAGAAGAAAAAAAAAAAAGATCAACTAGAGAGTAGTGTGGGAGGAAAACAACAATAACCTACAAGCAAGTAAGAGGCAAGGAGGTGATTCACACAGAGGTGAGTGCTGGGAGGTGACCCACACACAGCTAAGAGGGTCAAGTGTCAGAGACCCAGGAGTCATTGGGAAGAGGAGGTGACCCAGCCAAGAGACTCAAGAGGAAGAAAATGAGAGAAACACAAAATGTGAGATGGAGAGAGGGTCACACTGTGATAACAATTTAGGAGGAGCCCGAGGATTGACTGCAACTGTCTGCTGGATGGGCAACATAGATGGGATGCTGATGTGAGAAGCCCAGCAAGGACACAGCATATCCTAGAGAAGTGAGAAGGGAGAGGGAAAGGAGTGCAAGGACAAGTCTGAGGTCTGCATAGGAAAACCAACACCCCGTGGGAAAGAACGCTCAAGTGGGTTAAGGGGTGGCTACTACACCGTCTGTGTGCTGCTGGGAACGACACAAGAAAATAAGGAGGCAGGTGAAAATCTGCTGAGGGGAAAGTGAGAAAGTCACCCAGGAATGTGGCAGAAACGTGGCCTAGAGGAGTGTCACAGCTCAGAGTTGCTTGGTGGTGAGGCTGGTCACAGGGTGCTCATTGATCAATGCTTGAGGGACATGGGAAATGCCAGGTGTAACACAGGTAGATTTGTCCAGGAGAGAACGCACAATCTTGTGGCAAAGTTAAACATAAATGATTACACAAATCATCTATTCCATATGAATGTTAAATGCTACAAAGGATGCTCTGAAAGTAAGTCAGGCGGTCTGCAACACTGAGAGGTACCTGCAGGATGAGGAATGGTGTGAGGGGAAAAGAACCAGAAGGGAGGGAGAAGGTGTGGAGTCAGGGCAGCAAGCCCAGCCCAGGGGCTGGAGAAGGGAGGGAATGCAAACTGAAATAAGGGTCTACAAGGACTCACTGAGTTGACTCACTGCGATTCAATGCTACAAAGACCATGTCTGGTTTCACAGAGAAGAGGCTGGACATGAGCAGTCAGATCTGAGACAGGGAGACTAGTTAGAAGACTAGATAGTGATCTTGACTAGAGATGGTGACAGCGAATAAGTTCCTGTGGAGTGTAGCCTGCTCAGGGTAAACCATTCCCTGTCTGGTAAACAGCATCTAGAAGGGAAAAACAAGTCACTTATACATCCTGATGGAGACACTGTGGCCCAAACTCTCCTTCAGGGGACCCTGGTTCCTGGGCAAAGGGGGTTTTTGCCCTCACAGCCACTCCTGAGGAACTTTGCTATCTCCTGGGCCGACAAGTGGGGGAGGGGGGGCGCGGGCACGGAGTGGAGCGGGCAAGGAGGTGATCTGGATGGCTGGGGGTGGTGTCTGGATGGCTCTGTGGGAAATGCAGAATAGGGACGCCAGGTAGGGGAAACTCAGTGGACACCTCAGGGTGGATGTTACAAAAGGAGTGTCACAGGGAGACAGACGTGGATCCAAGATTTAGGAACCAGAACCAGAAAGACATCACGTATTAGGTAGAAATGGAGGGGGGGAGGTGAGAGCAGGGAAGAGTCAAAGACAAGTGACAGTTCTATCACCCAGACCTGCAGCAGTGAGCCTAATAGGCTCTTCACGAACTATTCTAATGGAAGAAGTGGCAAGTCGGCATGCAAAGGAGCAAATTCTGCCAGGGGAATGGAAGGTCTGGGGCAGGCTGCGCGTGCAGTGTGGCCTTGGAACAGTGCAGTGGAGACCCTGATGTGGGAAGGGTGCAGGAGTGCAGAAAAACGGCCTGGAGCTCCAATGTAAAAAGTCCTAGTTATCAGGATCCACGTTTGAGAGATCAAAGAGAGTCACATTTACAGAAGTTATTTTATTTTATTTTATAATATATTTTACTGGTTTTTTACAGCGAGGAAGAGAGAGGGAGTTAGAAACATTGATGAGAGAGAAACATCGATCAGCTGTCTCTTGCACACCCCCTACTGGGGATGTGCCCGCAACCAAGGTACATGCCTTTGACAGGAATTGAACCCGGGACCCTAGAGTCCGCAAGCCGATGCTCTATCCACTGAACCAAACCGGTTTCAGGTACAGAAGTTATTTTAGAAAACTAAATGATTAAACACAAGGAATTAAAATATATTTAAAACACAAATGTAGTAAGTTATATTAAAAGAAAACTGTAAAACCTTTAACCCTAAGCTGGAAAAGGGCAAGAGGTGGGAGGGTGAGAATTGTTTATGATTTTTGCCACTGTCTTGTAGACAATCTAATTTTAGTCATTTTTACTAACAATAATGGGGAGTGTGCCAAGAACTGCCAATTTCATACTAAGAACCTACTGAGAACCAGTCATGCAGAACCACAAGTCCCTGAGTCACATGTTCTCATGTAGAAAGGACCACTGGGAGACCATATGTAACTCATATTGATTTTCACTTTCAAATGGAGAAAATTCATCCCACTAAGTTAAATTAATTACTTAACATTATACAACTAGCATGATACAGCGATCAAACAGGCAATCTAAAACTGTTTACATGAGCTCTAGCTGGTTTGGCTCAGTGGATAGAGCATTGATCTGCAATTTGAAGGGTCTTAGGTTCAATTCCAGTCAAGGGCACAGGCCCGGTTTACAGGTTCAATCCCCATTAGGGATGTACAGAAGGCAGCCAATCAATGATTCTTTCTCATCACTGATGTTTCTATCTCTCTCTTCCTCTCCGAAATCAAAATTATTTTTAAAAAGAAAAGAAAAATGGAAAGGAATAACTTAAAAAAAAAAAAAAACACTTTAAAACTGTTCACAGGATATCACTCAAATATTTTTCTATCAAGATGGTGGATGCCAAATTAAAAGGAGAAAATGTCTGTCCAAAAACTTTACTGATTCAAAATGAACAAGATCTTAAGCAGACTAGTTTATTTCAGAATCTAAACTGCTAAGAAATTCAGCAGAAGCTTAACACATTAAGCACCCAGTCAGTCACTGGTGACTGACACTATACTTTCCGTCTGGAAGACAAAAGAGGCTAGGCACTTAATGTGTTAAGAACACAACTGGCCCTCATTTAAAGAGACTTATATGCACTGGATGGCAGCTAGAGAGGGGAGTCCTCACTAGGGAAGGCCACACAGAATTTTGGCAGTCCGCTGGAGCGGTTCCAGTCATGCACTATGATGAAGGCTCCTCTCTAATTCAGCCTGGGCTTCCTCCACGTGCCCCAAATCCTGAGGCAGCGACTCCATGAAAAGGCCCTGTGTCTAATACAAGCAAAATCATAAGGAGAAAAAGTCAATTGAATAGTCTATGTAAACTATTAAGTTTTTAAAATGTAATTACTCAACACAAGAGTTTGAAAAAAAATAATAAAATAAAAGCAATTACTATAGATAGTTTTCCCCTCTAACAACTCTGGAGCTTTCTTATTTATTTGGAGGGGAGAGGGAACAACTCCACACAATGTTAATTCACTCTATGACCCAATGTAACCTTCACTTCTTCCTCAGATATCCTATCTCCAAATGCAGCCACAGTGGGGGTTACGGCTCCAACCTCTGAATATTGGGGAAACTCATTCAGTCCATAAGATATTACAAAGTTATTCTAATATTTGCAGACATCCAGAACCCCACCAACATACCCCAGGTCGTGTTTTCAGGGTTAAGTAAATGTGCTGCTTACACTAGTGTCAGCCACAGGCTGGGGTGTCGGCAGCTGAACCGCATATCTCCAAATGTGAGCAGTCTGGTCTCCAGAAGCTGAGGAGAGAAATGAGGAAATTGTCCAAGTGCACACCAGATGTAAAAAATGCCTTCTGCAAGGCTCTGAGCATCCTCAGACGTGTGTAACTTAGTGATCATTACTGAGTGAGTGTACTTCACTCAAGTAGCTATTTCTGAGACCACATAATGCTATAGAGAATAGAGCAAATGCACAAAATTAAGGTAATTACTTATAAAAATGCTCCCCTTTTAATCTTAGGGTGGAAAGCTATGAGAGTTCAGAGAAAATTTACAAATAGATTTTATTCTCCAACTACCTAACCTAAATAAACTGAAACCCAATTATATTCTACCTTATGCCTCTAATAGCTTTTGAGGTATTTCAGAAAAGTAACACACAAATGAACAGTCCCACCCATTCAACCCTCATGGACCTCACGATCTGCCAGGCACTACGTAAGTACTAACATTCACTTTCCCAGCCAACTCTGCAAAGTGATGCTAGGACTTGGGCCTGGAAAGAGAGGGCAGCTGAAAGCCCAGAAAGGGGCAGGTGTGCCAAACAGTCGTCTCCACTGACCCTCGCAAGAGCACCTGCTGGATCCCATCTTGTCTTCTGGCTGCAGAGCTTACCCACAGAATTGGCCACACGCAGAGGGTGGTACCGTTCTTAGGTGTCAAATGCATTTACTGCCTGACTTGCCAATCTCTCTTCAAATGAGCATCATAACCAAACCCCTGCCTTGCACTCCTCTCTCCAGCCCACTACTTTATCTGTTTGATCCATCAGCTCCTTTCTAAATTGTCTCTTGATTTTTTTTCCCCTTCCTTTCCAACTTCTTGTTGTCACCGGTCTCCCTTCATATTCTCTTTTCCCAATCATACAATAAACAGCTGATTTAATAAAGTTTAAAGTCCTCACCTACCTTATTACTCAAATGTTTTTTCAAGTATCAACTAGCTACTGTGATCAGACCTGTGACTCTCAAAGTGACCTCCCACTGTATTCTACTCACATGTAAAAGCACCAATTGGAAATACTTCGGTCCTTTATCCCAGGAATCAGCAAAATCATGCCCACGGGCCAAATCCAGGCAGCCATACTTTTTGCAAGTAATGTTCACTTCACTCAGCCATGTGGCACTCAAAGATGTAAACATTTACTTTTGGTCCTTTACAGACAAAGCCCTCTGACCTCTGGTTCATCCAAACATTAATTCTTCAAGATTACTGTCAGTGTCCCCAAAACACCATAAGGATTGGACATTTTATAGGAAAACTTCTCAGTATAATAATGAAGGTGTTTTGAAAATCACTATATAAAATATGATAAACCCAAGCTACCACAGCTTAGGAGAACTACCTAGATAAGGATAAGAATGCAGGCTCTGCAGATTGCTGTGACTTGGAACTATTATTTTCCTCATTTTTGTATTTGAAGTGCTGAATTAGGAACTCGGCAGGAATAATGGGCCTCAGAGAACTGAGTTACAGTCTGCTGAGAATCATCACAGCACAAGCAGGAAAAGTGGGCAACTATGATGTCTTTCGTAAAAAAAAAAAACACCAAGAACATGGATCAATGTTAATCTCACAATAAAGTCAAGTTCGTGTAATTTGCAATCCACTACTGATTAAAAGAAATACTACTTAATATATTTTTCTTATTTCTCACATAATTCATAAACATCTACTAACACATATCTAACTTTTATACATAATCCTGATGCTACTGATAAGAGAATGATTATAGCTGTTTTAAGATTATCAATAACTTCATTCAATAAAGAAATTAAATCAACATACCAGTGAGAGCCAACTGCTCTGATGGGTGAAATTTTATAGAATTTACTGCAAAACAAAAATTTTCATAAATAGGTTTAAAATAAAACATCATCAATATCTATTATAGCTACAGGATATATTACAAAGTTAAATTTAAAAAGTAAAAGAACCATTGTAGTTCAAAATTAGATCCTCCCATTCAGTTAATCTGTGATTAAACATGTAAGTTACAGAGAACCGAGATACAATAAAAATACCCAATATCAGTTATCAAATTGCCAAAGTGCAACACCGAGAAAAAGAATATTAATAACCCATTTATTTTTATCTTTAACTCTAGATGCCTTTTCTATGGATAATCTGCAGAGTCCAGTGGGGGACACTATACTGTCCACCCAGCTGGCCCTAAGTCATGCCTCCTTCCCAGCTCTTAGCACCCCATAGTCCAATCACCCACAGAAGCCAGCCTGCACACCCACACCTGAAAGGAGATATGGGCCTCATATCCTATATAATGGGAGGAATATGCTAATTATCTGTTATGCCCTGAGGTGTAACGACCAACCTCATAACAACCTACCTGATCACATATCTGCAGGAGGATGGGGCAGCAAACTACAATGGGATGGCAGAGAGCTACAGAAGGTGGCAGGGCAGCAAGCTATGAAGGGGGATGGAGGAGCTACAGGAGGGTGACAGTGACCTACTGGCACATGGATTATTGTGCAGGGCTACTAGTATGAAAAATATGTAAATGTTGTCAACCTTCAACAAATACTCTCCCTTCAGTGAGATTCAGTTAGCTATGCCATCTATCTATATAATCTTCTATCTATATAATAGAGGAATATGCAAATTAGCCAGGACGCCGTAACATCTTGTAACATCATGACTGAACAGCAGGAACCTGAGGCTGCATGGTGCCTGGCTGGGAGCGAGGGACCTCAGGCCGCACCCCCTGCCTGGTGAGGCTCAACGGGGGACCTCAGGCCATGCCCCCCACCCCAGTACCAGGCTGGGAGACCTCATGCCACACCCCTGGCCCAAGCACCATGACAGGGGACCTCAGACCGTGCTCCTCCGCCCGGCACCAGGCCAGGGGACCTGAGGCTGCGCCCCCACACCTGGCACCCGGCTGGGGACCTGAGGCTGTACCCCCTGCCCAGAGGGGCTTGATGGGAGTGGGGCCGGCCAGTCTGGGTCTCACCCAATGGGGGTGGGGCCAGCCAGGTCTGGGTCTCCTGCGTTTTCGAAGTGCAGGTGGGTGGTGGGCAGGGACCCGATTCTAGTCCTGCAGCATGCCCCAGACTCTGATAGGAGGGAGATTTTCATATACATTTTACTAATTTTCTTTCATTTCTACCACTTCTATTATGAAGGGCAAATAGCAATATTAAAATATTTCCCATAATTAATTCCCTTTTAAGGTGCACGAATTTCATGCACTGGGCCACTAGTTAGAATTATATTTTATATAAGGAACTGAAAAATACAGAAGATACTATTTTACTGTTAACACCAAACAGGTAGCTGTGGGAGGAGCTGATCAAACAAAGAACTGTGATGCTTAGACCATCACCACACTCCTAACAGATGAACAATATAAATATCCCAATTTCAGTAAGACTCACTGCTAAAGAGAAGGAGCACTGCTGATGGAACAGAAGCAAAGAGTGGAAGCACACACTCTTAGACTGTTTGGGGGTACCTTCTCATGCTGACCACCACAAATTGACCCACATAGAGACACTCACCACACAGAATGACCACACATGTGAGTATCCTGGGCAGGACTGAACAGGGGCTCATTGCATATCAGCCTCCTCCTGCCCTCACCTTCACTTCCTCACTCCAGCATAAGACAGACCAAGCTCACTTCTCAATAGATTGGTAGGTGGGGGACACCCTTAACTCTAGAAGCAAAAGGCAGATGCCACCTAGCAATTTATCTACGAGAGTTCAGAGAGTGGTGGGGACCATGGGGCCACCTGTCAGAACACTGAAGATGATGCATTCCAGATGGAAGGACCCACAAAGGGAGTGGGACAAGAGTGGGTGAAATTTGGTCAGAACACTTGGACACACAAGGTGCACACACAGAAAGGGCAGGGAAGAGCTGCTGTGTTAACTACAGCACTAATGGCAGGCAAGTGCCTGGGGCAGACAACAGCCTGCATTGGGTCCGATTATGGGAAAGTGAATCTAGAGTGAATTCAGTTTTTGATAAATAACACACATATTTCAGTTTCAAAACTATCTACCTGTGCCTGTCTGTGCAACATTAAATAAAACACAGACAACTCCTATCTGACATCGGTGAGCTGAACTTTTCCTTTGTGAAGCCTCCACTTAGAGGGATGGCATCTATCTGTCTGTCTATGAGAATGTCCCACTGTCCTGACACCAACTCAGCAAGCCTCCCATCTGGAGTCCTATTTATGTAATAGCACTCACCTGATCCCACATGGCCAATGTACTTGATGAGGCACTTCCCTGTCTCAATGCTCCACAGCAAAGCTGTGTGATCTGCAAATTGAAACGAATAAGAAGAACTGAGCCATCGCCAGCTACATGGCCTTTTCAATAAAAGAGTAAGACAAATAGTCTAAAAATGAGAAGTTACATTACCGCTACTGTCTCTTACAACTCTGATTTTACTATTCTGTAATTCAACTGATCAAAGAAAACACTTCCAAAAAGATGGAAGAAGCTGGTGACTTGTCTTGGGTCATTTACAGGCAAGGAGAAAAAAACCAGGGTCCTCAGTTCCTAGTTCACCGTTATAGACAGCACCCCACTGGAGGCTTAAATACAAAGGTCATTTACATCTCAGGTTCTCTTATTTTTAGTGAAATATTAAAACTTTTCAGAATACTATGTAATATTTAAATGTAAATAGCATCTAAATAGTTCTTAATTATTTAATATTTAATAAATATTCCTTTAGGCCTTTCCATTTATGGGCATAAGAAAAAGATAAAAAGTAGACTTAATAGGAAAATCTGAAAAATAAATGCCAATTACCCAACTGAGATTTCAGAGACATCAGAAAAGGACCCTTGTTATTCTTCTTTATTAGTGGTAAATTCCTTAAATAATCTGGGATGCTCATGTACGAACAGTTTTAAACAAGAGAAAAATTTTTTTTCATCATTCTAACTAGGTTTTACATTTTCTATTTCCACTTGAAAAGGCAGATTCTAGTGAGTAACTTGTCACAGCTGGAAAAATTCATTTTCAACAAGTGAGCACCATTTTAATTTTAGCAATTTTTTTTTTTTTTAAATATATTTTATTGATTTTTCACAGAGAGGAAGAGAGAGGGATAGAGAGTTAGAAACGTCAATGAGAGAGAATCATCGACCAGCTGCCTCTTGCACACCCTCCACTGGGGATGTGCCCGCAACCAACGTACATGCCCTTGACCGGAATCGAACCCGGGACCCTTCAGTCCCCAAGCCGACGCTCTATCCATTGAGCCAAACCGGTGCCGGCAAATTTTAGCAATTTTTAACTAAAGGGGCATTAATTAGATAGCTTTCAAAAAAATGCCTTTTCTTTGGTGAGAAGATAGGGGTCTCAATAACGCCCACCCTGTGATTCCCACAGGCAAACTCAGGGCAGCGGCAGCCTCACTCCCCTAAATCCTGGAACAGTAGTCCCCCTTCAGACCACATAGCACTTTCCTCAGCCACACCTTACAAGTGGGAAAAATGTGAAATGTACTTTCAAAAGCAGATATACAGTTAGCATAAATAACAAGAAAGCCAATTAAAGAAAAATACCTAATATGGCCCTAACCAGTTTGGCTCAGTGGATATAGCATCAGCCTGTGGACTGAAAGATCCCAAGTTCAATTCCAGTCAAAGGTATGTACCTTGGTTGCTGGCACATCGCTCATCGATGTTTCTAACTCTCTGACCCTCTCCCTTCCTCTCTATAAAAAATTAATAAAATATATTGGGGGGGGGAAGGAATACCTAATATGTTTAAAAGATATCCCACCTTCTGCAGCCTCGAATAGTGATTCCTTAACAGAGTTGGCTATATACCCTGGAGACAGACATGGCATCACACCCACAGACTGAGAAAGGCCGGACAGGGGCATCAGAACTAAGCACCAAGTCAAGGCTTTGTATGAATGACTGCTCGGCCACATGTCTCCTCCCAGGGTCATTCTGCTACCAACACCCAAAAGTCATTCATTCACACCAGCTGTTGTACAATCATGAGTAACAAGCAGCGGGGCTAGCTCTGGACTCACCAGCAGATGCAGTCCCCAGCACCACGGGCTGTGTTTTCGCCACACTGACATCCCAGATGCCATCCCTATGGCCGATGTATTCCTTCACAAGCTGGCACACAGCCCTTGATGTGGTGGCCTTGAAGCTGGAGACAATCTAAAATTGCAACAGGAAAAAATATTATAGATGATTAACTGAGCAAATGTTTTTTAAGTTAAAAAAAGGATGTTTAGAAAATGCATAAATCATTGAACAGAATATTTAAAACACTAAAGGAATATGACATAAATGTAAATAATGGAACTCATCCAGCTGGATATCACAAAGCAAGAATGAAGTCCTTACAAAAGCCCCAAAGACCCCCACCAAGTCCCTCACTTCCCATAAGCATTCCTACCATGAAAAGAAAAGCCTATTTATGTGTTCCAAGTCACTCTTCCAAAATTCAAATCATCAAAAAATTTCCAAATTCTGGAACATATACCCCAAACCCTTAACACTAATTACTTTTACTAGTGGAAACTTTCCTTGTGTTTCTTTTTGTTTTGGGGGACTGATACAAACCACATTATTTTTGGGAAACACCAAAAGATGAACCCTCTAAACAAATGAGATTTTTCCAGCGTTGTTTGATGAACACAAGCTTGATGACCCCACCATACTAGGAAGAGGCACAGGGCAGTGGCAGCAGCCAGGGTGCAAGCAGCTCACAGCCAAGCACCACACAGGCCACAAGATGGTGCGGTATCATCTAGCATGACACAAAGCAAACAATTCTCCCTTTCCTTATAAGGAAAAGTGGAAAGCATGTGAGGAAGACACTAATTCAACACAAAGAACTCCACAGAATTTCACTTTTAAAACTGTAAAATCAAGTGAAAAAGAAAAATTGGTGGCTTTTACAGCTATTTGAAACTCTGGGTTAGAAAAGTAAAAAGATGTCTCAGTTCATTCTTAGTGAAAACACAACCCACAGTTGCATCAACTTGGGTGTGAGTGCCAAGTTATTCCTAACACAGCAGGTGACAAAACCAATGTGTTAGGAGACCCATTCTCACCAGCACCATACACAGGTTCTGTCTGACTTGACTTAAATATACATGAAATTGCCGAAACCGATTTGGCTCAGTGAATAGAGCGTCAGTCTGTGAACTGAAAGGTCCCAGGTTCGATTCCGGTCAAGGGCATGTACATTGGTTGCGGGCACATCCCTGGTAGGGGGTGTGCAAGAGGCAGCTGGTCAATGTTTCTCTCTCATCAGCGTTTCTACCTCTCTATCTCTCTCCCTTCCTCTCTGTAAGAAAAAAATCAATAAAATATATATTTTTAAATATACACACACACACACACACACACACACACACACACACACGGAATTACGAAAGAACCAGGTCAACCTCAAACCTTCTTTTTGAAGCCTCATATCCTACTCAATCTAGTAAGATTGTCACTACAGGTGAAAACATTGCTGTATAAATGCCATTCATGTGTTAAATAACATTTAGAAAAGCGTGAGTGGAGAAACATGCACAGCCGACAAGTGATAGCAAGTTTAATTTTCCACGTCTGCCATTTCTATACAGACCATATGAATACGAGAAATGAACTGAAGCCACATGCATCACTGAGCCTACGGGAACAGTAAGGACTGAGGGGCACTGACTCATAAAAACATTTCTGGTGGACTCCAGGAAGAAGTAATAGGCAGTCCAAGAACACTAACCCATTGCTCCTAATGCCACTACAGAGTGACCACCTCTTAACTCTGTTCTTAAAAGTATTAACTGCTTAGCCACAATTGCAAGGACTGAACAACTCGGAGAAAACATTCATGACAGAAAAGCAACATGATGAAGCAACAAATGGATACTCACACATCCTAACTATTATTTTAACTGAGATATAATCTATACTACTTTAACAAAATCCAATGTGTGAATGTTTTCACAAGTTTCTTTCAAGTGGTTTGCAGATTAAACTATCGTACCTGCCTTCCTCCTTCCCAGTTTGCTCAGTGAACTCCGGTTTTCCACTATGTCACCAAACACTTACCTACCTACCTGCTGAGTCAGAGGGGGAAAGTAATGAACCCAGAACACAGAGCCTATCTACTGCATTGTATTAGCTCCTATCCAGAACATGCATGGCACCAATCAGAATATATTCTGATATCAGATCATTTCTCCCAATTTTAAATAATGTCATATATGTTCATTGTTATTCTTTAAGATGGGTACACTCACACTGTGCACAATGCTATAAAGATCATTACCCACATGCTTCTCATAAATTCAGATCAATTTCTAGTATCCAAAATGATTGGGCTTTATATATTTTTTTAAAGCAAAGTGTTATTGTATACACCTTACCTTTGCCCCAATCTTATTTTTCAATACTCATGGTAAGGAATAATTACATATAATCCTTTATTCCTCTACTTCAAAAATTATCAGAGCCCTAGATGATTTGGCTCAGTGGATAGAGTGACAGCCTGCAAAATGAAGGCTTTGATTCCCATCAAGGGCACATGCCCAGGTTGTGGGCTCAATACCCAGTAGGGGACATGCAGGAGACAGCCAATCAGTGATTCCTTCTCATCACTGATGTTTCTCTCTCTCTCTCCCTTCCTCTCTGAAATCAATAAAAAACAAAATTATCGGAAAGTTTTGGCATTCTAAGATCTTATATTATGTACATAAGTTAGAATCACTAAATAAACAATATAATTTCTCTACATGTAAAAGACTAAACAACCGTTAAGACGGTACAACTGGAACGACCTGAATGATCAGTCACTATGACACACACTGACTATCAGGGGTCAGACGCTCAATGCATGAGTGTTCCCTGGTGGTCAGTGCACTCCAACAGCCAACCTCCCATGGCTGGTCAACGTTCCCCAGTCCCTCCCTGCAGCCGGCTGACCAACCTCCCATGGCCCTTGCCCTTACCCCCGCTGGCCCAGCCCTGCCCCTGATGGGTTCTGATCAAAGATGAGGCTGGCCAGCCTGATCGCTAGCTAGGCTGAGAGGCCCCATCCGTGCACGAATTCGGGCACCAGGCCTCTAATACTCTAATAAGAAGTTAAATGAGGAAGAACACAATCTCACCAAATTTGAAAAAAGTTTAACATTTATTAAAAACTTCAAATCTATTTAAGTTTAAGGTAAATACAGTTATTTAAAAGAAAAAAAAGAAAGAAACAGCCCTAGCCAGTTTGGCTCAGTGGATAGAGTGTAACCCTTCGGACCAAAGAGTCCCAGGTTCAATTCCAGTCAAGGGTACATACTTGGTTGCAGGCTCCTCTCTAGCCCAGGCCCTGGGTTTTTCTGTCCATGTGGACACGGGGGCAACAGGCAATTCCTTCTTTCCTCTGTGCCTACACCTAAATTATAGACTCAAGGCTTGTACAGGTGGCAACCAATCAATGTGTTTCTCTCACACCGATGTTTCTCTCTATCTTCCCTTCTCTCTTCTACTCTCCCTAAAAATCAATGGGAAAATATCTTTGGGTGAGGATTAACAACAACAACAACAAAAACACACACAAGAAAATGTCAGCAATACTCAGATTTTTAAGAATTGCTAAAGAATTCCAATTAAACAGAAAGACCAAGTCTGCTACATTAATTGCAGTTAATCTCATTTTGGACCTTAAGGGAAATAACTTTAAGCTCAGGGAACAAACTGGAAAAATAAAAAGTTAACAATATTTATGTCTTTATGACAGACTCACCACAAATTTAAACTTTCGCTCAGGTTTAGAAAAGGAATGTGCCTTTGTTAAGGTTAGGTAATTAATTTACATTTTGTATACTCAAAATACTCCAAAGTAGAGATGCATACAAAATTACCTCAAAATATTACTTCATAATGTTAATTCCTCATAAATATTTCCAAACAATTAAATCCTGCAACTTTAAGAAGATCAGAACAAGATAATTTAAGAAAAAGCAAAATACCACACCAAAAAAAAAAAAAAAAAAAAGAAGCCTTGGAGACAGACCTTCACTTCCTGATTATGCTTGGAAAATTAGAGAAATTGAACTAAAACTTAACTACAGTTCAGAATGTAATTTGCCAACAGAGGGGTGAGGGCATGAATGGGGCGGAGTTGAGGAGTATAGGGGGGATGAGGACACATACCTTAATCAATAAAGAAAAAAAAAAAAAGAAAAGATAAAAAGAAAAAGTGCCCTGAAGTGGGGAAATGATGAAAATAGATATAGCATATCTATATAATTATATTTTATGCTGCCATTAAAATGTGTTTACAAAAAAAAAATGTAATTTGCATTGCTTTATACCTATTTATTAGTATTCTTCAAATTCAGAGTCTCTGTATCAAGCCAAATAATAATACAAAATATATCTTTCCTCAAAAACAAATTTACTGATGCATAATATATTAACTTCAACAAGTATTAGTATCTTGTTATCTATACACTGTGGCCACTTAACAAATCTATCCTTCTAAAAACTGATTTAATACCAGAAGTATCTTTTCCTATCAGACATATCTAATTAAAAATATGCAACTCTGAGTATACAGTACATATGCCCACCTTAAGTACCATATGACTGGCCCACGAGCCAGCGCCTTGCATACCTTACTAGTGGAGGCCTTGTAAGTGGTCTTCAGCTTCTGAGAAAGCTGGCTGGTACTGTGACTGGCTGCCGAGACAGAGAATCGACAATCAATACAGCCATACAATTAAGGAGCCACCAACTTTCAGAGCTGGGATGTAACTGCAGTCATTAATGGGATCGTCCTTTTCACAGAGGAAGACAGTGCAATGGTAGGGTTGTCTGTTCATTCGGACACAGGGGCAACAGGAAATTCCTTCTTTCCTCTGTGCCTACACCTAAATTATAGACTCAAGTAGTGCTGATCATAAAATCAATGAATTATGTCCTACATTAAATTCCAAATTCCCCCCATGTAATGTGCAAGGCACCATTCACAAGTACCCCCCCTTACCTTTAGTTTTCAGTTGGCCTTTACTCAGTTCTGCCCCATCGATCACTTGTCCTTCAGCAGCTAAACGCTCATTAAGAGTCTCAATTTCTCTACGCACTGGAAATAAAATAAAAAAATTTAAGTTAAAATGTGTTCCTAGCTGGTTTGGCTCACTGGGTAGAGCATCAGCATGCAGACTGAAGGATCAAGTGTTCAATTCCAATCAAGGGCACATGCCCGGGTTGCAGGCTCTATCCCCAAAGGGGAGTGGTATGCAGGAGGCAGATGATCAATGATTCACTCTCTCTCCCTCTCCTTTCCTCTTTGAAATCAATTTTTAAAAATGTTGTTTATAAAAAGAGTTAAAATGTATACTTTTTGTTTAAATATATTGACCACTTCCAAACACTGAGCACATAAAAATGCTACCCTGTTTCCCCGAAAATAAGACAGTGTCTTATATTAACTTTTGCTCCCAAAGATGCGCTAGGTCTTATTTTCAGGGGCTGTCTTATTTTTCCATGAAGAAAAATACGGTACACATTTATTGTTAAATGAAAATAAAGGAAATTTATTACCTGTATACGGTACAGTAGTACGGTAGTTGTCAACACAAACCAGACAAACTGTGAATCCTACAGTATCAAGAATTTACTCATTTATTCAATGACAATCATGTCATCATCTTCTGGAACATCATCATAACAATCCAATTCCTGAATTTCCTGGGGAATTTCTTGTGACTCCATTTCTTTCAGAATCAGTGGACCAAATCTCTCATGTTTAGCCTGGGGAGGCCTTATTTTCGGGGGATGCCTTATATTTCACCCAGAAGGAAACCTGTAAGTAGGTCTTATTTTCGGAGGATGTCTTATTTTCGGGGAAACATGGTATCTATTGGTATTTTCTAAACAAAGACCTTAATAATATCCTATAAACAAAATCACAGTTTATAGAGTTCTTAAAAAATTCAAGACATGATTCCAAAAATAGAAACTGGCTCTCATCAAGCAGAGCTGTTGGATTTCAATGTAATTTTTTCCCTTTGTATCTTATTCTATATATTTAAAAACATAATCCTGATATTGTCCAAAACTAAATGTAATATTACAGTGTAACTGAGAACACTGAAATCAAGGGGGAAAAAATATAAAATAAAAAAACATAATCAGCCCTAACCGATTTGGCTCAGTGGATAGAGTGCAGGCCTTCGGACTGAAGAGTCCAGGTTCGATTCCAGGCAAGGGCACGTATAGATCCAATTTCCCGCTGTTTCTACACTATGCAGATGAGAAAAGAGACCAGTGGGGGAAGGACTTATCCAAGAACACAACCAACTGTGGCCTTGCAGCTGGTCCCTGACTGACCACAAATTCCAACACTAAGGCTATGAGCCTGCCATGCTGCCTCCCAGGCCTGGACAAGATCAGTTCAGACTAATGTGAGGCCAAGTGTCTGGGTAAAAGTGCAAAAGAGATCAATTAGAAAGAAGACCACGCACAAAAGGCTCTGAACAAATCCAGTCTGAGCAATTTCAACTCTACCTCACAGGCAATAGGCAGTCACTGACCCTTCCACATAAGTCATCTGTAAATCCTACAGTTTTTCTGGAAAGACTGTACAAATTCATAAAACACAAGGCCTTAGATCACAATGGAAATTCAGCAATACTTGGATCCATACAACTGTGATACTAAAAAAAAATGCTAAAAATCAGATGCAGTACTTAATACCTAATTTTATCTTATAAAATGTTGGAATAATTTCTTCCTCTGTAAATTTTCAAGATGGCCTTTCAAGGAAAATCCCAATATCAAAACATTAAATTTTCTAATAACAAAGTTTAAATGACATAAGATTACATTTAGTTCTAGGGTAAAAATATTCTAATAATATAAAAGCTATTTATTAGTAATCAATTTTTAGAATCAATTTATAAAAGACCTGGTTATGGTTAAAACTTTTACAAACACAAACCCTGGAGATAACAAAAACTGGCAAATAATAAAGCAGTGAGGGGTAAAGGACACATTTCCTAACATTTTGCAAAGTATGATTTCATGTAAACTAAACAGAGCAAAACAGATTAAATTTATAAAACAATTACTTGAAGAACTAAAAGCAAAAAATGCAGCAAATGTTTTCCTTTGCACAGTGGGATGGGTTAACAGGCAGGATAATGACAGATATGTTTCTTTTTTACTCTGCTTGATTCTTCAAGGCAGCGATTACCAACTGGTGTGTCGTAACAGGCAGACTGGTGTGCCACAAGAATTTTTAAAATATGCAATATCTGACTATTTAGTCGGGGGCACTGACCTCTTTTCCCTTAAATTGTCATATAAAAAATAAATAAATAAGAGCCTATAGAGAACGCCTGGGAAGGCACACGAGCATTTCTTTAATTATTGTCAGCTGAATCCAGTGGTGTTTGCAGAACCGAGTCCTGGAAATACCCTTGCCAGAGGCAGGTGTGTGGTCAGCTTGACCTTAGCCTCAGGCATCTGGGGGTAGGTTTCATTATCTAAATCCAGCCAAGCACCAGGAACAAACAAGATTATCAGGCCCAACCAGAAGTGAGGATTACAAGGAACCTACAAGAATGTACATAATCTCCTTTGTCTTGGGCTTTAGTAAAACTTCCTGGGTTTTGCTGTATAAAATAAACTCTGGGTTCCAGTCTCTCCATCAGAAGAGAGTGGTCCCACCCAGTCCCAGCTTTCCCTACTGTATTTGTGTCTGTCTCTTTCATTTTCTCAATCCCCAGTCACCACTACTCAGGAACTGGACCGCTTTCTAGCCTCACTGGACACGAAGAAGAGAGAAATATTTATATCTAACAGCCAACACAACAATAGCCATCTGGTGTGAATAAATAAAAATTGTACCTATTTATTATTTTATCAGATTGGCAAAAAATGTATTTTTTGGTGTGCCACAGAATATTTAGTTTATGTGTGCCATGAGATGAAAATGGTTGAAAATCACTACTTTAAGGAAATGAAGGAAATGCTTCTAAAATAAAATTTTTTTAATGTTTTTCAATTAGTTTATATTCAATATTTTGTATTGGTTTCAGATAAATAGAAATTGTTTTTTAAAAAAAAAACTAAAGACAAGAGAAAGAATATATGCATCCCTATGTTCATAGCAAAACAATTTACAATAGCTAAGATTTGGAAACAGCCTTAAAATGCCCATCAGATGAGTGGATTAAAAACCTGTGGTACATGTACACAATAGAATACTATGCTGCTGTAAAAAAGAGAACTCTTATAATCTCCAACAGCATGGATGACCTGGAGAGCATTATGCTAAGCCAGTCAGTCCACTAAAGCTAAGTATAACATGATCTCACTCATTTATGGAATATAATGAACAACATAAACTGATGAACAAAAATAGATTCAGAGACACAGAAACATCAAACAAATTATCAAACCTTGGAGGGAGGGCAGGGAAGGGGGGAGGGGAAAGATCAACCAATGGACGCAGACAGTAGGGAGGTGAGAGCCTGTATTGGGGGGCAGGAATGGGTGAGAAGAGATCAATGGGGGAAAAGAGTCATGTAAAACTTTCAACAATGAAGAATTAAAAAAAAAAAAAAAGAAAGAAACTAAAAACAAGCCCTGGCTGGCTTCATTCAGTGGTTAGAACATCAGCCTGCTCTAACCATGAGTGTTTTTAGGTTCGATTCTGGTCAAAGGCACAGATCCTGGGTTACAGGTTCGTTCCCAGCATCACGCAGGGCAAGTACAGAAAGCAACCAAACCAATCAATGTTATCTCTCTCACGTCAATGTGTCTCTTTCTCTATCTCTTTCTCTTTTTCTCTTCCTTCCTCTCTTGCTCTCTTCCTCCCACCCGGTTCCCTCCCTTCCACTATCTCTAAAAAAAAAATAAATAAAAATAGCCGAAACCCGGTTTGGCTCAATGGACAGAGCAACGGCTTGGGGACTGAAGGGTCCCGGGTTCAATTCCGGTCAGGGGCATATACCTTGATTGCGGGCACATCCCCAGTAGGGGGTGTGCAAGAGGCAGCTGATTGATGACTGTCTCTCATCGATGTTTCTAACTCTCTCTCTCTCTCTCCCTTCCTCTATGTACAAATCAATAAAATATATATTTAAAATAATAAATAAATAAATAAATAAATAAATAAATAGAAATAAAAATAAATAAATAAAAGGCCTAGGCCGGTTTGGCTCAGTGGATAGAGCGTCAGCCTGCTGACTGAAGGGTCCGGGGTTCAATTCCAGTCAAGGGGCGTGTGCCTTGGTTTCGGGCACATCCCCAGTGGGGGACGTGCAGGAGGCAGCTGATCGATGACTCTATCTCATCGATGTTTCTAGGTCTCTATCCCTCTCCCTTCCTCTCTGTAAAAAAAAAAAAAAATCAATAAGATGTATAAAAAAAAAAAAATCAAAGATCACCCTTGGGTGAGAATTAAAAAAAAAAAAAAAAAAAACACCTAAAAACAATGGCCAACTTTGAGGATCAGGTGTCGAATGAGAAGGTACACATAACTGCTAAATTCATCACTCATGCAGCCCCCCAGAGGAATTTATTGAAGCATCCTATATAATAAAGACATAGTATGCAAATTGATGACCAGGTCGGCAGGGGGGTTAATAAGGGATGACCAAACGAGTGAACAAGCAGGCTGCATGAAGGGACCAGGCCAGCAGGGGAGCAGTTGGAGGTGATTAGGCTGGCAGTAAGGGATGACCAGGCCAGAGGGGGGGAGGGGGCAGTTAGGAGGGAACAGGCTGGCATTGGGGGGGGGGGGGGGAGGCCAGCGGGGGAGGGGGGGCAGTTGGGGCAACCAGGCCAGCGGGGGGTGGGGGGGGGAGGCAATTAGGAGTGACCAGGCCAGCAGGAAGGGAGCAGTTAGGTGCGACCAGGCAGGCAGGTAGGTGAGCAATTAGGTGCCAGCAGTCCAGGATTGTGAGAGGGATGTCCCAGATTAAAGAGGGTGGAGGCTAGGCTGAGAGGACCCCATCCTACCCTCCCCCCACCCCCACACAAATTTCGTGCACTAGGACTCTAGTTCAAAAATGCCCAGCTACTTCTTAAAAATGAATGACCATTTCCTTGAGGAAAGGGCAACACATGCATTTGCCCAGTATAATATGGATCAGTTCACACCTATAGAAATAGAGGGATATGAAGATCAAGTCTCAATTACAAAACACAGTGACCTGGATAATAGCAGATTTGTCAATCCAAGAAACAAGATTTCTTTTAAATTTAATCAATTACAGAAAGAAGCAGATTACTTCCAGCCAGAGGAAGTACTAGTAGATGGAGGTCTGAAGTCTTTGAGAGAATCCTGTGACAGCACTTAACGGGCCTATGTGAAAGATCATTATTTCAATGGCTTCTGTGCTGTTTATGTTAAACTATAGATGGGAAACAGACCATTATTGCATATATTGAAAGCCACCAGTTTCAGCCTAAAAACTTCTGGAATGGTCATTGAACAACACAATGAAAATTCCCATCACACTACCTACAGCCCAGGAGATTGGAGTACTTAAGATTCAGATTCATTGTTATGAATATGGCAGTGTTCAACTGGTTAGTCATAAAGATGTACAAGATTCAGTAACTGTTTCGAATGAAGTCCAAACTACTAAGGAGTTTATTAAAACCATAGAACATGCAGAAAATGAGTATCAGACAGCAATCAGCGAAAACCATCAAACAATGCCAGATATCACAGTCAAGGCCTTGTGCCGGCAGCTTCCAGTTACCAACACCAAAACTGACTGGAACAAGATACTCAGCTATAAAACTGGCAAAGAGCCACAGCCAATTTTGCTCAGTGGATAGAGCATTGGCCTGCAAACTGAAGGGTCACAAGCCCAACAACCAGTGTATGTGCCATGACCATGAATCAAACTGTAACCTCCTGGTTTATAGATCAATGCTCAACCACTGAACCATGACAGCTGGGCAGCATTTTTATTTCAAATAAAATATATTTGTATTGTTTAAAAAAAAAGCACACACACACCAAAAAAACTAAAGACAAACTAATTAAAAATTATTTTGATTTACCTTTAACTCAAACAGATAAGTCAATAAGATAATAATAAGTCAAACAGATAATACATTTTAAGAAATCCTCAAAATACAGTATTTAGCCCTAACTGGCTTGGCTCAGTGGATAGAGTGCCAGCCTGTGGACTGAAAAATCCCAGGTTTGATTCCGGTCAAGGGCATGTACCTTGGTTGGAGGCACATCCCCAAGGAGGGTGTGCAGGAGGCAGCTGATGGATGTTTCTCTCTCATTGATGGTTCTAACTCTCTATCCCTCTCTGTAAAAAAATCAATAAATATTTTGAAAAATATAGTATATTTTAAATTTAAAAAGAAAACCATGAGTTAATGTTTATAATTTACAGTATACTTTAAGATGCATTTACTTTTTATAAAATCATAATTCAGATCAGCAGGTGTGGTCAGCATAACACAGCCCACTCCAAAGATAACCTGTGAACATGTGACCTCATGGCCAAAGGGCCCTGCAGGTATGACAAGGTGAAGAACCACTGATGGAAAGATCAACTTGCATGACTCAGGTGACCCATCCTTCCCACATGCCCTTAGGAATGGGTCAGAGATGACAGAGGAGTGATGAGCCACAGAGTGTGCAAACTCTACACGCTGGGAACGCCAGCAAAAACGTAGGGACACTGTCCTCACTCCAAGTAAATGAAATCTGCACAAGCCAAACAGGAGGAACACAGCTCTGCCCACACCTGATTTTAGTCTGCAGAGCTGTAAGGTAATAAATTGTGTTATTCAAAGCCACTGATCTTAATATGGCAGCAGAAAAGAAAAGGAGTACAGTGGTGAATGTCCACCCACAAATTTGACTCTCAAAGATTAAGTGAAAAGTTATAAAAGTATATTGAGAGGAAATACTCACATTCTAAGTTTTCAATATAAAGATTTTCAAATTCTCTTTCTATTTGACCAAACAGTTCCAAAAGTGTACTGCGAACTGAGGAAGGCAGTTTAGAATCCTGTAGAAAAAGAAGATTTTGTTTAAAATGTATAAATGAATGACAAACTCTGATACCAAATACCAATATATTTTTTCCAAAGTGAATTATCTTTTATCTTAAGCTTTTATATCTTTAGATGTTTTATTTCTTAGACATAAAATGCTTACAGAACTTTGTCTCAAATTTCTATAGATAAAACTAAAATCTACTTGTACAAATGGATACCCAGGATAATATGGGATTCAAGAATAAGCATTTCTGCCAAAACCGGTTTGGCTCAATGGATAGAGCGTCGGCCTGCGGACTGAAAGGTCCTGGGTTCGATTCTGGTCAAGGGCATGTACATGGTTGCAGGCACATCCCCAATAGGGGGTGTGCAAGAGGCAGCTGGTCGATGATTCTCTCTCATAGATGTTTCTAACTCTCTATCCCTCTCTCTTCCTCTCTGTAAAAAAAAATCAATAAATAAATAAATAAATTTAAAAAAAAGAATAAGCATTTCTGCCCTAAGCAAGTTTGATTCAGTGTTATAGAGTGTTAGCCTGCAGACTAAAGGGTCCCAGGTTCAATTAAGGTCAAGGGCACATGCCTGGGCTGAGGGCTCAATCCCCAATGGGGGGCATCCAGGAGGCAGCCAATCAATGATTCTCTCTCATTATTGATGTTTCTATCTCTCCCTTTTCCTTCCTCTCTAAATTCAATAAAAATATATTTTTTAAAAATAAGTATTTCTTTGAAATAACAGAATTGTTTTGTTGTTGTTTTTACAAGGGAGGAAATAAGCCTACCTTATTTTAAAAATTCCAAATTTGTAGAGAAGGCATGCAGTTCTCATAAATAAAATTATATTATGTCCTGACCAGGGTGGCTCAGTTGGTTGGAGCACTGTCCCATACACCGTAGTCATGGGTTTGCTTCCCGATTTAGGACCTAGGTTATGGGTCAATCCCTAGTCAGGGAGCATATGGGACATAACTGACCCATGTTTCTCCTTCTATCTCCCTGTCTCTATAAAATTAATGACTATATCTTTGGGTGAGGATTTAATTATATTATAAATAGCCTTTAAATTCTATCATGTGGTATTATAAATTAATTTAGTAAGTTATATATTAATAGAAATTGTGCCTTATAGAATCCTCAGGTCCACTGTAACTCTATGTAATACCTAAAGATTATCATGAGAAGAGAAAAAAGAAAAATGTCACCTGTAAAAGCAAAACTTATATCAATTAGCCAAAACCGGTTTGGCTCAGTGGATAGACTGTCGGCCTGCAGACTGAAAAGTCCCAGGTTCAATTCCGGTCAAGGGCATGTACCTTGGTTGCGGGCACATCCCCAGTAGGGGGTGTGCAGGAGGCAGCTGATCAATGATTCTCTCTCATTGATGTTTCTAACCTTCTATCACTCTCTTTCTCTCTGTAAAAAATTAATAAAAAATATTTTTTTTAAAAAACATATCAATTAAATGAAACCATTACCATGTAAGTTCCCAGTTAGCTCCTGGTGCCTGCATGCCTCAGCACGTGCTCTGCACACCTCCAGTTCCATCTAAACCTCACGGGAAGTCAGTGTGAAGAAGCAACATCTCAGCTAAATTTTTAGGTATGGTAAGTGAGTAAGCAGTGCCCTAGGAACCAACTGTGTTCACAAGTATTTACCTTCCAGACACAGCTAATAACAGGGAGACTGACACATTCTACATTCCATTCTAATTTCCTAAGGACATGGCCAAGTGTGTAGAGTATTTTCTGTGTGACCGCCCCCTTCCCAGCACTTAAGCAAAATTCTTAATATGTATTTCTAAAAACGTATTTTAATACTTTAACTGCTGACACAGTAATTTTCTAAGTGGTTTTTCAAATTTATAGGCAGAGCAAACTTTTTGATGTTTGTAAATATATATTATGTCTATTAAATTCCTTCACATTAACTTCTTAGAAAGATAAGAATTTTAGGCAAAATGATCTCTAATGACATAAACATTTTACAAGTATGTTTTGAAGTAATCACAGAATGCTCAAGTAAATTTTACAAGGTACCACATGAAAATATATGTAAAGCCTTGTTTATAAATTGAATCTGATAGAACTGGTTGATGTAGCCTCTCTCGATATCCCTCTAAAATACCAATAAAAAAATTTTAAAAGAAATAAAAACTTAAACAATGAAAAATAAACTAAACTGCCAAAACCGGTTTGGCTCGGTGAATAGAGCGTCGGTCTGCGGACTGTGGGGTCCCAGGTTCGATTCCGGTCAAGGGCATGTACATTGGTTGAGGGCACATCCCCATAGGGGGTGTGCAGGAGGCAGCTGGTCGATGTTTCTCTCTCATCGACGTTTCTAGCTCTCTATCTCTCTCCCTTCCTCTCTGTGGAAAATAAATAAAATATACTAAAAAAAAAAAAAAAAAGAAAAGAAATATAAACTAAACTAATCCAATACAATTAATATTTAACACACTGTCTGCCCTGCCTCATGGCCCTTGCCTAGTCTCTTCCCTCTCCGTGCCATGTTCTTGCAGAGCCAGAACCCCTCATTCAATCAGCCCTCCTCAGAGTGTCACCTGGAAGCTTTCTGACTCTCAAGGCCCAATCTCATGTCTATCAATTCCAACTCACCTACACCCACAATGTTTAAGATCCTTACGCAGCCACTGAAATGTTACATTTACTTAAATAAACGCCTCTTAAAATGTAATCGTAATGGAGATAAAACTAAGATGTCAGTGTTAATGTCCCTTTATAAAATAAAGACAATCAAGAAACAATGTGTATGTGAAATGAGAACTTTTCCACTAGAGGGGAAGAGGCCTGACAGAGCTCCTCCTGATCTTTCCTAACAGCTCTTCTAGTGCCATTTGACTTCACAGACCCTGACTGAGGAATTTAACTTATAGTATCACTTGAGAAAACTCCTAACAGAAAAACTACTATGATTCAGTAAAGCTTTTAAAGGGATTTACATTTTACCTCAGCAGCATGTACTTGAATAAAGGACGACCCTCAATGAACGCTCCATGCGCACAGAGATTTATTTAGTCACCCTCTGCAACTACAGACTTCTCATCCCTGAGCTAAGCACACTCCTTCCTAAACTACTCCCAACTCATGAATCTAAGAGGTAATTTACTATAGCTTCTTCACACTAATCTTCACTATTGATACTGCTCCCCCACAAACTCAAAGAGCATAACTGTAACCTCCTCTAGAGAATGATGACCTATTGTTCAACTCAAACTCACTGGTAAAATCAACCACCTGTGCTCTCAGACCCCTCTGCTTACAACCATTAAGACAACTGCTTGCCCCCACACCACTGCTACCATCCTCCCGCTGCTCAACCAGGCAAAGCACCTCAAACCAGCCTTTCAGGACACTGGACTCATCAACAAGTAGGCACGATGCAAGGAACACTGGCGACACCACGATGAGGGCCAGGAACAGTGCTAGGCTGTGCAGCTTAAAGGCCTTCACAAAAGGTTACCCTGAGATGCAATTACCCATGATGCTACATCACAATGGAGGGCAGGCCCTCAGAGGCCAAGAGAACACACATACCTCATATGGCAGTTCATGCTAGGAAATGCTAGCAAAGGATATAGATTTTTTTCACTGCTAGAAATGTAAATAAATATAACAATTAAAAAATCATATCTTGCCGAAACCAGTTTGGCTCAGTGATAGAGTGTAGGTCTGCGGACTGAAAAGTCCCAGGTTCGATTCCGGTCAAGGGCATGTACATGGGTTGCGGGCATATCCCCATTAGGGGGTGTACAAGAGGCAGCTGGTGATGTTTCTCTCTCATTGACGTTTCTAGTTCTCTATCTCTCTCCCTTCCTCTCTGTAAAAAATCAATAATAAATACATATATATATATATATATTTTTTTTTTTTTTTTAATCATATCTTAGTAGTGGCCAATGTAGCTCAGTTAGTGGTGGTATACCGTCCCGTATACCAAAAGATCAAAGGTTTGCTTCCCGGTCAGGGCACATACTTAAGTTTGCGGGTTGGATCCCCAATCAGGGTGCATACCGAAGCAACTGATCAATGTTTCTCTCTCCGCCCCCCTCCTTTTCTCTCTCTCTCTCTAAATCAAATTTTAAAAAAAAAAAATCATCAGATAAGAATTGAAAAAAAAATTATCGTAGACTATTACCTGCACTGACCAACATGGTAGCCAGTAGCTCCATTTGACTATTTAAATGTAAGTTAATTAAATTTTCTTAAATTCCTTAGTCACAGGAGACACCTAAGACTTATTGCTGCTATATCTGATAGCAAAGATCTAGAACATTCATCATAGGTCCACTGCACAGCTCTGGTTCAAACTCTTTCCTAAGAGTTATGAGCTGTGTTCCCACAAACTCATGTGCGGAAGTCCTGACCCTCCTGCATCTCAGAACATGACTTTATTCAGAACTCCAGTGATTGAGGTAAAATAGGATCACTGGGGTGGTCCTAACACAATCTGACTAGTGCCCTTATCAGAAGGAGATGAAAACACAGACACATACAGATGGACAACCATGTGAAGACACGAGTAGGAAACAACCATCTATAAGCCAAGGGCCTCAGAGAAACTGCCCACACCTTGATCTCCAACTTTCAGCCTCCAAGACTATTATTTAGAACTTTATTCTATGTGGTACTTTGTTATGGTCACCCAAGCTCACTAACACACTAAGAAAGTCTATGTGGTACTTTGTTATGGTCACTCAGGCTCACTAACACACTAAGAATATCAAACCCATCTTGTCTGTGGGCACCTTAAAGTCTATGGTTTTTATTTCCAATACTGTTAAAATGTAATTTCTTTTATAGCAGAACAAAGTATTTGTTCATTTATTTATCCATTCAATACATATTAACAGGGTTCTAACTACGTGATAAGGTTCTTTTTGTGTTTTTACACTAGGTTCTGAGTATGCACTGCTGCCCTCCTAGAAGCTTATCCTGGAGACCCAGAAATCAGAGTCCCAGGCAGGTTTTAATATGATCCAACATTCCAATGAGCCAATTTCTCAGATTTTAGCCTTATTTTCCTGTTATTTTATGGCTGATGAATTAGTTATAATTGTGAAGGAATGGTCACAAAACTATATGTATGTATGCTTCTCTACATGCTTACCTATACAATTATGAATATGTATTACATATAGTTATAATCTATTTTATTATCAAATATACTTTTAGGTCTCACAATATCCTTTAAAAACCAACACATTTTTGAAGAATCCAAGATGGCTGCACAGGTAAACACCTAGCCGCAGCCGCACACAACAATTTAAATAAAAGACAACTAAAATATAAAATGGACATTACCCAGAACTACAGGAAAGTCGACTGACTGGAAATTCTACAACAAGAAGCAAGGAGAAGGCCAGAAGGAAGCGCGGAGGAGCTGTAAAAGCGTAAGGTACAGAGACATGCGGCGCACGGAGAGGACGGAGCCGGAGAGGAGGGGCAGCTGAGCGCCTGGCTGGCGATCCCTAGCTGGAAGGAGATAAACGCTCCAACTGTACTGGGCCCCAGTTCCGACTGCTCTGAACCCCAGTTCTAGGCCAGACCCCGGGGACCCAGGCTCAAACAGAGGGAGCTGGGCTTCGAGGCGGAACCCCGGGGGAGCAGCGAAAGGAGGTCCCAGAGGCGCGCACATTGCACGCAGAGAAGGGATGGTTGGCTGTGCCGCAGGATTGCACTGGCGGGAAGGAGACAGGGGCTCCAGATTGCTCTGAACTCCACTTCCAACTGAACCGAACCCCAATACCGGGCTCCTTGGGGGAGAGCCTAGGCTGTTTGGTAGCAGGCAAAAATCGAGGGCACCTCACTCTCAGAGGTGCTTGCAGCGAGTACTGAAGGACCCTGAGACTCAGGAGCCGCATAGAGCGGGGCTGACAGAAGCCGAAGCTGTAGGCTCCACCCTGAAACCCTGCACCATCAGGGAAGCTGTGAAAATGCCGAGACTAGGAAATAGATCACAAACGAAAGAAATGGAGGACAAAAAGCGACTGGATATAGAGTTCAAATCTACGTGTATAAGATTTTTCAAGAATTTCCTAGAAAAGATCGATAAGACCTTTGAGGAGATGAAAAGGGATCAACTAGAATTAATAAGAAACCAACAAGAAATGATAAGGGATCAACAAAAAATAAAGAATACATTGTCTGAAATAAAAAATATTATACAGAGTCCTAAAAACAGAATGGAAGATCGCAAGAATCAAGTCAAAGATTTGGAACATAAAGAACCAGAAGACACTCCTCCGCAGAAGCTAGAAGGCAAGAGAATCCAGAAAATTGAAGATAGTGTAAGAAACCTCTGGGACAACTTCAAGCGAACCAAAACATCAGAATTATGGGGGTCCCAGAAGATGAGACAGAGCAAGATATCAAAAACATACTGAAAGAAATAGTGACAGAAAACTTCCCCCACCTGGTGAAAGAATTAGACTTACAAGTCCAGGAAGCACACAGAACTCCAAACAAAAGGAATCCAAAGAAGACCACACCAAGACAAATCATAATTAAAATTCCAAGAGTAAAAGACAAAGAGAGAATATTAAAAGCAGCAAGAGCAAAGCAGGTAGTTACCTATAAAGGAGCACCTATACGATTGTCAGCTGATTTCTCAACAGAAACCATGCAGGCCAGACGGGAATGGCAAGAAATATTCAAGGTGATGAATAGTAAGAACCTACAGCCAAAGATAATCTACCCAGCAAAGCGATCACTCAGAATCGAAGGTCAGATAAAGAGCTCACTAATAAAAAAAGCTAAAGGAGTTCTTCACCACCAAACCAGAATTATATGAATTGCTGAAGCGGGTTCTTTCAGAAGAGAAAGTAAATAAAGATAAAAATTATGAACAACAAATACATAACTATCAACAAGTGAATCTAAAAACCAAGGAAATTAAAAAAAAAAAAACTGATGAACAATATTAACTGTTAAATATAATAGAATCAGAGGTATGGAAGGGGAGTGAACTGATGATTCTCGGGGAAAAGGGGAGAGGGGGATGTGGGAAGAGACTGAACATAAACTGTGCACCTATGGATGAGGACAATGGGGCGTGGGGAAAGGGCAGAGGGTGGGGTGGGAACCTGGTGGAGGAGAGCAATGGGGTTGGGGGGGAAGGAACATTTGTAATAAAATGAACAATAAAAATTTATTTTAAAAAAATAAATAAATAAAAATTAAAACTAACACATTTTTGTCATAATAAAGGAACTAGAAAAAGTGTAAGAAAACTTAGCCTTATCAATAAAATATTAGTTCATCTGATCAAAAGGGACATCAATTAGATGATATTCTCACTACAGAAAACTCAGGAGAAAGCCAAGAAAACATACTGAAAGACCTGATTCCAGAAACTCTCCAGAGAACAGAAAGATCACTGAAATAATATCTGATTCTCCTTTTAGACGGATAACTAAAACTGCACTGTAGAACAGAACAAAGAAGAAAAACTGATCCAAACTGTCACACCCACTTATTTTTATTACTCTATACTGTAAAAACATTAACCTGGGGCCCTTGATGGTTTGGCTCAGTGGATAGAGCATCGGCCTGCAGACTGAAGGGTTCTGGATTCGATTCCAATCAGAGCACATTCCCAGGTTGCAGGCTTGATCCCCAGGAGGGAGCATGCAGAAGGCAGCTAATCAATGATTCTCTCTTACCATTGATGTTTCCATCTCTCTCCCGCTCCCTTCCTCTCTGAAATCAAATAAAATATATTTTTTAAAAACATTAACCTTGGAATTGAATCCTGTCACTGTGTAGGCTACTATATTTGACAGTTTTATTTGGGGGAGGGAAGTTAGGTTTGTTTTGTTTTTTTAGTGACCCACACTTTTTCTCTACTTTAGAGACATGTATATATTTGCCTATTTCTGGAACATTACAATCATGCTCAGCACTAACTTACTTGTCCTTCTAACATTTCTCTTGGCAAACCCGTCCTCTCCTGTTCAGTGCTGTTAGTTCTTCGTATAGAAAGGCTATGAGATTTGCGTTTCTGTTTTGCTTGGCGAGCAGTTGAACAGCTCCCGCTTTCTGTGGGCATTACTTCTACAAGGTGATAGCCTGGTCACTCCCGCAATAAGCTAGACAAAAGCAGAAAAACAAGTATTTTATTTCTGATTACAGCAAAATGAACTGAAGGAAAAACAGTGGACGAGATAATGACTACTTTTAATTCCAAACTTCCTTACTATGGTTAACATTGACTATATAACTCAGAATATGACAAATTAACATTTTAAGGTAGAGACCACACACAGCCTTTATTAAAAAGGTAATTTTTTTTTAATCAAATTTCATTAACATGTTTTAAAAATCAAATAGCAACAAAGAGTTTAAAATACAGAACAACTCTCCCTTTACCAGCTTTCCCCAGACTCAGCCTACTGCCCAGGAAAACCAATTATAACGGCATGATCTACACAAGGGGTGGGGAATCTTTTTCCTGGCCAGGTTCACTTGGATATTTATTAACATCATTTCAAGGGCCATACAAAATTATCAACTTAAAATTAGCCTTCTATATTTGGTCCAACCCTAATGCCTCGGTAGGGCTAGACCAAATTATTTCTCAGGCCTTATACAGCCCAAGGGCCAGATGTTCCCCACCCATACTAGACTATAAATTCTAGATAAGCAATTTTCAATCCATATGCCACAAGAAGTTTTAAAAGATGCAATACTAGACTATTTAGTCAGGAGCACTGACCTTTTTCCTTAGATTGTCAAATTAAAAAAATGACAATAGTCAACACAATAACCATCCCATGTGAATGGATGAAAATTATAGCTACATTTTGTCAGATAGGCAAGAAACGTTTTTTGTTGTTGGGTTTTTTGTGGGGGGTTTTTTTGTTGTTGTTTTTTTGGTGCGCCCCAGGATTGTAGAAATTAGTTTTTTGTGCCATGAGATGAAAAAGGTAGAAAATCGCTGGTCTAGAGGAATACAATGCAGGCCACATATGTAACTGCAAATTTTCTATTGGCCACATTAAAAAAAAAAAAAAGTGAAATTATTACTGCGAAAAATACTAATGGGATATTTATAGTTTGTAAGCTTCAAACTTCAATGTGTATTTCATATTCACAGCATGCCTCAAATGGAACCAGCCATGTTACAAGTACTTGCAAGTGATCAGGGCTGCCAGAGACAGCAGGTTTTTATTTACCCATTTTAAATTCTACATATTCATTTCATGCTACTATCAATTCTTCCTTTCAATATAACCATAAACATATATTAATTTTAATTAAAAATATAATTTTAATTAACATACACATATTTCCTTCCTCAAATGCAGATTCATATCTTGGACATTTTTTACTCTTATTGATCCTTCCTTTTCCCAATATATGTATGTTAGTTCATGTAATTTTAAGTAATACATGTATTTATCTTCCTTCTTCAACTACTGACATTTTATTTTGACTAGTAGCCCTGTGCAAGAATCCATATGCCAGTAGCTTTCTGCAGGGCCTGGCAGCTCCACGCCCACTGCCCAGAGGGCCCCTGCGGCCCAGAGGCCCATCCTCCCCTGGAAAATACAAACCACTTCCCTCCCTGTTCTCAGGAACTCCGATAAAGGGCTTCCTTCCTCTTTCTCAGCTGCTTTCACCCCAGTGCCTCCACCACCAGCTGCTCATGTCACACTATTCTCTACCTCCAACCCCTCTGGCTACCTGGATTTGACTGTGCCCAGGAGTCAGGGGCCACTCAACTCTGCTCAGCTTGCCGGTTCCTTCTCTTCTTACGCAAGGGTTCAGCACCCGGGCCTGGCCAGAGGCCCATACGCAGCCCACTGAACCCTGGCCTGGTCCGAGGCTCATGCTGCAGCACCTCCCCTCCCCCTTCTCCCCCCACTGCACTGGGGGATTCCAGTGGGGCTGAGAGGTCTAAGCAATGCCATTTTGTTATGGAGGGGTGGTTAATTTGCATATTACCCTTTTATTATATAGAATCCTTTCCATTCCCCACTTCACTATTTTATTTTTTAAGTAAATAAGTTGTTTGACACCATCAATCACATTTAATTAAATATAAGCCTTGGAGACATGAAACATCAACAAACAAAATACATGCAAATGAGAGTGCCACTTCACTTTAAGAAAGACTGTAGTATCCCACCTTTTCTTGAGCTCTACCCCACAGCCACCCATCTCCCAACTTTTGTTCTATCATTTGAGATTATATAAATGTGCACTTTTTAGATTTTGAGCTTAATGCCCTTGAGATCCACCAAAGTTGCTGCACGCACCAATAATTACTGCCTTTTTTTAGGGCTGGGTAGTATTCCATGTACAGATGTACTACAATTTAACCTTTCACCTACTGCAAAAAATATGGTTCTTTCCAGATTTTTACTATTACAAGCAAAGCATTATGAACAGTAATACACAGATTTTTGTGTGAACTCGTTTCCATTTCCATTTGTTTTTAATAATGCCCAAATGTGAGATTGCTAGGGTATAGCGAAAATGCAGTTTTAAAAAAGCATTATTGAACCCTGGCAAGTATAGTGTGGCTCAGTTGGTTAGCCATCACCCTGTGCACAGGTTACTAGTTCGATTCCCAGTCATACCCAGGTTGTGGGCTCAATCCCTGGTAGGAGGTATGCAGGAGGCAGTTGAATACTACCTACCCTCTCACATGGATGTTTCTCTATCTTCCCCTCTCTCTAAAATATCAATAAAAATAAAAAATAAAAACATTACTGAGATAAAATTCAGACTCCACTTAAATCACTCCCACAGCCAACTCTAGACGACCACTAAACTACTTTCTCTACATTTAAATTTTCTAATACCGGCCATTTAATACATATAGATCCATACAATTTGAAGCCTGATCTATTGTGACTGGCTTTTTAAGGCTCATCCACATCACAGCACTGCATTGGCAATTTCTTCCTTTTTATTGAAAAATATAGCATATTTGGGTGTTCTGCTCTGGAGGCAGCGGCGATGGCGGCGGCTGAGGAGGCGCAGGCTGAGGAGGCGCAGGCAGCAGTGGAGGCAGCAGTGGAGGCGGCGGCGGCGGGCTCAGGTGCAGCCACTGCTCAAAGAAAATGAACAGCACCCTGGACCACCCAGACCAACCGGATCTTTATACTATCAAGATGTTTGTGGGCCAGGTTCCGAGGACCTGGTCTGAAAAGGACTTGAGGGAACTCTTTGAACAGTATGGTGCTATCTATGAAATCAACGTTGTAAGAGATAGGAGCCAAAACCCTCCTCAGAGCAAAGGTGAAGATTTGGGTTTTATGTGCAATTTTTTGTCATGTACATATTGTCTCCTTGTAAGAATGATCCTATGGTGCCGGGACCGGTTTGGCTCAATGGATAGAGCGTTGGCTTGGGGACTGAAGGGCCCCGGGTTCGATTCCGGTCAAGGGCATGTACCTTGGTTGCGGGCATATCCCCAGTAGGGGGTGTGCAAGAGGCAGCTGGTCGATGACTCTCTCTCATTGATGTTTCTAACTCTTTATCTCTCTCCCTTCCTCTCTGTATAAAAATCAATAAAATATATTTAAAAAAAAAAAAAAAAAAAAGAATGATCCTATGGTCATATTGGGAGGGGGGGCTCTTTTATAGTCCCTATATATTCCAGACCAAACTCATGTAATGACTTAAAAATAAAAAATGAAAGTGAAAAAAAAGAAAGAAAAAAAAAAAAAAAGAAGAAAAATATAGCACATTTTACTTATCCACTCATCAGCTGATGGACAGCTGGTTATTTCCATTTTTAGGTCATTATGAATAATGCTACTATAAACATTAACATGTAAGTTTTTACGTGCATTTATGTTTTCTCTTGCATATATACCTAGGAATGGAATTGCTGGGTCATAAGGTCACTCTATGTTTTACAATGTTGTTTTTACAAACCATCAAGTTACTTTCCAAGGTGGAAAATATTCCTATCAGCAATGTATGAGATTCTGTCTTCCACATCCTCATCAGCATTTGGTTATCTCACTATTTTTAATTTTAACTGTTCTGATAGTTGTGCAATATCTTGTCATGGTCTTAATTTGCATTTCCCTGGGGGTTGGTGATAGTGAACATCTTTATGTGCGCTTATTTTTGGCATCCATATATCATCTTCAATAAAACGCCTCTTCATTTCTTTTGCCCATTTTCTAATATGTTTGTTTGGATCTTTACTGTTAAGATTTTAGAACTGTTTATATTTTCTCCATATAAGTTATGTGTCAAATACATGGACTGCAAATAGTTTCTCCAAGTCTGTAACCTGTCTTTTCATTCTAACATGATTTTTCACAAAACAAAATGTTTTAATTTGATGAAATCCAACTGACCAATTATTTTTCTATAAATCATACTTTGAATCTAAGAACTTTTCACCAACCCTAAATCCCAAAAATTTTCTCATTTTTGTTTTTTTAAAATATACAGTCTGCACCCTCTCCAATCTGGGATCCTTCAAGGGATGTCCAACTGCCCGTTTAGGCCCAATCCCACATCCAATTGCCCGTTTAATGGGCAGTTGGACATTCCTCTCACAATCTAGGACTGCTGGCTTCCATTCGCCTGCCTGATTGCCCCTAACCACTTCTGCCTGCCAGCCTGATCACCCCTTAACTACACCCCTGCATGCTTGATTGATGCCTAACTGCCCTCTCCTGCTGGCCTGGTCATCACTAACTGCCCTCCCCTCCAGGCCTAGCCCCCCCAACTGCCCTCCCCTGCAGGCCTGGTCACCCCCCAATTGCCCTCCCCTGCAGGCCTGGTCACCTCCAACTGCCCTCCCCTGCTGGCCTGATCGCCCACAACCGCCCTCCCCTGCCAGCCATCTTGTGGCAGTCATCTTGTGTCCAAATGGGGGTGGCCATCTTGTGTGTTGGAGTGATGATCAATTTGCTTATTACTTTTATTAGATAAGATTCTTAATTTCAGAGAGGAAGGGAGAAGAGAGAAACATCAGTGATGAGAATCACACTGATCAGCTGCTTCCTGTGTGCCTCCTAATGGGGATCAAGCCCAAAACCTGGGAATGTGCCCTTGACAGAAATCGAACCCAGGACCCTTTAGTCTACAGGCCGACACTCTATCCACTAAGCCAAACCAACGAGGGCTCATTTTCTTAAAATTTTTTTAATTTATGCATTTTATAAGATGTAAAGTTTAGATAAAGGTTTTTGGTATTTTCTCATTTGGAGTTGTTTCTACTGATATTATCCAATTTTGCAGCACTTTAAGTTGAGGTCTACCCATTCTACACTGAACTGAGAAAGTTTCGTATACTGGTCAAAAATCAATTGGCTATCTTTATGTGGGACTAAAGGCCCAGTGCATGAAATTCATGCATGGGGGGGTCTCCTTAGCCCAGCCTTCACCCTCTCCAATCTGGGACATCCCTCTCACAATCCTGGACTGCTAGCTCCTAATTGTTCACCTTTCTGCTTGTCTTCCTGGTTGCCCCTAACTGCGCCCCCCTGCCAACCTGATCACCCCTCACTACTTCTGAGTGCCAGCCTGATTGCCCCTAACTGCCCCTCGTCTGCCAGCCGAGTCACCTCTTAGTGCCCCCGCTGCTGGCCTGGCCGTCCCCAAATGCCCCCCACCAGCCTGGTCACACTTCATAGCCCACCTGCCATCCTGGTCACCCCATGCAGCCTGCTGTTCAGTCATTTGGTCGTCCCTCACTAACCCCCCAGCCAGCCTGGTCGCCCATACAACCTGCTTGTTCAGTTGGTTGGTCATCCCTCACTAACCACCCTGCCAGCCTGGTCATAGTCAGCCATCTTGTGAGAGTGTGAAGGGTTAATTTGCATACTACCTCTTTATCATATAGGACTACTTTTGGGTTCTCTATTTTGTTCCACTGATCTATGTATCCATCCCTCTCCATTACCATTCTTGATTACTGTGCTATCTCAAAATTAGTGATTCCTAAACTGTCTTAGCTATTCTAATTCCTTTGGCTTCCCATATAAACTTAGAATAATCTTTTCCATATCTACAAAAACCTGATGAAATTTTTATAGGAATTGTGTTTAATCTATTCATCACCTTAGAGATAATTGGCATCTTTATTATGTTGAGCCTTCTAAACTATGAACAGTTTATTTAGAATATATTTTTTTCCTATTTTATAGTTTTCTGCATAAAAGTTCTCCCATGTCTTCTCAAATTTACTCTGAAGTTTATATTTTTAAGCAATTTAAATATATTTTTACTTCCATTTCCACATTAATTGCTAGTAAATAAAACTTACTTTTTTAATATCTTGAGCTTATATTCCATAATCCTGTTGAACTCATTAGTTTTAGATTTTTTGTGTAGGTTCTTTGGCCTTTTCTATGTAGACTATTATGTCATCTAAAAACAGCTTTAGAGAAGGAAGGGAGCCAAGGGATAGACATCTTGTCAATTTTTTTCTTTTTTTTTTTCCCCTTTGAATAAATGTCACTTTTTGAGGCAAAAAAAAAAAAAAAAAAAAAAAACAGCTTTATTGCCGAAACCAGTTTGGCTCAGTGGATAGAGCTTGGGGACTGAAGGGTCCCAGGTTCGATTCTGGTCAAGGGCATGTACCTTGGTTGTGGGCACATCCCCAATAGGGGGTGTGCAAGAGGCAGCTGATCGATGACTCTCTGTCATAGATGTTTCTAACTATCTCTCTCCCTTCCTCTCTGTACAAAAATCAATAAAATATATTTTATAAAAACAGCTTTATTGCCCTGACTGGTTTGGCTCAATCCATAGAACATTGGCCTACAGAATGAAGGGTCCGGGTTCAATTCCAGTCAAGGGCACATGCCCAGGTATTGGGCTCAGTCTCCAGTAGGGAGCATGCAAGATTCTCCCTCATCATTGATGTTTCTCTCTCTTCTCCCTTCCTCTCTAAAATCAATAAAAATATATTTAAACAAAATAAAAACAGCTTTATATCTTTCTTTCTGATCGGTATGCCTTTAGTATTTCCTTTATCTTACTGATTTTGCTAGAAATTCCAGTACTTGTTTAATTAAAATAGTGACAACAGCCCAACAGGTATGGAAAGTGGTTGAGCATCGATCTATGAACCAGGAGGTCACAGTTCAATTCTGTGGTCAGCGTATGAATTCAAGACTCAATTCTGTGGTCAGAGTACATGCCCCGGTTGCAGGCTTGACCCCCAATGGGAGGCGTGCAGGAGGTAGACGATCAATGATTCTTTCATCATTAATGTTTCTATCTTTCTCTCTCCCTTCCTCTCTGAAATCAATAAAAACGTATTTTTTTTCAAAGAGTGACAACAAACATCCTTGATTTGTTCTGATCTGAAGGTAAAAATATTCAGTATTTCACCATTAGATATGATGCTAGCTGTAGATAATTTTGTAAATATTGTTACCAAGTTGAGAAAGTTCTCTATTGTTTTCTGAGCATTTCAGGAATGTGTTGAATTTTGTCATCTATCTTTCTGCATCACTTAATATAATTGTGGGGTTTTTATCTTTTTAGCCTGCTAACAAGTCAATTACACTGATATCATGTAATATAACATGAATAGTAACATGAGTTTATTCAATGAATAAACCCGACTTGATCACGATGCACAATTCCTTGTTCTCTTATTTTGTTTTGTTTTGTTTTTTCCTACCTTCTTGGATTAATTGAATTTGTGTGTGTGTGTGTGTGTGTGTGTGTGTATGTAAATTGATTTCAGAGTGGAAGGGTGATAGAGACATCAATCATGAGAATCACTGAATGGCTGCCTCCTGCACACCCCACAACCTAGGCATGTGCCCTCAGCCAGAATCAAACCTGGGGCCCTTTAGTCCGCAGTCCGATGCTCTATCCACTGAGCCAAACCGGCTAGGTCTTACCAGAGTATTTAAATTTCATTTTGATTTATCTATAATATAGTTTCGGTATATCTCATTGTTATAACTTTTTCTAGTAACTGTTGTAGGCAAACATATTCCAGGCTACTGATTATCAACATTTTACCAGTTCATGGTAAAATATAGAAACATTACCTTCTTCCTCTATATCCTCTGCCCACCCCCATTTCTAATACCCTGTTTCCCCAAAAATAAGACAGTGTCTTATATTAATTTTTGCTCCCAAAGATGCACTAGGTCTTATTTTCAGAGGATGTCTCATTTTTCCATGAAGAATAAAGTACACATTTATTGCTAAATGAAAATAAAGGAAATTTATTACCTGTATACGGTACGGTAATACAGTAGTTGTCAACACAAACCAGACAAACTGTGAATCCTACAGTATCAAGAATTTATTCATTTATTCAATGACAATCATGTCATCTTCTGGAACATCATCATAACAATCCAATTCCTGAATTTCCTGGGGAATTTCTTGTGACTCCATTTCTTTCAGAATCAGTGGACCAAATCTCTCATGTTTAGCCTGGGGAGGCCTTATTTTCAGGGGATGCCTTATGTTTCACCCAGAAGGAAACCTGTAAGTAGGTCTTATTTTCGGAGGATGTCTTATTTTCTGGGAAACACGGTATTATCATCTTAAAGATTTCCTCACAAGAGAACCACGTGAGACAGTTATGCTTCAACCTTCAAGAGGGTGTCTATTGAATTTATCAATGTTTGTTCTTTCCATTGTTAATTCTTCCTTCCTGATGTTCCCACATCCCTTATGTCATTTTTCCGTTTAAAGAACTTCCGCTACCTCTTATTTTAGGATAGGCCTGCTGTGGACAAATTATGTGAAGGATGTTTTCCCTTAATATATTATTCTGAGTTGATGTATTTTCCTTAAGTACTTCCTTTTGCCATCCATAGTTTCTAATGAGAAATCACTGTAATTCAATTTGTTTTTCCACTATAGGTAAAGAGACATATTTTCCTATCATGGCTTTTTTGTCTTGTTTTCAGAAGTTTGACTATGATTGTCTTAGCATGGATTTCTTTAAGGTAATCCTGCCTGGGTATCACGAAGCTTCTTGAAACTATACATTTATGGCTCAACATATTAGGTAACATTGATCCGGTATTTCTTCAAATACACTTTGAGCCCAATTGTCTTTTCTTTCTGGGACTCTGATGACAAGAACAATAAATAGGTCTTTTGTTAAAGCCCTACAGGTCCTTGATGTTATTTTTCCAAGCCTATTTTCTCTGTTATTAAGCTTGGGTAATTTCTATTGTTTTCATGTTCACTGAATCTTTCCTGTGCCTTTTCCATTCTGTTATTGAGCCACCCACTGGTTTCATTTATTCTATTTTTTCATTCTGAAATGTCCATGTTTCTTCTTTATATCCTGTATTTTCTTCCTGAGATTTTCTATTTTTATTTGTTTCAAGTACTTGTAATTAATCATTAAAATATTTTTATTACTGCTTTAATATCCTTGTCAAATAATTCTAACATCTGCTGGGACCGGTTTGGCTCAATGGATAGAGCGTCGGCTTGGGGACTGAAGGGCCCCGGGTTCGATTCCGGTCAAGGGCATGTACCTTGGTTGCGGGCATATCCCCAGTAGGGGGTGTGCAAGAGGCAACTGATCAATGACTCTCATTGATGTTTCAAACTCTCTATCTCTCTCCCTTCCACTCTGTACAAAAATCAATAAAATATATTTTTAAAAAATAAATAAAAATAATTCTAACATCTGTCATCGCTATCATGCTGTTAGGTGACCTCTCATTCTCAAGTGAAGATTTTCCTGATTCTTCGTGTGACGTGTGATTTTTAATTGAAGCCTCAACATTTTGGGTATTATGTTATTAGACTTCAGATCTGACTTAAGTCTTCTATTATGGCAGGTCTCTGCTGGTACTGCAAGAAGCAAGTATAGATGGGCACTACCTTATTTCTGCCAGGTGCATATCGAAGGTGGAAAGAAATTGGGGCTCCCCAGACTCCAATGACCCTAGTAAGAATTCAGCCTCTCTCGTGACCTCCCAGGGTTCATACTACCCTTTCTAAACATGGGGTTCCTAGTCACTGTACCTTATATGGCCTCATTACCACCGAGTGTGGTGAAATTCCTGATTCTCTCTACTAGGATTCCTCTGATGCCAACCCAGCAGGAAGGGGGGTAGGAGGGAGGTACTTTGTTGCCACCCTGCAGAAATGAGACTCCAGCCCCCTCACTTGACCTTCTCTGATACCACCCAGTGGAGTGTCACCTCAATATACTAGTAGTTGTTAAGGGCAAAAATCTGATTTCCCCATCTGGCTTTGACAGCAAGAGTGAGGGTGGAGGTTCCAGTTCTCTTAAAGTGTTCTATCTGGTGGGATCTCCCTCTCCTGGTCTTTCAACTAGAAAGCACTTTTTCTCCATTGAATAATATTCTGCTTCCCTTAGAAATATAGTCAATGTGTTATCAGCATAATTAGCTAGTTATTAATAAAGGATCTATTCTACCAAAACCGGTTTAGCTCAGTGGATACAGCGTTGGCCTGCGGACTGAATTGCCATATTACTTTCTTTGAAAGAAGGAAAGTTTATAATTCATCATTACTGGTGAAATAAGCATCAAAAATAAAACTGATGGTCCTTTAAATGACATATGGAAACATTATTTTTGACTGAAATATGACAGGACAAATCTTTCGATGAAATTTAGATATGAAAAATTTGAGCTGCCGAGACCGGTTTGGCTCAATGGATAGAGCGTTGGCTTGGGAACTGAGGGGACCCGGGTTCAATTCTGGTCAGGGGCATATCCCCAGTAGGGAGTGTACAGGAGGCAACTGATCGATGACTCTCATTGATGTTTCTGACTATCTCTCTCCCTTCCTCTCTGTACAAAATCAATAAAATTTTTTTTTTTTAATTGAGCTATAGAAATTAGAGATGGTTGAAATAAAGGGATAAAGAAAAAAATCATGCTTGGCTAGTGTCACTCAGTGGTTGAGCACTGACCTATGAACCAGGAGGTCATGGTTCAATTCAGCACCTGCCCCAGTTACAGGCTCAATCCAGTAAGGGGTGTGTAGGAGGCACCCAATTGATGATTCTCCCTCATCATTGATGTTTCTATCTTTCTCTCCCTCTCCCTTCCTCTCTAAAACTAATAAAAACATACTTTAAAAAAAGAAAAAACTCACAATGGCAGAAACTTTAATTGATGAGATTTTATTTAGAAAACAAAGGTTCTGATATTAAATTCAACAAATTTGAATATAATCTCTATATATAAAGGCTAATATGCTAAATGTCTGGCCATCTGACCAATCGCTATGACGCCCACTAACCACCAGGGGGCAGACACTCAATGCAGGAGCTGCTGAGCTGCAGTGACTTGGCAGTGGCAATTCTTGGGTGACGCACCCCAAAACCAATGAGAAGGGAACCCAATTCCTCACGAGCTACACAATTCCACCATCAGCTGTGAGTTATGTTGTTGCTGGGGCACTGTTAGGCAGAATCTGGTTTACTGCACATTTGCATTTGGGTTCCACACCCAGTATGACAGCAACTTTGCAAGTGCCCTCTGGACCCCTCGGGGACGGTGGAGCGCCCCAATCCCTGCAGGCCAGGCTGAGGGACCCCACCTGCCAGTGGGACCCTACTCACTCTGAAGACACTGGGGAAGGACTACGGAAGGTTGGCTCCAGCAAATGTCCAGCCCAGTCCATTTCATCCAGTCCCTCCCTGCCAGCCAGCTTCTAATTAATTTCCTTTCAATGTGCACTAATCTGTGCACCAGATCACTAGTAAATCTAAGTTATGAAACAATTCACATGATCCCCCATGGAACTATAGCTTAGTGTTTTTTAATGGAAACATTTAGAAACTACTTAACTGTGCCATATATAAGAACTGGCCGCCAAAACCGGTTTGGCTCAGTGGATAGAGCGTCAGCCTGCAAACTGAAGGGTTCCAGGTTTGATTCCGGTCAAGGGCATGTACCTTGGTTGCGGGCACATCCCCAGTAGGAGGTGTGCAGGAGGCAACTGGTCGATGTCTCTCTCATCATCGATGTTTCTAACTATCTCTCTCCCCTCCTCTCTGTAAAAAAATCAATAAAATATATTTAAAAAAAAAAAAAAGAAGAAGAAGAATTGGCCAAGAAACCAAACTAACTTAATGTAATCGTTTCCAGAAATTATATTCATGAAAATATAGGAAGGTGATACACATATTATCAGTGTTACACATATTAATAACTTCATAAATCATTAACAGTTTCCAAAATCATTAACAGCAACTTACCAGTAATCTTGCAGTTTATAAGATGCTTTGTAAAGAAATGAAAAAATCTAAACTCTGTGAAAGCTATCCTGGTGAGACCTCAAGAGAAAAAAAGGAGACTTTATCTTTAGACATTTAAATCAAACAAATAAAATAGTTAAGGGTTTCTCCTTCCTCTCTCAAGAACACTAGCTGAAGCATTCTGTTAAGTATAAACTGTGAAGTCAATGCATTACCAAGAGTCTATCTCTTGGTTATACAATGTGCAAATTTGCAGTAACAACCTTCCTTTCACCTCACAGTGCATTTTCTCTTAATAGCACACCTCAGCCACTGTACCTCAAATAGGAAATTAGCAGTCTTCTTCACAATTTTTAAAAACCTCACCTTCTGTCCTTCACAGAGAGCTTTTAACCCATCATTCATCTCCATGAACCACATGGTGTTGTGCACTTTGCCTACTATTGTCACTTCACTAAACAGTCCAAACATGGGTAATCTTTCCCCACTGATCAATTTCCAACCATACACTCAAACTATTGTAAATTATAAATCTGGAAAAAGTTTGGTTCTCTGAAATCTGGCATCAAATGGAGCTTTTCCATATTAAGTGATTTTATTTTTCTGTAACTTTCTAAGGTCTGTGCAGTCATATCTCAGAATGGAGTTTATGTGCCTATGCTTTACATTAACTAGTAACACTAAATTACCCAGAAAATTCAGGTTCTGCCTCTTCCTCAAATTTCAGCTATAGCCACCATTCTTCCAAAACTAAGTCTGTGGGTTCCTTTAGTTTTAACCTTTTAAATTTCTTCTTTTTTTCTTGTTGTTAATCTGTCACATTTTTCCCCCTGAAACTTTTTTATTTTTACTTTACTCATCTTTTCATTCACATCCCATCTTTTCCCAACAGGCATCACTAGTCCCAGCACCACTTCCTTCCTTTCACAGCAGACCCTGCATGGAAAACAAGCTATTGGCCCAGGAGCTAAAGTATCTATTGTCTTCACCTCAGTGTTAGTTTAGATTCTATTTAAACATCTGATAACTGGTTTAGAGCAAGGAAGGAAGCATACTTAACCAAGATGTCCTGTGTCGAGGTCTTTGCAGGGTCATATTATAACATAACCTTCTCAATAACAAAACGAGGCTAGGAAAGGAGGCTAAGGAATTTCCTTGCCTAAGGTCGCATTGCTATTATTACATGTGGCCAGGGTCCACTACTCTCCTGTTTCCCTGGGCAGAACTAACAGAAATGAGGGGGGACGGTCACCGCGTTACCCCAGCTGTGTCAGACCATTCACAAGGGACTGGCTCACCAGCCGCTGGCCCGGAGGTGCCCAAGCCTAGACAGCGAAGGGAGAGTGCAGAAGGTGCCCAGAGATGACCTGGGGTATGCGGCTCCCTGGAGAATTTGCTTATTCCCAAGTGGGCTATTCAGGGGGCACCTCTAAGGTCAAACGTGTCGACCAGAACACTGAACTTAAAAAGACACCCCTTTAAACCTAAATTACGGAAACTTCCAAACCAGCAGCGCTCTCTCACGTCGGCACAGCTTCCCAGGGCAGAGCGAAGGGGCGCTAAGGGGGAACCGGCTCTCCAGGCCTCAACGCACCTGCCCGTGCCATGCGTGCGGTGGGTGGGGTGCGGTCTTCCCGGGAAAGGTAACCGTCACCGGCGCGCACGGCGGCGCCAGGCACCGCTGCGGGGCTCAACGCACCCTCCCCGACCCTCAGCAGCGGCAGGGCTGGAGCACGAAGTGGGGGGACGCAGGGGAACGGATGGGGGCAGCGAAGTCCGAGGGCGGGCTTCGGGAGGCGCGAGTGACCGGGCCCCACCAACATGCCTCTACCCCGGGGCGAAGCCGCAGACCGCTTCCCCCGGGCAGCCCGTCCCGGAAGAAAAATGGCGGCCCGGCACTCACCAATCACGCCGCCGCCGCGCCCGCCGGCCGTGCGCTGCCACCGTCGCTTCCCAGCCACACGGCGCCAGGGACCGACGCGAGACACAGGATACGGACTCAGCCCTGACGCGTCCTCCACCACCCGGCAACCTGATGATCCGCACTTCCGGCGCCGTCGGAAGTCCCGGCCTCGCCCCGCGCAAAGCACGCCGGCAATCCGGCCCATAACGCCGGAAACCCGGGAGACCACGCCCACTTTGGGCTACCGGAAGCCACGCCCCTCTCCTATAAATTCCGCTTGGCCTCCGGGCGCCCGTGCCGCCGGAAGTCTCGCCTGACCTTCCCCCCCCGCCTTGCTCGCACCGCCGGAAATCGCGCTCGGACTCCGCCTCTCATCGGAACTCCCGCCTCTGCCTTGCCGGAAATCCCATTCCACAGCCCTTGCCCACCGGGTCGTTGGCTGGAGGAGTCGGGGGTCGTTTGCGAGGTGGGCGGAGGCATAGATGGCGTTCCTTGTCCGCGATGGTCATCCGGTCCTCGCTCCCGCATCGGCGCTGGTCTGAGGAGACCCTGTGGTGAGGGGCCCGCAGATACTCACCGAGACCCAGCTCCTCGGCGCCTGGACATCGCATGCTCCTGTGCATCGTCCTGCAGACCTGTGGACTCGGGGCCAGGCCGCAAGCGGCCCGGCTGCGGGCTGACGTTGTGAGTGAGGCTGGTTGCTGCTCGGAGCCTGGCGGAGATACTATTAATATTTCAGCTTATCTGCAGAAGATGACTCAGCCAGCGTCCTTTCTGAAATAGCCGTTCACCATTGGCTCGCTAGAGAAACGAAATCAGCTGCTCACTGCGAAAGGCTTTCTGGCTTTGAGCCAGGCTGGGAAATCTGCATAGCAGATGAGTTCAGCTCCCACTGGGCATGAAAAGCTCACCGCAGTGAATCAAAAGCATGAAAGCATTGCTCTCCTATCTGGGTCACCTTTCTTGCTCCTTCCTTTAAAAACTAAACTCAGCCCTCAAATTCAAGAATCACTAATATGATTGTTAGACAAGAAACAAATTTAACATATTTGGTGATCCAAATAACCAAAAAGGCCCTAACCAGTGTGGGTCAATGAATAGATTGTTGGCCTGCAGACAGAAGAGTCCCAGGTTCGATACTGGTAAAGGACATGTACCTTGGTTGTGGGCACATCCCCAACCGTGGATGTGCAGGAGTTAGCTGATAGATGTTTCTAACTCTATCCTTCCCTCTTCCTCTCTGTAAAGAAATCAATAAAAACATTTTTTAAAGTATCCTATCTAATACAGGGACTATGCTAATTGATCATCACTCCATCGCAAAGATAGCTACACCCACAGCTGAGACCAAGTTTCCATAAGGAGCCTTAACCAGCAATCAGCAGGGACCTGAGGCTACACCCTCCCTCACCCCTAGGGGCTTGACAAGGGTCCTCAGGCTGTGTCCCCCACCTGGCAGGGCTTGACAGGAGATTTCAGGCCACGCCCCACACCTAGCAAGGCTTGATGGGGGACCTCAAGGTGCGCTTCCCATCCTGGTGCTGGGCTAGGGGACTTCAGGCTACTACCCTCCAACCCCCAGTCCCAGCACCAGGCCAGGGGACCTCAGGCCACACCCTCACCAGGTGGGGCTTGACAGGGACCTCAGTCCATAACCCCTGCCTCAGCACCGGGCCAGGGGACCTAAGGCTGTACCCCCCCTGCCTGGCAGGGCTTAACAGGGGACCTCAAGGTGCACCCCCATGCTGGGTCAGGGGAATTCAAGCCATGGCTGCCAACCAGCAGGGGCTTGACAAGGGACCTGAGGTGGTGCCCACCTCCTGGTGTCTGAGGCTGCGCCCCCTTGCCTGGCAGGGCTTGATGGAGACCTCAGGCAATGCCCCCCACCCAGTGGGGCTTGACGGGATCTCAGGCCATGTGCCCCACCTGGCGGCACTTGACAGGGAACCTCAAGGCACACACACCCCCGCCCCGGTCTGGGCTGGAGGACCTCAGGCCATGCCCAACCCCCCCTCTCCATCCTTGTCCTAGTGCCAGGCCAAGGAACCTTAAGCTACATCCCCTGCCCCGTGGGGCTTGACAAGGATGGGACTGGCTGGGTCGGGATCTAGCCCAGTGGTTAGCAAACTCATTAGTCAACAGAGCCAAATATCAGTAGTACAACAATTGAGATTTCTTTTTATATATATATATATATTTTATTGATTTTTCATAGAGAGGAAGAGAGGGGGATAGATAGTTAGAAACATCGATGAGAGAGAATCATCGATCAGCTGCCTCTTGCACACCCCCTACTGGGGATGTGCCCGCAACTCAGGTACATGCCCTTGACCGGAATCAAACCCGGGACCTTTCAGTCCGCAGGCCGACGCTCTATCCACTAAGCTAAACCAGTCCCGGCAATTGAGATTTCTTTTGAAAGCCAAATTTTTTAAACTTAAACTTCTTTTAATGCCACTTCTTCAAAATAGACTCACCCAGGCCATGGTATTTTCTGGAAGAGCCACACTCAAGGGGCAAAAGAGCCACATGTGGCTCACAAGCAGCAGTTTGCCAACCATGGATCTAGCCCAATGGTGGGCTGGCCGGGTCTGTGTCTCACAGGATTTTGAGGTGCATATGGGTGGGTGGGGACTTGATTCTGGGTCTGTGGTGCACCCCAGACTCTGACAGGAGGAAGGTTTTCATATACATTTTACTAATTTTCTTTCATCTCTGACAATTCTATTATAGAGAAAGGGCAAATAGCAATATTAAATTATTTCCTTTAATCCCCTTTTAATGTGCATGAATTTCATGCACCAGGCCACTAGTATAGAATAAAACCCTTAAGTAATGTCTGCATTAATATAATAAAAGCTTAGCGCTGGAAACAATTATGTGAGATGAACCAAGGCCTTCACACTCTTAGAGGTTGTAGAAAACATTTAACAGTTTTATTTGTCACCTACTGTGCACAAGGACTTCTGCTGGGCATGGTCACTGATGAAAAGCTTTATGAACCACAGTATCTTCAACTAATTCAAATGCTAATATGTGGGTTTATTTTGCAACACAGCAACCAGAGTTTGGATGAAACAGAATATTATTAATTGAAGTAACTTTTGATATAATTAAGGTTCCACAAAAGTCATTGTAAATAATGAGTTATCACAAAACGAAGAAGGGAAAGTAATCACTTTGAGGGTCTACTGTGTGCCAGGCACTCATATTTGGTAACTTGTTTAATCCTCAAAACAATATAAAGTAGAAATGATTCTAATTAAAATTCAAAAAGGTACTATTCAATGGAGCAAAGAATAGATCAAAATCCAGGTTCATGTTCTTTCCACCATGTATTCCTTTGAAAGCTGCAGAAACATAATACCACAAACTAGGTGGCTTAACCAATAGAAATATATTAGAGCTCTGACCTGTGTCATTCAATTGAGTTTCATCCCATGTACTAAGAAGTCATGGGTTTGATTCCCAGTCAGGGCACATGTCTGGTTGGGGGTTTGATCCTCATTAGGAGGCATCAGATTTCTTTCATCAATGTTTCTATCTCTCCTCCTTCTCTCTAAAAGCAATAAAAGCATATATGTTAGAAGTCCAGGATTAAGGTGTCATCAGAGTTGGTTTCTCTGGCAGCTATGAGGGAGACTATTCCATGCCTCTCTTAGGGGCTATTTAGAGATCTGGCATTACTTGCCTTGTGGCAGCAATAACTCCAGTCTTCAGGTAGCATCTCTCTGTGTTCAGGTCCCTTCTCTTGGCATCTATAATAATAAAAGCATAATATGCAAATCGCCTGAACAGCAGAAAGATGACCACCCTATGACACACACTGGTGCCAGGCCAGCCAAGGCAGGTGCAATGTGATTGGTCAGGAGTCCGGGGCCCTGCCAACGCCCCAAAGAGGGAGGCCCAAGCCACCCTCTGCCCAGTGATCAATCACAGAGCCCCAGCCAGGTGGGCACGGCCTCCCTTTGCACAGCATCCATGGCAGAGCCCCAGGATTAATAGCCTCAAAGAGGGAGGCCCAAGGTAACCAACAGGTGGCACTGTGGTGGGTGAGTGGAGCTTCCCTCTGCAGGGCAATCTATAATATTACCCCTCAGGGGAAGGCCCAGGTCAGCCAAGTGATTTCAGCCCATGCCTGTCACCTATAGAGGGAAGCTAGCAGTGACTGGGGGGGAGGGGGACCACAAAGAGCATGCCATGGCACAGATGACAAGCAGTGATAGCAGTGGGGTTGGGGCCAGCTGCCAATAGCCAGGGGAAGGAAAGCCCTGATAAGCCCCGATTACCAGCTGGGTCTAAGGACTCTACCTGCGGGGTCCCAGAATGCAAGAGGGAGCAAGGTGAGCTGAGAGATACTCCCCCACACACACACCCATGAACAAATTTCATCCATTAGGCCTCTAGTTCTTTTTATAAGACCATATTGGAAGATCATACCGGATTAGGGGCCCATCCTACTCTGCTGTGACTTTACTCTAGTACAACAACTCTATTTCCAAATAAGGTTACATTCTGAGGTTCTGGGGGTTAGAATTTCAACATATAAATTGGGAGGCGGGTACAATTTAACCTTTAACACACTGTATTCTAAAATTACTATATAACTTTTTTTTTAAGTTGTGATTGTCATCCTGTATCTATTTGCTCTTGCAGAAACTGTAAAGAGTACCCTTCCCATAAAATAAGTTCCTATTTTGTCACATGCCCATCAATGCAAAAGCATATGATTTATTCCCATCAAGAAGGAAATAAGGCCGGGACCAGTTTGGCTCAATGGATAGAGCATCGGCTTGGGGACTGAAGGGTCCCGGGTTCGATTCCGGTCAAGGGCATGTACCTTGGTTGCGGGCATATTCCCAGTAGGGGGTGTGCAAGAGGCAGCTGATCGATGAATCTCTCTCATCGCTGTTTCTAACTCTGTATCTCTCTCCCTTCCTCTCTGTAAAAAATCAATAAAATATATATTAAAAAAAAAAAAAAAAAAGAAGGAAATAAGAAGAATTCCGTTTGGAAGTGTCTGTGAGCTCGGTTGGACACCATGAGCAAAGCTCACCCTCCCGAGTTAAAAAAATTTATGGACAAGAAGTTATCATTGAAATTAAATGGTGGCAGACATGTCCAAGGAATATTACGGGGATTTGATCCCTTTATGAATCTTGTGATAGATGAATGTGTGGAGATGGCAACTGGTGGGCAACAGAACAATATTGGAATGGTGGTAATACGAGGAAATAGTATCGTCATGTTAGAAGCCTTGGAACGAGTATGAAGAATGGCTGTAGTTATCAGAGAAATCAATTGCTTCCACATATCCCCTCTCCAGAGCACCTGATTTACTACAATATAAAAATAGAGTCCTGTCCATTTTCACATTGAACTTTTGTTAAATAAACTTTTGTATTGATAAAAAAAAAAAAAAGGAAATAAAGCTGAATTTAGTAAGATTCAATAATGAGCATGATTGGTAGGTAGATGAGGTTTGCTGGTATTCAATCATGGTCTTCATCGCTGATTATTTGATCTGTACCTCAAATACCTAGGTATATAGGGTTGAGCTGGTTAATATGTCACTTCATGATCAGTCTCAAGTTGTTGTGGGGTTGGACACTGGGTTCAAAATATGACCACCGGAGGCTGATGATTGATTTTAAAAAAAGTAGCCGAGATCGGTTTGGCTCAATGGATAGAGCGTCGGCTTGGGGACTGAAGGACCCGGGTTCGATTCCGGTCAAGGGCATGTACCTTGGTTGCGGGCATATCCCCAGTAGGGGGTGTGCAAGAGGCAGCTAATCGATGACTCTCTCTCATCGATGTTTCTAACTATCTCTCTCCCTTCCTCTCTGTACAAAATCAATAAAATATATATATTTAAAAAAAAAAAAAAAAAAAAAAAAAAAAAAAAAGCAGGCAAGGATTTATTGAAAAACTGGCCAGGATGGCTGTGAGAGCACTACATGCAGGTGGAGTCTACACAACCACACTGTTCCAAGTGTAGGCAGTACTTTTAAAGGTTCAAACCACAGGAATTTTCCTTTGTTCTAAATTCTTTTTTTTTTTTTTTTTTGGATTTTTGCTTTGGTTTACTGTTTCTTTTTAATCAATCTTTATTGTTCATATTATTACAAAAGTTCCTAATTATTTCCCCCCTTCACCAGGTTCCCACCCCACTCTCTGCCCTTTCCCCACCCCCCATTGTCCTCATCCATAAGTGCACAGTTTACGTTCAGACTCTTCCACACCCAGCCTTTGTTCTAAATTCTTTTTTTTTTTTTTTTTTTTTTTTTTTTAAATATATTTTATTGATTTTGTACAGAGAGGAAGGGAGAGAGATACAGAGCCAGAAACATCGATGAGAGAGAGTCATCGATCAGCTGCCTCTTGCACACCCCCTACTGGGGATATGCCCGCAACAAAGGTACATGCCCTTGACCGGAATCGAACCCGGGTCCCTTCAGTCCCCAAGCCGACGCTCTATCCATTGAGCCAAACCGGTCCCGGCCTTTGTTCTAAATTCTAAAGGCTGGGAACATTGGAATGTGGCCCTATCTTGCGATAGCCGATAATACAGAAACAGAATTCAGCAATTAATCTCTAAAGATTATCTATAAAGGTTATCTACAGTTTCTACCCCTGAAGCTTTCGAGTCAGTGGGAATCAATCTCCTGTATTTCTGATAAAATTGCCTTAGCAAATATGCAATGAAGACATTTCTGAAGGTTATGTTTTCATTCTTTAAAATTGCTTTGGGGTTCCTTCATGGATTTTTTTTTTTTTTTTAACATTTGAAGACCTTTATTTTGTATTTTTCATCAAAGTCTTTTTAGTGGCATATTTTTTTCTTTATTAAGGTATTACATATGTTTCCTGATCCCTCCTTAACTTCCCCCATGCTCTCACACACACACACACACACACACACACACACACACACACACCCGTATCTGTGTCCATTGGTTATGCTTCTATACTTACTGTTCATGAACTGTTGCTATGAACAAGGGTGGAATTCATGTAATACTAGAGGCCTCGTGCAAGTTGCATCAGGAAAGGGGGGTTGTCCCTCAGCCAAGCCTGCACCCTCTTCAATTTGGGACCTCTCAGGGGACCAGTTCAGGCCCTATCACTATAGGCTTAGTGAGACATCCCTCTTACACTCCGGGACTGCTGGCTCCCAACTGCTCGCCTGCCTGATAGCCCCTAACCTCTTCTGCACATCAGCCTGATTACCCCCTAACTACTCCCCTGTCAGCCTGATTGATGACTAACTGCTCCCCTGCTGGCCCAGTCCCCCACAACTGCCTTCCCCTGCTGGCCATCTTGTGGCAGCCATTTTGACCACATGGGGGTGGCCATCTTGTGTGAGGGCATGGGGGTCAATTTGCATATTACCTCTTTATTATATAGAATAATTGCTCAATGTGACAACAGGCTGTACTATTGTTTGCTAGATGATAATTCAACTTACTGGTAATTCTTTTACCACTTGTCTGTGTTTGTACTGTTTGTGAAATCATCGTTCACTTAGACCTTTACTTGGCTAGAACCCTTTTTTTGTATGTTAACATTTGTTGCTAGGATTATTTTATCATTGACCTGTAACAAAGTAGTACCTGTCTGGGGAAAGAAAAAAAAAGATACAGATAAGACAAAAAGATAAATAAAGTTTTAATTTCAGACCATCCTTTGTGATTACTTTAGGTTTTTGAGTTTGCAAGACTGCCATAAAGGCCCTCCCTGAACTTGTCAGGTTAGCATGTGGCCCCTTTTTCGTCCACAATATAAAGTAATTGAAATTATGTTTAGCCTAATAATGGAGAAAATAAAATGGAGTAAGCATTGCTAAGAGAGTCACTTAAAATGTATCATAGTTGGGAGGCTTTTGGGGAAGTGGGGCCTATGCAGATCTTACCCTCAGTTCCCATAGCGGCTACTAACTTGATAAACAGCTCCAGGCTGAGCCATAAACATAACATCCTGGAACAACTGTTGTGTGGGAAGAGGAACTTAAAAAACAAAATTCAGCCCTAGCAGGTTTGGCTCAATGGCTAACACGTTAGCTTGCAGACTGAAGGCTCCCAAGGTTCAGTTACAGCCAAGAGCACATGCCTGGATTGCAGGCTCAGTCTCCAGTAGGTGGTGTGCAGGAGGCAGCCTGTCAATGATTCTCTCTCATCATTGATGTTTCTCTCTCCCTCTCCCTTCCTGTCTGAAGTCAATAAAAATTATATTAAAAAAAAAAAAAATTCAGCCTGGCCAGTGTTGCTCAGTGGTTGAGCATTGACCCTTAAACCAGGAGATCAGAGCTCAATTCTCAGGGCACATGCTGGGGATATTGTCTCTATCCCGGGTAGGGAGTGTACAGGAGGCAACTGATCATGACTCTCATAATTGATGTTTCTTCCTTTTTTCTTTTTTATAATTGATGTTTCTTTTTTTTAAATATATTTTTTGATTTTATACAGAGAGGAAGGGAGAGAGATAGTTAGAAACATCGATGTGGGAGAGTCATAGATTAGCTGCCTCTTGCACAGCCCCCACTAGGGATATGCCCGCAACCAAGGTACATGCCCTTGACTGGAATCGAACCCGGGTCCCTTGAGTCCCCAAGCTGACGCTCTATCCATTGAGCCAAACCGGTTTCGGCTATAATTGATGTTTCTATCTGTTTGTCCCTTCCCTCCCTCCCTTTGAAATCATATCTAAAAAATTCAATGTAGTAAATATGAAGATCTAATACTGTTGTAATTAACCTAGATATTAATAATAGGAAAGGAACAAAGGAAGATAGACGCATACCCAGTAAAGTTGGGGTGACCTTGGAAAAGTACTTGGCTGTCAGTTACACCTGGAAACAGGTCACTGGCCAGAATGGGCGTGGCAACTGCAAAGGCAAGAGATTTGGGATTTTTAATCCTGGGTCTCTTGTTGCAGGGGGTGGCACACTCTCTTGGTCTGCCTGCATTTGGCACATGGCTCACCACCGTGCGGACCCCACACACAGTGGACTAATGGGCTGCAACTAGCCTGATGCTGAGCTGGACCCACCTGCAATATGGGATGGAAACTCTGGACACTGGCTTTGTTTCTAGTTCTACTGAAACCCCAGCTGCCTCCTGCACACCACCTACGGGAGATGGACTAAAGGAAATGGGTCTTTGGAAACCCAGGGATGTAATTCCATGCAAATATAAATCACTCATCCTCTCATGCAAATCTCAGAAAATTTGTTTTCTCTGTATATCATAGAGTGCCATAAATTTCTTCATTGTTATTGTTATATTTACTGTTGACTACTAACTATCCTGTACCCACCTAAGAAGTATGTGTCTATAATTTTACTTTTTATCCAATCACCGCCTCCATTATCCGGCTAAAGGTCTCCCTAATCTATCACCAATAGATTTCATGTAAGTCTCCTCTTTTGGTTGCAATGTAGGAAACAAGGTGAAAAACTGCCACTCTCCAGAGCATCATCCCAATACATTGAGATTCTGCTTCCCCGTAATTGTATGGCTCAAATAAACTCACAAAAATTCTTTATAGGTTTGACGGTCTTTGACGTTAACACTAAACACTGAAGGATCTTTTCACATGTAGCCTGCATTACTATCGTGTAACCTTCAATGAATATATGGATAAAATAAATGCCTGCCCCCTGCGCAGAAGGCTCCTTAAACTGCCTCTACCTCGCTCAGCAGCTGTCCCTGGGAACGTCACCGCTTCGGAACTCACAGAACTTTCCCGAGCAACGTAACCCGGGGTGTGTGGCCCCCAAGCCAGCACATCCACAGTGACTTGTACCTTCATCTGCAGGCCAAGGACCCGCCGGAGCCAAGTGGGTGAGCGGCTCCGCAATTTACCCGGCGCAGTGCGCAGGCCCCCAGTGCGCAGGCGCGACTCCAGGCGCCGCGGCCCGGGGCCGGCCCCCGGGGGACCTGGAAGCGCTCCTAGGTCAGGCAGCTCCGAGGTCACGGGCTAAAAGCGGGTCTGCGACCCCCGGTCCCGCGAGAGACCCTGCGCGAGGTGGGCGTGGCGCCATCGCGCGACGTGACGTCATGCCTTGGCCGCGCGCGATTGGCCTGCAGACGCGTGCGCTCTGGCGCGGCCGCCGGAGATTGGGCTCTGGGCGTCAGGGGCCTGGACCGCGGGGAGGCGCGCGCGGGGGAGCGGCTGCCGCGGGGCCTGGGCCAGAGGGAGGCGCGCGCGGCGGAGGGGCTGCAGACGGACGGTCGGCACTTCAGGTTCGGCGCGCCCGACGGGAGGAAACGGGGCTCCCCAAGGGAAAGATGTGGGGTCGGGGTCCCTGAGGGCTAGTGACGAGTGGCTCCCAGGTATGGCGAGGGCCGAGAAGGGGGACTGGCTCCCGGAAGGAGAGATGAGTTCACAGGGGTCCACGGCGCGCAGGTCCCCGAGGGGGAAAGACGAGGGGTGGGGGTTCCCTAGGGGAGTAATGGGGCGTTCCCGAGGGGAGACACTGAGGGCGCCCGGTGGTGCTGAGGGAGACGGGGCGTGGAGGTCCCTGCGGGAGAGGCGGGGGTCCTCGAGGGGGACACCTGGGGCCGGTCCCGGAGCTTTGGGAGGAGGGACCGCCTTCGGCCTGAGGACCAAACCGCCCCGCTGCCTGTGAGGACCTGTGAGCTAAGAATGCCTTTTCCGTGTTAACTGTTTGCGGGGGTGTGTGTGTGTGGGGGGGTGGGAGGTGTAGAGATATTTTGCATTTGTGAAAAGGGAGTGAAATTCCTGTTCTACTGCTTCTCAGTGAAGTTTCCCTGGAGCCAGGGCGGGGTGACTCTCACCGCTTCCGCAGGGGTGCTGCTCACTCTGCCTCCTGCGCAGCGGTCGCAATCTTTTTTTTTTTTTTTTAAATACATTTTATTGATTTTGTACAGAGAGGAAGGGAGAGAGATAGTTAGAAACATCGATGAGAGAGAGTCATCGACCTGCTGCCTCTTGCACACCCCCTACTGGGGATATGCCCGCAACCAAGGTACGTGCCCTTGACTGGAATCGAACCCGGGACCTACAGTCCCTAAGCCGACGCTCTATCCACTGAGCCAAACCGGTTTCGGCAGCAGTCGCAATCTTACTGGGATCTCCGGCAGAGAAAATTGGTTAAGTCTTCCTGGGATGTTGGTTAAAGGGTTCGTGAGTGTCGGGCACATAGAGTGGATCTTTAAAAAAAAAATTTTTTAAAGTGTGTAGTTTGTTTTTTTAAGATTTAAAAAATATATATTTTATTGATTTTTAACAGAGAGGAAGGGAGAGGGATAAAGAGTTAGAAACATCTACCAGCTGCCTCTTGCACACCCCCCACTGGGGATGTGCCCGCAACGAAGGTACATGCCCTTGACCGGAATCAAACCTGAGACCAATCCGCAGGCCTATGCTCTACACACTGAGCCAAACCGGTTTCAGCTAGAGTGGATCTTGAAAAGGGGATTTTAACAGATTAGTATGTGGCATAGGAGGGAATATGGTTACCATACGAGCCACATTTGTATATGTAATGTATAATATGGGTTATCATAGACAACACAGAAAGGGTGAACAGCAGGGTGAAAAGTGAGGTTGAGACTAGATCACAGACGGACAGGCCCCTAAGGAAGGAAAGTGTGCAGAAGCAGAGGCCACCACAGGACACAGTCTGGAGTGCAGAGGTGGATGGCTGTGGCAGACATCAGAGAGAGACAGACATGAAATCTACACATTCCTTTCCAGCTGATGGCCAAGTAAGAGCAGCAGCCACAGTTCTTACCGTCTGGAAAGGCTTACAGTATTTGTTTACTGGGCTCTGGATTCAGAATTGACTTGTCACTATGTTCATATGACAATTCGAGACCTGTGATGCAGTGGCCTTTCTGTCTCCTCCCTATTGGGATTCTAGGTCGGACATTCTGTTACCATGCCTGAAATCAACACCGACCATCTTGATGAGAAACAGGTTCAGCTCCTGGCAGAGATGTGTATTCTTATTGATGAAAATGACAATAAAATTGGAGCTGAGACCAAAAAGAATTGTCACCTGAATGAAAACATTGAGAAAGGTACTGTTTTGAAATACTGTGTGAGAAAGTGACATGCGTAGGCATTTCAGGGCAGCTGATAAAGGTGTGACTTTTAATCGTCATATTTTATCTCTGCTTCCAATTAGGTGAGTGGTGTAATTAAACAACCTGTCTTGCTGTTTTCCCTGCTTAACAGTGATTTCCATTTCATGTCTTTTCTACATATACTAAAGGTCCAGTGCATGAATACGTGCTCTGGTGGGGTCCATCGGCCTGGCCCATGATCAGGGCCGATGGGGGCCCATCTCACCCAGTCCCAATTGGGGCTAATGGGGTCTGGCCAGCTCAGGGGAGGGACTGTGGGAGGTTAGCTGTGGGAGCACACTGACCACCAGGGGGCAGCTCCTGCATTGAATGTCTGCTTCCCAGTGGTCATAGCTACCAGTCGACTGGTCGTTTGGACACTTAAGCTTTTATATATATAGATTAGAAGCCCAATGCACAAAATTTGGGCACTGGTGGGGTCCCTAGGCCTGGTCAACAATCAAGGCCTATCGGGGGTGTTGCACCCAGTCCCAGTTGGGGCCAGGCATGCCAGCTGCTGGTCAGGGCCTGCTGGACAGTGGGAGGGACCACAGGAGGTTTGCCAAGCTGGGGAGGTTGGCTGTGGGGCGCACTTACCACCAGGGGGCAACTCTGCTCTGATGATCAGTACACATCATAGTGACTAGTCGACCGGTAGTTCAAGTAGAGAGTCAGGCACATAAACTGAATTTTAAAACTATATTAACAGTATTGTTTTTGCTTTCAGGATTACTGCATCGAGCTTTTAGTGTCTTCTTATTCAACACTGAAAATAAGCTCCTGCTACAGCAGAGATCAGATACTAAAATTACCTTTCCAGGTTAGTGTGCCCAATCAATATACAATATTTTGTTGGAACTATATTTAATTGACTTTGTCATTTGGAACTTTCTGGTTAGCCATTGTCAAAAAGGGAAATCTTGTGAATGACAATTTCATATTCTACATAAAACAAACTTATACAATGAGTCAAGCCTAATAAAATAGCAGTAAAGGATAAAAACTGTGTTTAAATCTGTATCTTACATTTTGATCTTTTTTTGTAAAAGCATTCATAAAGAACTTATCTATACATGTCTGTTTCACAAAACGATGACTGATAGTTCATTATAACTGATTTAGAAATCAATCTTTAAGAATCATTTGATTGCCGAAACCGGTTTGGCTCAGTGGATAGAGCGTCGGCCTACAGACTGAAAGGTCCAGGTTTGATTCCAGTCAAGGATATGTACCTTGGTTGCTGGCACATCCCCAATAGGGGATGTGCAGGAGGCAGCTGATCAATGATTCTCTCTCCTTAATGATTCTAACTCTCTATCCCTCTCTCTTTCTCTCTGTAAAAAATCAGTAGAATATGTTTTTAAAAAATCATTTGATTAATTTTTCTATTAGTTTTAAAACTTTGGGTTGTTTTGAACTTTTAGACCTATTTTGAGCGAAAGTTATTATATTAACATCTATATTAACATGTTCCAGGTTGTTTTACCAATACTTGTTGTAGTCATCCCTTAAGTAACCCAGGAGAGCTTGAAGAAAATGAGGCAATTGGAGTAAGGCGAGCAGCACAGAGGCGTTTAAAGGCTGAATTGGGAATTCCTATGGAACAGGTAACTAAATTGATTGCATAACCAACCCCTACAAGGTGAAATCTAAACGTACATTAAAACATTTTTCATTAAAGTTTTAGGCCCAAGTGTAGGTTTCAGCTTTGTAATTTCTTTATAATTATTGGCCCCCACAAAAATCTTGAATAAAAATATTGAAATTTAGCCCTAGCCGGTTTGGCTCAGTGGATAGAGTGTTGGCCTGCAGACTGAAAGGTCCCAGGTTTGGTTCTGGTCAACGGCATGTACCTTGGTTGCAGGCACATCCCCAGTACAAGGTGTGCAGGAGGCAACTGATCTATTTTTCTCTCTCATCAATGTTTCTAACTCTTTATTCCTTTTCCTTCCTCTCTGTAAAAAATCAATAAAGTATATGTTTTTTAAATATTGAAATTTTCATTTCTTAATAATGTCAGAATTTACCTCAGTATTGAAACAAATTGATCTGTTAACCAGTATAAAGTTGACTTTTTAAAAAATATGTTTTTTATTGATTTTTTTATAGAGAGGAAGGGAGAGGATAGAGTTAGAAACATCGATGAGAGAGAAACATAGATCAGCTGCCTCCTACACACCTTCCATTGGGAATGTGCTTCAAACCAAGGCACGTGCCCTTGACCAGAATGGAACCCAGGACCTTTCAGTCCGCAGACCGACTCTCTATCCACTAAGCCAAACCAGTTTTGGCTAAAGTTGACTTTTTATAATTTATAAATGATTTTTTAATAATTCATATCAAAGTTGGATTATTTTCTTGTGGAAATCCTTAAGATTATGAACCACAACTGGGTGAATTAAAATCACCCCCTTCCTCCCAAATTGTCCCCTTTAAGTAAGATAAAATATCTGAATAAACAAAGTTCTCTCATCTAGTTAAATAGCTAATATTTTTTTCTCCCAAAAAGTAATATTAAGATGTGAAGGGAGATTGATACAATTCTAGTTTGAGTGACTGATTTTTTCTTTCTTCCTTCCTTCCTTTCTTTCTTTCTTTCTTTCTTTCTTTCTTTCTTTCTTTCTTTCTTTCTTTCTTAAGGTATTAAATGTGTCCTTACCCCCCACCTTTTTCTCCCCCTCTTCCACCCCCATGACTGCTTTTATTTTTTTAAATATAGTTTATTGATTTTTTTTTTTAAATCAATCTTTATTGTTCATATTATTACAAAGGTTCCTCATTTCTTCCCCCCTCCACCAGGTTCCCACCCCACCCTCTGCCCCCTCCCCATCCCCCATTGTCCTCATCCATAGGTGCAGTTTATGTTCAGTCTCTTCTTCCCTCCCTTTCCCCAATAGTAGATCCCTTTTCAGATAGTAAATCAGTTACTTAGCATTTCCTCATATCAATAATACCTCCACATGCCCAATGATACACTTCACACAAAAGACATTTCCCAATAGGTCCACCAGCCTCATCCAGGCCCCACCCAAGGCACTCACAGATCAACACCCCAGTCCTAAACTAACTCAACACATCCAGATCTAAGCCTTCATCACTTGATTCAGCAGACCCTCAAGTTCCCACGAAAGTTTCCAGCCATGTCTGAGAAGCAGCCGTGGGGCAGGGGCAGGCAAGGAGCGAGCTGTTCTGGACCTGGCTGCTCAGGGCCTGGCCTCTGTTGCTCTGGTTCATTCCACAACCAGCTGTTCCGGGTCTGGTCACTGCCGCTACCGACCTAGTTGCTCTTGACTTGGCTGCTGCTGCTCCGGGCCTGGCCGCTCCCAGCCTGGCACCCACTGCTCCGGGCCTGGCCACACCCGACCGGCTGCTCCGGGCCTGGCCGCTCCCAGCCTGGCAGCCGCTGTTCCAGGCCTGGCCACACCCAACCCACCTGCTCCCCCGGGCCTGGCCGCTCCCAGCCTGGCAGCCGCTGCTCCGGGCCTGGCCGCACCCGACCCTAGTTTATTGATTTTTTACAGAGAAAAAGGGAGAGGGATAGAAACATCGATGAGAGAGAAACATTGTCCAGCTGCCTCCTGCACATCACCTACTGGGGATGTGCCCACAACCACAAGGTACGTGCCTTTGACTGGAATCGAACCTGGGACCTTTCAGTCTGGAGGCCGGCGCTCTATCCACTGAGCCAAAAACGGTTTTGGCCCAAGTGACTGCTTTTAATAAAATATATAATTCTACCCAGCTTGCATAGCTCAGTTGTTGAGCATGGATCTATGAAGCAGAAGGTCAGAGTTCAATTCCCCATCAGGGCACATGTCCAGATTGCAGGCTCGATCCTGGTATGTGGTGTGCAGGAGGCAGCTGATCAGTGATTCTCTGTCATTGATATTTCTCTCTCCCTTCCTCTCTAAAATCAATACAAATATACTTTTAAAATAAAAATAATAATAATAAAATAAAAATTAAAAAATACAATTCTTTCAATAAATCAAATTATTTTTGATCCTATGGAAAAAATTTAGGTATTTTGAAACTATATAGTACTATTTCCATAAATCAACAATAGAAGATTAAATTTTTAAAGTCATTAACTAAAACTTTTCTTTTGTTCAGATTTAACTAAAATGTGGTCAATTTAGATTATTATTTTTTTAAAATATATTTTATTGATTTTTTTTATTGAGGGGAAGCTGAGAGAGATAGAGAGCTAGAAACGTTGATGAGAGAGAAACATCAACCAGCTGCCTCTTGCACGCCCCCTACCGGGGATGTGCCCACAACCAATGTACATGCCCTTGATCTGAATCAAACCTGGGACCTTTCAGTCTGAAGACCGACGCTCTACCACTGAGCCAAACCGGTTTCGGCTAGGTAATTTGTTTTTGATATTTCTATTACTGCTTCATTTTCGTCCTAGGTTCCTCCAGAAGAAATTAACTATCTGACTAGAATTCACTACAAGGCTCAGTCTGATGGTATCTGGGGAGAACATGAAATTGATTACATTTTGTTTGTGAGAAAGAACGTGACTTTGGATCCAGACCCCAATGAAATTAAAACCTATTGCTATGTGTCAAAGGAAGAGATGGAAGAAATGTTGAAAAAGGCAGCCAGCGGCGAAATTAAGATAACTCCATGGTTTAAAATTATTGCAGAAACTTTTCTCTTTAAATGGTGGGATAACTTAAATAATTTGAGTCAGTTTTTTGACCATGAGAAAATATACAGAATGTGAATGTGGAGATGAATGATTAGTGAAGTACTAAAAATGTTTCTGCTTAGTAAACTTAAAATGATGTTTTAAAAATTGGGTTCCTCATTAGAATTCTCATTGGATACATTGGTACTTTACAACCTGAATTTGTGTGGAAAAGATGCTGACAATTCTTACTTGTATCACACAGCCCATGTTTGTAAAGGACATTTGTGAAAGATTATTTTTAAAAAGCAAATCAACTAACCTTAACCTATTTAAACAGTCCTGAGAAATTTGAACAAACAAGTGAAGCTCTTTATTTGCAATGTATTGAAACATTTTCAGAACTTGTAGAGCACTTTATTTGCCAGGTGCTTTACATATCATTAAAGTTTTATCATAGTCCAGAAAAATGTGCAACAGAAAGCTTCTTCAGAACAGCTCAAATTAACTTTCCGTATTAAGATAAATATATTAAATTAGGGGAGCAGGTCGAAGGTAATTAAATGGTGTATGTCCTGATTTCTATCAGTCTGTGGTCTCAGAATTTCAGGGGATAGTCTATTTGTACACTGGAAATTGGGTCATACTCTACCACAGGGGTTCTTACCACTGGTTCTATTAACATTTGGGCCGGGTAATTCTTTGTTGGGTGTTCATCCTGTGCATTAAAGGACATTTAGTAGCATCCTTGGGTTCTACCCACTATTTGTCATTGCTACCCATTCCCCCATCACAGTCAGTGATTATTGATGCCAAATGTGTGCTGGAGGGCTCTACAAAGTCATGCCATATTGGGGGGAACAGAGGGAATTAAACAGGTTAATATCCGTGTTAAATGGAATTGGGGTCAGGAATATTTGTATATTAATATTTAAACTGTACTTTGGTTGGTGCACTTTTTAAAACTCTTGCATAAGATTTCTCAGTTTAAAATCTCAAGACAGCTTTATTAACCTTGAATGCTATGTAATAATAATGGAAAAAAAATTGTTTCTTATAAGCTAAATATTTTATAAATTGAATGGAAGAATCCATTTCTTGTTAACTCTGAGCAGTTAATTCATAATTTCAGGGAAGATTTGTCACAAGTATTAATTTTACTGAGAAGTAAAACAATTTAAAAATTACATTAATACTGTTGTCGTTTGTTAAAATTTTAAGACAATAATAGGTTAACCTGCCTATGGTAGTGTAAACATAAATGCCATATAGCTCCAAAGTACATTCAAAACATTATCTCTAGTTCTTGAGTTTTCTTTCCTAGGAATTTTAGGCTGAAAGCCACACATAACTAGTTCCTCAGCTGCAGTGGCTAGTGGCTGCCATACTGGACAGTGTAGTGTGGCTTTAGACCAGGACTTGGCACTTTGTAAGTGCTCAGCAAGGGTCACATATTCCACCATTACTAGAATGCCCCTTCACACATACAGCCTTTTTTTGTTGTTTTTGTTAAATTCTCATCTGAAGATTTTTTTTCGTTGATTTTTTTATACAAGAGTGGAAGGGATGGGGAAAGACTGAGATAAACATACGTGTAAGAAAGACACATCTATTGGTTGCCCCCCCACACATAAACACACAACCCAAACAGAATTGGGGATCAAGCCTTCAAATGAAGTATGTGTCCTTGACGGGAACCGAACCCTGGACCCTTTAGTCCAAGGGCTAATGCTCCAACCACAGCCAATCCAGCTAGGTAGAATGCCCCTTCTTTGATGAACTTACAACTTATCCAATTGAGACTAAAAATTCCTGAAAGGGCCTGAAGGAGCCTATTTAAGCCAATCCTGTATTCCTTGTCCTTTCTCCATCAGTTTTAGGTTACAACTCTCATTCCAGACACAATTAGATGGTCAGGCCTATGTATACTTTCCATGCTCAAGTCCTGAAATCGGCCACTTTTTCAAGACAAAGAATTGGAATTTGCATACACATACACTAATCTGAAGTAGATTCATTGCAAAATTTACTCATTAGAAAAGAAGAGCCCCTGAGGTTGAGGATTTTTACCCTAAAACCCTCTTTCCCAAGCTTCCTTTAACTTTTGAGATTAATTTTTTAATTATAAAGACAGTAGTGATAAAAAAAAAAAAAAAAGTAGTGGTAGAGGTATTTAACATTTAAGATAGTTGTAAGTAAGGACTTTCCTCCAACTACTTCAGCAAGGCCTAACAGTGATTAGGGTATGTTCCACAGCTAGAACATAAGCTTCAACTGTAATCTGTTTTTGTGGTAGAATTTTTTTGCTTTGTTAATCCGCACCTGAGAATATTTCCCTCTTCCCCCCTTTTTTTTGAGTGGAAGGAAGAGAGTCAAAAACATTGATAGGAGGGCCAACATTCTATCCACTGAACCAAACCAGCTAGGGCTGTAATCTGTTTTAAATGTTTATTTTTTATTTTAGAGAGAAACATCAATTGGCTGTCCCCTGCATGCATCACCCGAGAGGGCAGGGCGGGGCGAGGATGGGCTCCTGACTTCACTGTGGGGCAGGGCAGAGTTATCCTCCATTCTGTAATTGAACCCTAGCCCTCACCCAACCAATCGGGGTTAGCCTGTCTCAGTGACATCACCACCAACCGGAGTAAAACCCCTGGACTGAGCGAAATTCGCTCTCCTGCCATGCTGCCGGCGTGAGTGGGACAGAGCCCATGCTAGTATGGAAAAGGCTCTTTTGTTTATTGCATCAGACTCAGCTCTCTGGTGGTCCTTGGGGATCACGAAGTCTGGGCGTAACACCTCCAACCAGGGATCTAACTGCAGCCTGGCAAGTACCCTGACCAACAGAAATCAAACCAGTACCCTCTTTCTCTGTGTGTCGATGATAAACCATAAGCAAATCAGCTGGCTGGGCTGTAATCTGATTTTATTTTATTTTTTTTGGAGGGGGGGTGGAGTCAGTGATCTACAGAATTGCTTTTAGGTATTTATATATTTTTAAAATATATATTTTTATTGATTTTTCACAGAGAAGAAGGGAGAGAGACAGAGAGCTAGAAACGTCGATGAGAGAGAAACATCGACCAGCTGCCTCTTGCACACCACCCACTGGGGATGCGCCTGCAACCAATGTACATGCCCCTGACCGGAATCAAACCCAGGACCTTTCAGTCAGCAGACCGACGCTCTACCACTGAGCTAAACTGGTTTCGGCTGTAATCTGATTTTTAAACTGAAGGACAGTGTTAATGTGTGGGCTGCTTTTTTAAAAAACCCTCACCTAACGATATTTTCCCATTGATTTTTAGAAAGAGTGGGAAAGAGAGAAATATTGATGTGAGAGAAACACATTTATTGTCCCTTACACATGCCCTAACCAGGGTATGGGCTGGGGAGGAGCCTGCAACCAAGGTACATGATCTTAACCTTTCAGTCTGTAGGCTAATGCTCTATATCCACTGAGCAGAACTGGCTAGGGCTGGGCTGCTTTTTTAAAAAATGTTATACAAAAAAAAAAAAAAAAAAAAGGAAAAAAAGAAAAGTAATTTCATTTAATCTGGCAAATGATTTGCCTTACAGACCTCCCAATACTGATGGAGAAATGTGAAATCTGAAAAAAGGGGCTCATCTTAATAGAGTTTCATACAGATATACATAATTTCTAGAGTAATAAGCATAGAAACAGATTGTATTAGGTTAAATCAGTAGAGAACTAAGTAGGATAAAACTTGTATTCCAAAAGCAGACAAGATATACAAAGACAAATTACAAGGAATAAGATAGTGCTTTTTAATTAATTATTTAATTTACAAATAATGAGAACTTTACTCTCAGCAATTTTCAAATATGTAATACAGTATTTTTTAACGAGATTTATTATTTATTTACTTACTAGAGGCCTGATGCATGAAATTCGTAAACAGGTAGGGTCCCTAGGTCTGGCCAGCAATCAGGGCCGATCTGTGGGGCAACTGGTGGGGTGATCTGCCATGGCTGGCCTGGCACCACCTGTTCACTAGCCCTGCCACCCCCACTGCCAATAGCCTCCCTCCACGGGATGACTGGTGGGATGATTAGGGGGCCCCCACTGGCACCCACCTTAGCAAGCCTGGGGCTGAGAAAAGAGCCTATGTTGAGCATCTGCCCTCTGGTGGTCAGTGTACATCATAGCAAATGGTCATTCCTCCATTTGTTCATCAAGTCAATTTGCATATTAGGCTTTTATTACATAGAATTCTTTTTTAATCCTCACCCAATGTATTTTCCCATTGATTTTTAGATAGGATAGAAGAGACAGGGAAAGACAAAGAGAAATAACAATGTGAGAGAAACATCGATTGGTGGCCTCCTACACATGCCTTGGCTGGGGAGGAGCTTGCAACTGAGGTACGTGCCTTTGATCGGAATTGAACCCAAGACCCTTGGGTCCATAGGCCGACACTATCCACTGAGCCAAACTGGCAAGGGCTGTAATATAGTATTTTTAAAATTGGTTTTAGAGAGAGGAAGAGAAACATCAATGTATGAGAGAAACGTTGATCAGTTGCCTTCAGTACATGTCACAACCAGGAATCAAACCCACAACCTGAGTATGTGCCCTGACCAGGAATCAAACTTTTGGTGTATTGGGACAATGCTCCAACCAAGTGAGCCACCTTGGTCAGGGCAATATAATAATATTTTTAAAAATATATTTTATTGATTTTTTACAGAGAGGAAGGGAGAGGGACAGAGAGAAACATTGATGAGAATCATTGACCAGCTGCCTCCTGCACACCTACTGGGGATGTGCCCACAACCAAGCCACATGCCCTTGACTGGAATCGAACCTGGGGCCTTTTAGTCCACAGGCCGATCCGGTTTCGGCCAATATAATATTTTTAACTATAGTCACTATGCTATATATTACATTCCCATGGGTTAGTTATCTTACATAGGAAATTTATTTATGCCTTTTAACTTCTGTCATTCATCTGCCCACACTCCAACCCCCACCTCTGGCAACCAGCAGTCTCTTCTCTGTAGCTGAGATACACTTCCAGGGCTATTTTTTTTTTTTTTTTAATATTTTATTGATTTTGTACAGAGAGGAAGGGAGAGAGATAGCAAGTTAGAAACATCGATGAGAGTCATCGATCAGCTGCCTCTTGCACACCCCCCACCAGGGATGTGCCCGCAACCAAGGTACATGCCTTTGACCGGAATTGAACCCGGGACCCTTCAGTCCCCAAGCCAACGCTCTATCCACTGAGCCAAACCAGTGTTGGCTCCAGGGCTAGCTATTTTTAAAATAAGTATTGTTGTAGTTGAGTTGCAGGATTTCCTTTTATATTCTGGATATTAATCTCTTACAGATATTGGCAAATATTTTCTTTCATTTTGTAAGTTGTCTTTTCAGTCTTTTATCTCCTTTGATAATTAACCACAACTGGTCACCTGCCATGTTCTGCACTGCCCCCTGGTGGTCAGTGCACGTCATAGTGAGTGATTGAACTTCCACTCTACTGGTCGAATTCCTAAGGGGACACTATATTAGCCTTTTATATATCTACTAGAGGCCCAGTGCATGAAAATTCATGCACTGTAAGGGGGATCCCTTAGCCCTGCCCCCACTCACAGTCCAGAAGCCCTCAGGGAAAGGAGACGACCTGGCAATCAGGGGTAGGCGACGCCCTATCACACCTCTGCTGCTGCCACTGCCGCTATGCAAGCCTCGTCCTGCTCTTGTTACCTTAGTTTCACCTAAGGTTTGCTTGTACCTCTTTATTTGTATGCCTTCTTGATTTTTGTTGTTGTTGTTGTTGAAAACTGGGGCCTTAACTGGGTTGCTCAGTTGGTTAGAATGTTGTCCCAAAACACCAAGGTTGTGGGTTTGATCCCCAGTCAGAGCACATACAAGCAACCAATGAATGCATAAATAACCGCACAGCAAGTTGATGTCTCTCTCATCTCTCTCCCTCTAAAATCAATAAATAAAATAAAAACCAAACAAACCTAGGTATTTGACTCATAACGTGCTAATTCCATAAATCAGATTATCTCCCTTTAACTGGGTAGCTGAATTTTTGTTGTTGTAGGGTATCTGTGCCAGCATGAAGTAAAAAATTTAGATCGTGCCCTAGCTGGGTGGCTCAGTTGGTTGGAACATCGTCATATACACTAAAAGGTTGTGGGTTTGATTCCTGGTCAGAGAACATGCCTGGCTGGCAGGGTTGATCTGTCCAGGAGTGTGTGGGAGGCAACCTATGGATTTTTCTCCCTCACATCAATGTTTTTCTCCCCCTCTCTAAAGTCAATAAACACAAAACAAACCAACAAAAAATAAAATCAATAAACATGTCCTTGGGTGAGGATAAAAAAAAAAAAACCCTTAAGGTCTCAGTTCTAAGTATGTGAATTTCCCTGGGCATGAGGAGGGCATTCTAAATTCCCCTAAACATGAAGTTGGTCTTTAAATTCTTAAATATTTGGTCCCCTGAAAAAGGGGAGGAAAATGCAAAGGGGAAAAAAAAGCACTAAACCTTTAAATTTTCCTAATCAAATTCAGCTTATGGGAACTGCAAGAATGAGTGTCAACCTCTGCTATCAGAAGCAGTGATCAGCAATCAAAACCAATGTGTGGAGGACAAAGTCCTGGGCAACCCACTCCCATACATAAAAACAGGACTGGGAGTGGGTGTTATGAAAATACTAACCCGGAAAGGCTAAAACTGACCAAAATTAACTGACCCACTGGCCAAGACTTTCCCTAAAAGAGGTTAGGCATCAGAGACTTCAAAGCTAGTTACATCAGACAAATTCTGCTGGTGCCACTTTAATCTAGAACAAAGGAATTCCTGGTGCTTCCTACTCGACCATCTTCCCTATCACTGTGGAGGATGAGTTTCTCTCTCTCCAAAAAACTGAAAACAAATCCCTCCCCAGGAGGTGCTTTTGTGGTAGTATTGGAGTGTTTGTTATAATTAAAATGTAATTTTCAGCCATGAACTACTGTAACAGGACATGCCTACATTTATTGCTCTTTATGCCACAAAAAAAAAGTATTTTGCTTAAAAAAAAAAAAAAGTCTTTATCCTCACTTTTCTTTTGGCAAAGTTGACAATAACTTGTAACTAAACCTTCCACACACAACAACAACAACAACAAGAAAGAAAGAAAATACAAACCAACAAAATAATTAAAACTAAAAGTTTATTTTGGATAAAATAATGAAGATAGATTACAATGATACATTGTACAAAAAGACTAGAAAATAATTTAGTGCTGGCAGACGACAAACCCACAACCTGTATCTGCAAAGCAGGACTAACAGCCTTCTGCCCATAGCCACAAGTGGAGAGGTTTTCTTAGCAAGGAAGCACTATTTATATGCAAAGTTCCGTCTTGCTGAAGAGAGTAAGACTTTTCTCCATCAAAAACAACAGTCACACCAACAAATCTTCCCAGTTCTGCAAATCTGATGCAATCAAAAGTCCATTAAAACCAGAAACCAACCCTAGCTGGTTTTGCCCAGTGGATAGAATCTCAGCCTTCGGACCGAAGGGTCCCAGGTTCGATTCTGGTCAAGGGCACATGCCCGGGGTGTGGGCTCCAAAACTTAGTAGGGGGCTTGCAGGGGGCAGCTGATCAATGTTTGTTTCTATTTCTGATATTTCTATTTATCTCTCTCCCTTCCTCTCTGAAATCAATTTAAAAAAATAATAATATACATATACATACATATATATATATATATATATATATATATATATATATATGATTTTTTTAAAGCAGAAACCAGGATAAAAAAAAAAAAAACCCTTAAGGTCTCAGTTCTAAGAGAACTACTCAAAGTATTTGCAATATTAGGCAGTGATAAAAATTTCTCACACCTGTATTGTTAAGGATTAACCATATTTTGAGGGGGGGGGAAAAAGGTGTTTTAGTTATTTCATTGTCATTTCCAATTTACAGATTTTGACTCCAATTTTGTGAAAACATACCATATCAAACGAGAAACAAACACCAGTTCCGCCAAACTGCTTCAGCTGAGAAGGACACTATCTCCTGTCCTTTTTACCAGATTTTCTTTTCCCAGAGAGTAAGTGCTTGGGCTTCATATCAAACACATGCCTGTCTGCCTCCCCTTTCTTTCCCAAGCGATTCATCTTCTTCTGAGCATTCTTCATCATAGTCTTGGCTTTCTTCACCATCTAAAGAGGAGAAAACATAAAACACGTAAGTGCTTACTGAAGACCAAATATCCATACGCATTTTCACGATTGGTTTATAGCCTGTCTTTACAATGTAGGTGTGTTCAGTACTGGAAAACTCAGGTAAGCCCCACTCACTGCTATTCTGAACCCACTTCAGTACCTGCAGGAACTCAGCCAACACCTGCATGTGAATGCAGGAGAAAAATTATAGCCAGACAAGTTTTGTACCTACAAGGAGCAAATATATTGAGTGTGGAAGATTAGAGTGTATCTATTATAACTCCCTCTTGGACAAACAAGGAAACTCAGATTAGGACCCATGAAATTATACTACTCACACTTAACAAGTGGAAAGACTAATATTAAAATCAGATTTCTAGATGGAGATGGCATGGTGCGTTTCCATGAAGTCGACTGCTTGCCAATTTATACAGACTTTCTCCTTTACCCGAGTTTTCAAAATACTGAAACTAAGAATTTGGGGATTATTTAATAAAATTAAGTTTCAACAAGAGACAATGTACATCCAAAGTGTCTTTCCCAAAAGACTGAACAAAATGCTCGGTTGGGCCGAAACCGGTTTGGCTCAGTGGATAGAGCATCAGCCTGTGGACTGAAAGGTCCCAGGTTTGATTCCAGTCAAGGGCATGTACCTTGGTTGTGGGCACATCCCCAGTAGGAGATGTGCAGGAGGCAGCTAATTGATGTTTCTGTCTCATCGATGTTTCTAACTCTCTATCTCTCTCCCTTCCTCTCTGTAAAAAAATCAATAAATATATTAAAAAAAAAAAAAAAAAAAAAAAAAAAAAAAAGCTCGGTTGGGTCCCAGTATGATCCATTGTGGTGAGGCCCCAGGCCTCCAGGGGCTCAGCAGGGACCATTTCCTAGAACACACTTAAACAGCTGGGGCCTGAGCTCAGACCACTTGGTACCATATGACATCATGCTTCTGTTCACTATGAGAATGGTGTTCTGTGGGCAAAAGCGAACAGCTAACCCTTACCAAAGGACAGCTGAGGGATGGGGAGGTTTTGCCTTGAACGTTCAGGTAGCCAAAAGCAGAGACCATGGTGTTATTAATTGCATGTGACAGACACTAACCTTGACATCCCGAAGACCAGACACATCACGTGGAGTTCGAGAGCAACTGCGACTCCGGGCAAGAGATGTGGGCGGGACAGAGTCTTCCCGCTTCCTTTTCCTAGTGACACTCCGAGACCTCCTGGCTTGGACTGCATAATGGGCCTGAAAAGCACAAAGAGCACACTTCAGGATCCTAGCCTGGCTTTCAGGCTTAGTGACTAACATGAAATCACTCCAACAAGGGGAGAGAGAGGGCACTCAGGAGCTTTTATCAAATAAACTAAAAAAGAGATCTTTAAAATACACAAAGTTAACTGCACATTAATTATTTATCAAATATTCTTTTTCATGCTACAAAGCTAATTTTACTCCATTAAAAAAAAAAAATAGCCAAAACCGGTTTGGCTCAGTGGATAGAGAATCGGCCTGCAGACTGAAAGGTCCCAGGTTCGATTCTGGTCAAGGGCATATCCCCAGTAGGGGGTGTGCAAGGAGCAGCTGATCGATGGTTCTCTCTCATCGATGTTTTTATCCCTCTCTCTTCCTCTCTGTAAAAAATCAATATTTAAAACATTAAAAAAAAAAAAAACTGAGTTGCCCATTCATCCATGTTTTCCTTTAACCTAGCTCAGCGTCATCTTCTTTATTCCTCCATTTTGGATTAAACCTGTCAACACTGTGATGAACATCAGAAAGCTGAGCCTTAGGGTTCAGCAAAGCTATGCAGATGGCCACCGACAGGTTATTCTTTCGCCCCCAGTTGTCAGCCCTGCTCCCGCGTGCCTGGGTGTGGGGCTCACACTCCCCACTTATCTGGATCTAAGGATAACTCAATTCCCTCCAAAGGTAGGCAAGCAGTAAATCCAACGCTTAATAAGCCTCCAAAAGTCAGGAGCTACATATACACATTAAACTATAACTCCACATGAGCAGGTTGTTCTCACTCATTAGCTGATGAAAACTGAAATCAGCCGAACCCTTTTGGAAAGGAACTTCAACAAACACTCCTCTTTAATTTCATTACTTCACCTCTGGGAATGTGTTGTGAGAAACTAATCCAGAATATGGGAAAGTTCTTTTATACAAAGATGCATATAACCCGGAATAGCTCACTAAGCAGGAACACTGGAACACTGGAATTCTAACAAGTACCTGAAATGCCCTCTAGTCTTTTAAGATTTCAGAACACGCTTTGGATGATGTGTTCCCCTCCCATTGAGAGACTCAATAGGAGCTCAAGGTTATTTAATAACTGAAGCTAATCAAAGCACCAGTAAAGACTTTGGTCAACAAAAATTAAAGTTCCAGTTAAAAAAAAAAAAGTATAGGATGGACAACAATGTTTTGTTCTAACATTTCCAATTTATATTTTTCGATGACACAAATCTTGTTTTTATTTTTATTATGCATTTTTTACACATCAGCTTTCATTCTTTGAGGCAACAGCAAATGAATTTTTAAATTGCAAGCAATGAAAAAGGCTTAAAATGAAGAGACTACTTATCACTCTAAAACAGTGGTTCTCAACCTTTCTAATGCCTCGGCCCTTTAATACAGTTCCTCATGTTGTGGTGACCCCCAACCATAAAATTATTTTCGTTGGCTACTTCATATCTGTAATTTTGCTACTGTTATGAATTGTAACATAAATATCTGCGTTTTCCGATGGTCGTAGGCAACCCTGCTAGCGGTTCTCAACCGCTGCTGTAGAACCTAAGACCATCGGGAAAAAAAGATATTTACATTACGATTCATAACAGTAGCAAAATTACAGATATGAAGTAGCCAACGAAAATAATTTTATGGTTGGGGGTCACCACAACATGAGGAGCTGTATTAAAGGGCCGAGGCATTAGAAAGGCTGAGAACCACTGCCCTAAAAGAAATTGCCTGTTGCACAATGAAAAGTAGATGCAGCATGTAGCATGTGGGTGTAAACAGATTTCAAAGAAAGAAATAGAAAGATTAAAGTTCTCTGCATAAACACTGGATAAAAAGGCATGCACCACATTGTAGCCTAGTTCATTTTTGTGCACTGTAACCCACAATTGTTTTCTTTCTAGTTTTAGGAACTTTCCAAATTTTATAAACGAATACACAAATATACTAAAACATCAATAAAAAGAAAAAAGGTAAATAAAAAGCCTCTAGGGTAGCTGCACACACCTGACATTAACTAAACTGGACACCAGAATGACATCCAGAAAACCTCCTACCACCCACAAGGATGAGTTCTAACTGTGGAGGATGGCATGGGCAAGTCTTCTTAAATTCTTCTCAAATGGGAACAGCAAGAACTGACTCTGGCAACACCATCCTGTACCAACAGGATGAGCCAAATGCCCAACCTGTTCCCCAAAAGGGAATAGACAATAGTGTGAATAATGCTGTGTCTGTCCTCAACCAACCACTTCCAACCAATATGTCAGACTAGTGAAACTCCTCAGCAGAAAATCTGCAGGTTCTAATTTCTTTTCTTTTATTTCTTTCTTTTTTGAAAGTAGAAAGGAATTTTACTGTCAAAACATGTAAGAGATACAAATTTAACAGAAGACACAAAGAAGTTAATTGTTCTCATCCTTTGAGACTCCAGGGCCTCTCTGTGAAAGGTTAGCCTAGCTCCCTATGTAGACATGACCCCCTCCAAAGCAAGAACAGCAGAGATCTGAAAGAGTGTTCAGGACAAGGATCAGACATGTCCACAGTAAGGAGATCTAGAGAACTCTGTGATCCTACAGGTTTCTGGGTCCCTGGTTTTATAGCACTAAAGCTGTAACTAACTATGAAGTATCTGAGATCATCTCTGCACACTCACGTTGTCATTATCATCCATGTCAACACCAAGACTGCGCATCTCATCCTCCAGAACTTTCCGCTGAACCTGAAAAGAGGGGAGAGTATATTTCTTTTAAGCAAAATCAGTTTGATGAAATGTTAAAAAAGAATTGAGGAGAAAATGTGTCTTTATACTGATCTGTGATAAACCTTTTATAAATTATATCTTTTACTTAGATTCATGCTTATATTTGTGGACAAACCATTAAATCCATGAGAGAATAAAACTAACATTTCCTGGCCACTTGCCATGTGTGGAACAGTGTATACTTTGTCCCTGGATTCTGCACAATTTTGCAGGGGATTCCTGTGTGCATATGTGCCAAGAACCAATTCCAGCATGTAATAATTACAAGAGTTATGTCGAAAGGTTGATGGGACTTGGGGGGCTCAACAAGGGTGAGCCACATATGTAGTTTACCTGCTGAAAACGGCACTTCCCCCAAACCTGAATAGACAGCTCAGGATATTTTACTGCCTCCTGTTGGCCAAACACCTGAACAGCTGTATTCCCCAAACTGACAATGATTCTGTACCCTTTGATACCTTACCCTTTGAAGTGTATATTTCCACCTTGCCTTGGGACAAATTGTGTTTAAGAAATACCATGGGGTCCTTAGACAAGGTAGAATCTTCAGTTCCTTTTAGCTGAAGCTCCTCTGACCCCAATGCCTTTCAAAAATATCTTTGGTCTTTGGACTCCTTTTTAATCATCTACTCGCAGCCCCTTTCTCCAGAATGCTGACCCCTTTGTAAGACTGGGAAAAGAACCCTGGCACATATGAGAGCATGAAGGCAGGTCATGTGACACACACCTCCAGACAGTGTCCCTGCAGCATCACTGGTGGATACAGTGATGTCTGCATCTGCCAAGAACCACTCACTTGCTATAACATGAAAACAGTGCCGAGCACAGGAATATCCATCCATATGGTTAGTGCACTGTTGTCTTTTTCCTTCCTGTCCCATTAAACTTTAAGTGCCCTGAACATCTTCTCTTTTTTTGGTGCGCTGCCCCCACCTTTTCTCTCATGCCTGTGGTTTGGAGACGACCCACAGGATCTAACCTCACCTGCCACCCTGACAAGAACTGAGTAGAAAAGATGCCTACATAGATGGAGCTGAGAGCTGGAAAGAATCCCAACATCATTAACCCACTCGAGCTTGAACTAACAGGAGCCAATAAATCGCCCTCAGATTTGTTAGGTTACTGTAAATTGCAAGAGTCCTAAATTATGATCTTATGAACTTTGAAAATCACCAAGAAAGGCATAATAATCAGAAATAAAAGACCAAGACTCAACTAACCTTGAAAGTCAATACATACCAACAACAAAAAAGCATGTTATTACTATACACAGGTGAGAATGTTTTATCTAGCAATGACTATAAGAGAATCCATTATGGAAAGAAATGGGTTATACCTCGAGACACAAAACTTACCTTCTTAGCAGTTCGTGGCATTCTGGGTCCCTGTGTGTCCTTCTCTTTGGATTGCAGAATTTTCAACTTCCTTTTTTCTCTGATTTCTTTTGCCAGCTGTCGGATTTCCACCATTTCTTCATCTTCACTTTCTGAATCACTGTCATACTCTCCAGCAGCTGTTCTTAGCTCTTCTTCTTTTTCTAATTCTTCCAATTTCTTTAAAAAGGGTCATAAACAAAATCAACATTGAAAAACTCAATTAGCGCAGAAGTCGGTTTGGCTCAGTGGTAGAGCGTCGGTCTGCGGACTGAAAGGTCCCAGGTTCGATTCCGGTCAAGGGCATGTACCTTGGTTGCGGGCACATCCCCAAGTATAGAAACTTTTCTATGGGAATTAGGTTTCCCCTAAGCCTTGCAATGTGCAATGGATGCCAGGGTTGTCTTATGTGGGCCTCATAGACATGTCAGAGTTGACCTATTAGCAAAGATTACAGGAAGAAAATGAAGACTGCACAAATGCTGAGCTGACAACATATTAATTGCTTGGTGCCAGATCTTTCTCCTTGAAAAACAATGAGTGTACATAGCAAGGTTAAAAATGTGCAGACAGACATCACCTCCCTCAATCCTCTCTCTCTCAGCAGACACATGGAAAAACCTCCATTCCTGAAGAACTTAAATCATTAGTCTTTACTGATCTTATACTATAGTGTCCATTTATCCATCTAATGTCATCCCCAAACACAACCTCATAGGCTATACTGTTAAGATTTTTAAATGCATGTACGTATATGACAGCCAAATAAGTAAACTCACAGGAATCCAGCAGTCAGATGTGCCTACATCACTATATGTGGCAGTGTGGGAGCAGAGACTAGAACAGCATGGCTAGACCAATCACAGGCCACCCAGAATCCACACTGAGGACAATGGGTGCTGTGCAATGAGAAATGGAAGTAAGAGGCACAATGGAAGTTTAGAGGAGAGCGACATGACTTCTTGTGTGTGTAAGCACGGATAACAGAATATGAAGGGGAAGAGTTGGGAAAACAGACTAGTTAAAGCCAAGGCAGCAAGGATGAACATCAGACAACAGAAAACAGTACTATTCAAAAGTGGAAAAAACAGAAAGTATGAAGGGGGCTTATGTCAGGGTTCATCCCTTTGCTATCTGAAGACTCAAAGTATAAATTAAGGGCACCATTTAGGAACTGAGGAGAAGAAAGTGGGGAAATGTAAACAGCAAATATTTATAAAGCTTTATTTTTCAAAAAGCCTGACTGACAAAAGATAGCTTAGCAACTAAAGGAGGACACAGAACTTTGGCTTTTTAAAGGTGACAGAAATTTGCAGGCACTCATGTGCTAAGAAAAAGCAAACAGGGAGGGGAAGGAACAGGAGGCATATACTGGTGATGGAGCAAAACTCTGGAGAAGACAAGGAACCAGGCCTGAGAACCAGGGGTGCCACACCCAAAAGTACCTGCCAATGAGAAGCACCTGGGCACTCACATCCACAGTGTCTCTACCTTCTTCACAAAGGCAGGCTACCTGCTATGATGGGAAGCAGAGCGGGAACTGAGAAGGGAAAGGCCTCAGCGGGAAGAGGATGAATGGCCCTGTAAATGGGCAGAGCGCTGGAGTCTCCAGGACACTGGGTAGGAGCAAACTGTGGGTGACTGGAGACAGGGAGGCTAGTGAGTGAAGGAATGATGGCAACAGATGCAGGTGAGCCCGAAGTTGTGTTTGAGTTATAGACCATTACACTATGAGACCAGCTAAAAGTAGTGTTTGTATTTTTTTGTGGTTGTATTAAAAAGGAATAAAAATGTGATTTAACAAGTGATACAAACCTTCATGATGTCAGGATCAATGTAATCAGCTACATTATGGCCTTCCCAGATCTCAGGGATCTTATCATACTTTTCAGATGAATTCATTATGTCCCAGTACTCTAGAGTTAAAAAAAAATTACATTTACAGTAATTTTTAATATTTTGAACTACCATGTGCCCAAAATAAGTTATAACTTACGCAAGTCATTCCCCTCTCTAAAGACAACAGTGTTTGTATTCGGCACTATGTAAGCAAAGCCAGCTGCTTATTAAAGACTCACCCCCAAACATTTCCCAAGGTCTATCAGTACCTTAGGATGAAGTGACCATAAAGGAAAACAAAAGTAAAACAAAGTATGATATACTCAAAGAAAGAAGGCATGAATAACAGATAAATGACAATATCAACCTGCCTCCACATTTACCTATGAAAGTTACAAAACTAATCTCTCATTCTTAAATGACAGAAAACTGCCAGGAAGGAAGAAATCTCAGAGCCCTGCCAGCACACACAACCTTTCATGTTTAAGAAATTAAAATGTTGGAAGATTTGTGCTCATTAAAGCCCTTTCACACTTTTCACGAAACTAGCATTTTAAAATTACTAGTAGATGCAGTCCCTTACTTTGAAGATCCAAAATATAATCATCTCCCAGTTCCAGTTCAATATCTCGTTCCTGCAATTTTAAAAAAAACACAATTATGATCAGTTCTATTTGACCCTTCAGGTCCAGAACAGCCGAGCCCCTCTTCCTTGTTCTTATGAAATAACATCCCCTCCAACCAAATCTAATCCTTTTCACAACTAGCACTCAGCTCCTACATGCAGTAGGACAGATGTTGTGCCACATACACGAGGGTGGGAACCTGTGTAGGGTTTCACAGCCATGTTCTCAGAGTGTAATGGTGCTATTGGCCTGTTGATGATCTAAGTCTCCATCCCTCATTGCAAAGCCTTTCTGCCCATCCTCACAAATAACCCAGTAAGGCTGACAGTACCTACCCTCTTCCTTTGAGCCTCCCCAATCTCCATTCTCTTCCTGCGTGCCACCACTCCTTCTGGGATGAAAGGGGGTCTCTCCTAAGAAGATATTATGAGAAATGTTTATGTAAAACACCTTGCTGAACGGGAAAGAAACACACAAATGAAAAACTAACAGTAAATTCTCCATCTGCAATAAATATATAGAATCACATCCAGGCCAAATAAAAACCAACAGATGATTCACGGGAAGAGGGGAAGGTGCAAAGCCTGGACATGTTAGCCAGGAGGACTAAGAGCCGATTCTAAAGTTTATTTAGAAAAAAATAAGGATTAAGGTCACCAAGAGCAATTATGAACAAAGGAAGCAACATGAGAAATAAGGGACATAACAAACAAAAGGAATTTAAATATAAACATGAGATAAATGACTAGCTACTGAAAAGCAGAGCTGGATAACAACCTCCACCTGCTTCCTAACAAAATAAATTCAAAACTAAGTGAAGACTTTTATTCAAAACAGGTAAATTAAAAACAAATGAAACAATCAAAGAATAGAATAAGAACTATTTTTGGAATGGGTGGGCATTGACATGCATGACATCAAACTAAGCAACCACAGAGAAAATATTACTATATGCTAATAGCGTAAATATGTGTACTTTCTCTGAGATTAAAAAGGAAATCCTACAGCCTACATGTGTGGCTCAGTCATTGAGCATCAAACCATGAACCAGGTCAGGGTTTGATTCCTGGTCAGGGCACATGCTGGGGTTGTGGGCTCAATCCCCAGTAGGGGGCATGCAGTAGGCAGTCGATCAATTCTTTTTATCATTGATGTTTCTTTCTCTCCCTCTCCTTTCCTATCTCTGAGATCAATAAAAATATATTTTAAAAAAATCCTCCAATGACAAAATGAAAAACAAAAACAAAAACATTTTATAGTACAAAACCCTTTTAAAGTATATAATTGTCTACCAGTAAGCTGTACACCCAAAACTAATACAACATAATACTGAATGTTAACTGTAATTAAAAAAAAAAAAAAAAAATATATATATATATATATATATATATATATATATTTATATTTATATATATCAGTCTAATTACCTTAAAAATTACAAATCAATGAGTAAAGTATAAATGACCTGAAGAACTTAAAAGGGCAAGAAGCCCATCAAAAATGCTCACCTGCACTAATCATTAAAGAAATACATCACAATGGAACCATCTCTTAAAAAATTGCAATAAAGTCAAAATATAAGATTATGTGTACACCCTCATAATTTGATACTTATATACATGACACAGTCACATCACTGTCCAGCCAGTTAGCAGCCATATCTTTAACCAGCTACAATCCACTAGACTAACAGATGTCAACACAAAAGGTACAAGGAACCATCCGCACTATATATACATACTAGAGGTCTGGTGCATGAAAATTCATGCACTGGAGCCTTCAGGGAAGGGAGGCAACCCGATGATCAGGGGAAGGAGACACCCCATCACACCTATGCTGCTGCCAGCAGCGCAAGCCTGGAGCCTGCCCTAGTGGCTAGATAGCCACCATCCAAGGCTTGTCCATGCCTTGGGCTGGCCCTGGTGGAACTGAGGCAACTGGGTGCCATCTTGTGGCTGTTGGTGCCGTCATGTTTGAGGGTGTGACAAACATTTAGCATATTTCCTCCTTATTGGGTATGGATGCCACTATCTTTGAGGGTGAGGCAGTCAATTAGCATATTCCCTGCTTATTGGCTGTGGGCATCACCATCTTTGTGATACATAAGGATCAATTAGCATATTCCCTCTTTATTAGATAGGATAAGGCATTTTGGAGAACGATATTTTCAATGCCATACCTTAAAATCTCTACAGATAGATTTGCAAATTAAAAAGCAACAAAACTGTGCCGAAACCGGTTTGGCTCAGTGGATAGAGCGTCGGCTTACGGACTGAAGGATCCCGGGTTCAATTCCGGTCAAGGGCATGTATCTTGGTTGCGGGCACATCCCCAGTATGGGGTGTGCAAGAGGCAGCTGGTCGATGATTCTCTCTCATCGATGTTTCTAGCTCTCTATCCCTCTCTCTTCCTCTCTATAATAAAATCAATAAAAATATATTTAAAAAACAAAACAAAAAAACAACAATAATACTGTATATAAAGATGTGCACCGAGTACTGTCTACTAGCAATCAATGAAAAACTTAAAGAACACAAAATGTGTGTTTAAAATTAAAAATGCTTTTATACCAAAAATATTTCTGGAAAGATAAACAAGACAGAGTTACCATCAATAGGTCTGGTGGAATGAGAAGCAGGTTTTAATTTGACACCTCACACTCATTTTTTGGCTTTTTCAATGTATGTGGCAGGATTTAGCCTGAGTAAGAACTCATGCCCGCTCATCTTATCCATTTATGCACATATGTGCAACTGCATCTGTGGCCCCTGGATGAAGCACATGGCATGTCTAGTGTCACTATCACCATAATTCCATCTCAAGATGTCTCTGGAAGAGCAACCTTACCTTATCATCTCTTTTGTTTGGTATAGCCAAATGCAACCTGTTCAGCACCTCATTGACTTTATTTCCTTTCATTTTGGTTTCAACTCGATGAGCCAAGAGCCTGTCACAAGCCTAAGAAAGCATGAAAACAAGGCACGAAAGTTACAAAGCATCCTGCAGCAGCCTCCAGGGAGGAACCAGCAACCAGAGACTATGTATGTTCCAAGGTTTGGAACTGGCTAAGCACTTCTGCTCAGTAGTGACATCTGGTGGCTAAGTCCCCAGGACGACATCAAGGTCCGATACCTCCCCTGGAGTGGACCCTACTCTCCAGGATGGAGGCTCCTCTTTCTCCCTTTCCAGACCAGGCCCAATCTGGGGCAGAACCCGGAGGCAGCACCACCACACAGCTGGCCCCGAGTAACCCCACAGCCCTTTCTGGGCCCTTCTTCCATATCAGACAGCTCCCTAGCTTGATCCACATCCCCCCTCTGGACTCTAACTAGAGCAATTGAGCCCGAATAAAATCAACAGTATTACAATTGCCCTTTTCATTTCAGGAAAAAATAACAAAAATAAGAATGTTAGAATCGTGTGAAATCTAACAGGAAGTGCTTCCTTAAGCTGTTCCCACTTTTATTTTTTCCTTCTACTTCTGAACAGGTTCCATGGAAGTACTTTTCAGTCCAGCTCCCATGGAAATATCGGCAGGCTGAGAGAAACAGCAGGCAGTGGACAAAGTTAAAGCTCCTGGAGCTGGGAGTGAAAGCATCTCCAAAGCCCCACTTTCATTGGGGGGGCGGGGCTACGGTTTCTCAGCGATGGCGCCTGCACTGATGCCTTCTGCCTAAGCCACCACAAGCACTCACCCGGAAAGAAGACTCTTTCCCCACGACTGACTTTACTCAAACAAGAGAAAGACAGTAAAGCACTGACCTCTGTTTTCACTTTGATCACCCCTTCCTCCGTCAGGGTGCTGGTCTCTATCACCGGAAATCCTTCAGCCTGCAAATCTATAAATATTTTCTGGGAATATAAAGGAAAAACAAGAGACATGTTATTTCCAAGTCCCCATGAACAAATCTTACTGTTCTTCAACTGGGTGCTGCTTAGCACAGCACCTGTGATTTGTTCTCTTTTGAAGGACATCCCCCGAAAAGTTAATTATTTTTCCCTACATTATTCTGTAATTAAGAAAATACAAATTACTAGGAGGATCAAACCAGACTACAGCAAGCAAACCAGAGGCTTTCTAGAATATTCTGAGATTTTACCTTCCAAAAACAAACTTGGCAAGATCAAGATTTTTTTTTTTTTTTTTTTAGAATATTTTCAAAAAAATTTTTTTTAAATACTCACCAGAGGATATATTTATATTCGAGAGAGAGAGGAAGGGAGAGATAAGATAGAGGTAAACATCGACTGGTTGTCTCCCATAAGCACCTTGATATATGCTGACTGGGAATCTAACCTGAAACTTTTTTTGGTGTACAGGATGGCACTCCAACCAACCGAGCCACCCAGCTGGGGCTCAAAACTATTTTTAGTAAAAATATTTAACCCCCACAACCTAAGAGAATGTCTTAGAAAACAACACAAGAATGTTTACGCACCTGGCTCCTTAAGCCACCAAGACTCTAAGTGAAAGGACCTCGTTTGTGTGCCTTCCCCCTAACGCAATTTCACCCAGAGACAGTCAACCAGCCCAGCGGTCCTTAGCTTCGTGTGAATAAGACCCGATTCCCTACTGAAAGAGCAGTGTCCTGGGGAATGCCAGGGTCAGAGAGCCAACCTCACTACTGACTAGCGTGTGACCTGAGTAAGACACTGCATCTGCCTAAGCATGTGGACATAGCGTCCATCACACAGTAACCTACACTGTTGCTGACGAGTCAGAGCACCGATGAGTCCAGGCCACAAGAGAGTGTTATCCAGACAGTTAGCATCACAACAGTGCCCATGTCACCAACTTCCCGATTTCACTGTCTTCCCAACCACATCACTGGTGCAGAACCAATGGTGTCACTGAGAGGTGGCCTCACACGTCAGGGCTGCTAGGTGGTGAGGCTGAACTCAAGCATGTATAACATCAGAGCCTGGGCATCTGGTGTAAGGTTTACTCCCAACCTTCCTGGTGCCCCACCTTTCCCTTCTTCTCCACCCTTCAGTGCTTTTAGACAGAAAAACTGAGATTATTCAATAGGTACACGGCTCCTTTAAAAAAAATACGTGAATTATCTGGTGGCGTGTTTATACTACTACTACTATAATTAGTAATTTAAAGAACACACCACAGTTCCCCAAGGAAACTGACTGAAAAACACTAATTCTCACCAAGCATTAAATGTCCACATGACACAAGGAACACTGGGAATAGAGAAGCATGCCCTTTTTCCTTGAGACCCACTCCATGGAGCATGCTCCAGGACATGTGGCCAGCTGCAGTCATCATTCTACTGAAGTAGCTCCCAAACCTCGAGTGTGCACCCATCACCAAGGGGCTGTTCAAGCCCAAGCCTGTTGGGTGCCCCGTTTCTGATTTCAGAGGCCCTGCATTCAGAACATATTATCACAGGAAGGTAACGTTGGCTAATGGTCATGGTCACAACCTGAGAACCACTGTACTAGTGCAAAGCTTCTCACAGCGCCTGTCCTGAAAGATGCTACTAAAGAGGGCTGCAGGGTTCAGTTTACAAACTGAGGCTCACCGGCCAGGCCCGGAGCAGCCGGGTCAGGTGTGGCCAGGCCTGGAGCAGCGGCTGCCAGGCTGGGAGCGGCCAGGCCCGGAGCAGCGGCTGCCAGGCTGGGAGCAACCAGGCCCGGAGCAGCCGGGTCGGGTGCGGCCAGGCCCGGAGCAGCGGCTGCCAGGCTGGGAGTGGCCAGGCCCGGAGCAGCAGCAGCCAAGTCCAGAGCAACTTGGTCGGGAGCAGCAGTGACCAGACCCGGAGCAGCTTGTTGTGGAACGAACCAGAGCAACAGAGGCCAGGCCCTGAGCAGCCAGGCCCAGAACAGCTCGCTCCTCGCCTGCCCCTGCCCCACAGCTGCCTCTCAGACATGGCTGGAAACTTTCGCGGGAACTTGAGGGTCTGCTGAATCAAGAGATGAAGGCTTAGATCTGGATGTGTTGAGTTAGTATAGGGCTGGGGTGTTGATCTGTGAGTGCCTTGGGTGGGGCCTGGATGAGGCTAGTTGACCTATTGGGAAATGTCTTTTGTGTGAAATGTATCATTGGGCATGTGGAGGTATTATTGATATGAGAAAATGCTAAGTAACTGAATTACTATCTGAAAAGGGATTTACTATCGGGGAAAGGGAGGGAAGAAGAGACTAAACATAAACTGTGCACCTATGGATGAGGACAATGGAGGATGGGGAGGGGGCCGAGGGTGGGGTGGGAACCTGGTGGAGGGGGGAGGAAATGAGGAACCTTTGCAATAATATGAACAATAAAGATTGATTTAAAAAAAAACAAAACAAAACAAAAAAAAACCTGAGGCTCACATTCTGTCTTTTGGAAAACTTCAGCAGATGCTACAGATTCTGGACCTACAATGTCAGATGCTCGTTTTCCTTCATTCACTCCGTTTCCAAACTCCCTTCATCACAGACTCCACGCAGCAGGCACATCGTTAACACTATGAAACCCCTGCTACCTAGAAACGTACTCTGCGAGTGCTGCTCCTGTGCACTGGCTGCCGAGGCCTGAGCTACATTTCCTTTAAGGCCCTGGTAGGACAGTTCCTTCCTATGTAAGCACAACTTCCAGAGGTTAAATGTACCGACTGATTGCACACATGGATGCTTCCACAGCCTCTAACAGAGCAGCCATCAGTTAAATATCTTTACTAAAAATAGCTTTGAGCCCCAGAAATTTAGATTTAGTTGCCACTAAGAGGTTTTTATAATGTCATGTTGACTTAACTACCTAGGATACTATCTCAACTGTAAAATCAAAAACCAGACCAGAATTGCTATAATTCTTCCTAAACTCTGGCAATCTAAGATGAGATTTAGAATTGGTAAGAAATATTAAAAGCATTAAAGGCATAAGGGTGACTTACCTGGTCATCTTCTGGAAGCTCAGCTATTCTCTTTACATCACATTTGTTTGCTACAACTATAAGAGGCTAGAGTGGAAAGAGAAATAACAAGGTGATTACCACCTTCATACTGCTGGACATCAACGTGGTACTGGTCATCACACTCACCTTGTTTGGATTTATTTGCTCTTTATTTAAAAACATAACCAGATGTATTTTGGTAGTTTATATTCTCTGGTTGTCATTTAGTCTCAAAATAAACATTGGGAGCATATGCTTAGCAACAGTTTATTGAAGCCATAACATTTATGGGATTCTCAAATGGGTACAATATACAATCTGTCATAAAAATTATAAATGATGCAAGGTAGAATGCATTTTTAATGGCAACAGCAGCTTTACAAATATTTACCTATAGGATTTCTATAACATTTTAATAAACCTTTATTCCACAAGAATGACTAAATAATTTAAATTAAAACTGATATAGTATACAAGTTTAATATTAGAATCATAATCAATGTCTCATAAAATATTTTGTACAAATGTTCAACTACTTTATTTTTAGTGATCATTTCCTTTATTCACACATAAATGTAGCTAACAGGTTAAAAAAAATTTTTCTTACTGGATGCACATGTTTCTTAACTATTATCGGTTGAATTTTTATCCGTAAATGTGCTGTAAACATAAATGTGGAGCTCATGAAAACAAAACAGTACCCCCAGGTCTGCTTTCCAGTCTGGTGACTTTCACAACACTATTTGGCATCTCAAAGCACTATTTTCTCTGTGGAAATACAGGTATTTCTGGGAAAAAGCCAAATTATCTTTTTAGTCTAAGCTAACCAGGGGATATTTCAAGAATATCAACCGTGTAGCTGCTTCCTCTCAGGCTAATAAGTACAGGAAAGATGTGAAACCCCTGGGTTCCCACCCATGAAGAACTGCTCTCCTTATTTCTGGAACTGCAGTGGAGGTTTCAGCATCTCAGCTCCTCCTGCACCTTCAGTCACACTCACCTAATGAGAGTGTCCCTTCCTCCAGGAGACTTAGAACATTAGTGATGGGGATCCTTGACAAAGCTATACTAGTGTCCACTGCTAAGTAGATGTGTCTGACAAACTGGGGCTTCCAGAAATACCTGGCAACTTTGTAGGAGACTGACTGATAAGCTCATTAAATGAAAACACAGAATGCCCACTTAAATTTGAATTTCAGGTAAACAATGAAAATTTTTTTTGTAAGTCCTCACCTGAGGATATTTTTTCATTGATTTTGAGAGAGGCAGGGAGGGAGGGATTGGGAAAGAGAAACATGGATGTTGAGAGACACATCAATGGGTTGCCTCCAATACACACCCCTACTGGGGCCGGGGATCAAACCTGCAACTCAGATATATGCCCATGACCAGAAATTGAACCCATGATCTTTTGGTGCGTGGGTGGATGCTCTAACCACTGGCCCACACCAGCCAGGGCTGAATTTTCTTTTTAAGTATACATATGTCCCATGCAATATTTGGGACATATTTATACTGAACAAGTTATTTGTTATTTACTTAAAATTCAAATTTGATTGGTATCACGTATTTATATTTTCTAAATCTGGCAACCCTGGATTGGCAGGAAAGAACAAAAATAGTTAGGTGTGCATTTACTGTTATTGAATCAGGCTACTTAGGACCGAGTATCAGGTCTCATAGTGAACCTGCTATGGACCTCAAAGAATCCCTCGCAGGCACTGCAGAAAATATAAGGTTCAGGAAGTCTTCATGAAATTTAAATTTAGCTGTATGAATGTGGACAACTGACATCAAAATAACATCTCAGACTTCAGTGAGCCAGATACAACTACCTACCTAAGATGCTAGAGATGATACATTCTAATTTTTAAGGTCACATTGGACTCTGCTTCCAAACCTTTTGAAAAATAGCTGGGTTTACATGATGTTTTTACCTCTTAACTGTTTATGATGAACATAAATCAAATCTAGAGGGTTTTTTATTGATCAAGTTTGTAGCACTTTATAGATGCATGAGCTTTATTGAAATACTTTTCATTACCTGAGAATACCCAAGAAGAATGAGAACTAGGTTATTGTCTTAAGGTTGTAAGTGCACATACAGAGTACAAACTAGAGTGATCTAGTTAAATGTGAACAACCTCTCCAACCTAAATTGGATAATTCCAGGATAAACATCACTTTGGAGATTGTATTTTCTGGTGTGTTCTCTTATTGGTCATGCAAACTAGAAAATATCCAAATACCCACTCACCTTGTTGACAAAGAGAGGCCTGATGTTCTGGAAGAGCTCCAGCTGTGCCTGCAGCCCGTGCCCACACTGCTCAGACAGGTCCATCACGTACAGCACCGCGGCACGCAGATGGGCCAGGGCCGTGATGGCCTGCATTTCAATTGTGTTCCGATCCTCCAAGGGGTGGTCCAAAATCCCCGGAGTATCTACAACCTAACGGTCAAACTCGTCACTCCAAAGCACACTGCTCACAAACTTGCTATCCAGCACATCCTACAGGTCACTGACAACACTAATTAATAAAACGTAGGTCCCCCAGCTGACCATGATAAAATAAAGCAGTAAGGGAAAAACGGGGACGGGGGGACCTGCATAGCTCATTTAGGAACTAGCAATGACCTTGAGAGAATGCCTCTGCTATTAGTGACATCATAAAACAGAAATGGAATAACTGGCTAACATGCCCACGTGTGAGAAACTACTTCATCGTTGATAAACTCAACTGTGGAAATACATGGCTTTATGCTTTTAAATTAGTAAATGTCATTACAAATAACAGGGTCATAAACAGTGACAAGGAGACTTTCTCAGCAGCACCATTGTGAACATAATGCAGAAGCCTCCTAGTAGAGAAATGAGGGCACTCCTGGCAACCCTAAGAGTCTACTTCCCACCTCATTCTCCCCACCTCTAAAAAGTGCACTAAATAAGACACTTTGATCCCCTGTGCTGTACGAATCAAAATCATTCCATTAACAAAACTACCAGGACATCTGTTATGTTTAAAGATAAGAGCTCTTACCTGCCAGCGCAGATACTTATAATCCATGTGTCCAACAAACAGAGATTTGGTGGTAAATGCATAAGGCTGGACATCCACATCCGCTCTTGTCACCTGAAACCAATCATAGTGTCCTACACTTTATTTCCTCTCACACAGTGTAAAAGTACCCCAGATATGTTATCAAAAATGTTATGGTAGGAAGAAAAAAGCTCAAGTGAGACTTCAATGGTTAACTGCTGAGGACAAGAGCTACTGTGCTTCGACAGGTGACGGTCTCCACTTCCTAATCACCACCCATAGCAGAGAGAAGAGCCTGAATCAAAGATAAGGGAGGCGAGGCAGGCCCAGTCAGAGGAGGACACCCACAAGCTTTCCCCTGCCTGCCCCAGCCCTGCCATGCCCAGAACAACTTTCTTTAATGAAGAAAACAATCTACATCTGCAATGTCCACGTGGGGCCTGCTTGCCGCACAGTGCCCATGAACTCTTGAAATGTTGTCAAGTGCAACTGAGAAACTAATTTTATTATTTAATTAAAAAGATCTATTTTTAATTGATCTCAGAATGAGGGAGGGAGAGAGAAGAGAAACATCAATCAGCTGCCTCTAGCACTCATACCAAGTGAGGAGGGAACCCTCAACCTGGTATGCATCAAAATTCCTGGTAGGAATCAAACCCACCACCGTTTATTGTACAAGACAACACACTAACCAACAGAGCTAAAATTGCAAGGGCTATTATTTAATTTTAATTATTTAAATGGTCCCGTCTTTGCCCCACAGAACTGGCCTTCAAGTGTTGGAAACATAACTAGGACACTGCAGAGAATCGGCTTGTCACTCTGTCAGCACAACTTGTGGACAAAATCTATAAGGTGTTCTAGGAAACAAACGGCCACATGGATGTATATGAATGCAACAATTATTTATTGGTACATGAGCTGTTGCTGCTTATGTCCCTCAAAGTCAGGTAAATTAACCTGAAGCACTAAGTTACTTACATAAATAGTGCCCTTGAGCCTCAAATAATAAACTCACTTAAGTAAGAATGACTCAGTACTCCCCACTACATGGACCCAATATGTGGCTATATGAAAACTGACATAGCAACTAAGGAGACAGTACCTGAGAAATACTTTCAGAGACTGGAAGTCCCATTCAGCAACTGCAGCTTACCACAGTGAACAGCAGGCCCACTGGCACCAGTTCCCAGAACATGCCAAGACAACATGTCCTGAGAGAGCTCTTGGGTGTTAACAAAAATGTACTTTAACATCTCAAACCTCTTAAAAATTTGTAGGAAGCACCCGAGAAAAAAAAATGGTTTCTGTAACAGCAATATAAATCTAGGATCCCAGTGTAAAAGTACCTCTCAATCCTCCCTTCAAGAATACAATGTTTTAAACCCAGGGGAATACCAACTAACGGACTAACTAGCCATCCTCCATCCTATGCAGTCAGAACATGGCAGCCCGTTGACCTCAGGTCCTCAGTCACCTGAGTAATTATCAGAGACAAACCAACCTTATTGATGAAGCTGGACTTGCCGACATTTGGGTACCCACATAGAAGCAGGGTCCTTGTGTTCGGGTCAATAGTTGGCAGACGGGAAAGGTGCTGACGCACTGTGTGAAGTTCAAATTAAATGTGCTTAATTTCACAAGAAAAATTAAGAGACTCAGTTTAAGATCTGTTTCACTTATACTCCAATACTGTGGTATATTAACATCCCTCCAACATTTATGTGATGAAGAAAAAACAAATGAGCCCTAGTCGGTTTGGGTCAGTGGAGTGTCAGCCAGCGGACTGAGGGTTCTGGGTTCGATTGTAATCAAGGGCATGTATCTAAGTTGCAGGCTTAATCCCCAGCCCTAGTTGGGGCTCTTGTACTAGGCGACCAATCAATGTGTCTCTCTCATATCAACGTTTCTCTCTCTGTCTCTCCTTCTCCTTTCCACTCTCTCTACAAATCAATGGAAAAATATCCTCAGGTGGACATTAACAAAAAAAGAAAATACAAATGAATGAAAAAGGACCATCTGGCTGCACTGAGAATCCCATTCCTAGGCTGTACCAACTTGGTATTCCTATCTAACAGGTCCAAGGTGAGGCCAAAAACACGTCTAAGCATCCAGGTGACTCTTAACTGAAAAATATTTGGAAAAGCACTTTTTAAAAAATATACTATATATATATATATATATATATATATATATATATATATATACACACACACACACACACACACAAATATATATATATATTTTGTTGATTTTTGTACAGAGAGGAAGGGACAGAGATAGAGAGTTGGAAACATCAATGAGAGAGTGTCATCGATCAGCTGCCTCTTGCACACCCCCTACCCGGGATATGCCCGCAACCAAGGTACATTCCCTCGACCAGAATCAAACCCAGGGCCCTTCAGTCCCCAAGCCGATGCTCTATTCATTGAGCCAAACCGGTCCCGGCCGGTATATTTTTTTATTTTATTGATTTTTTACAGAGAGGAAGAGAGAGGGATAGAGAGTTAGAATCATCGATCAGCTGCCTCTTGCACACTCCCTACTGGGGATGTGCCCACAACCAAGGTACATGCCCTTGCCAGGAATCGAACCCCGGGACCCTTCAGTCCGCAGGCCGATGCTCTATCTACTGAGTCAAACCGGTTTCGGCAAGGAAAAGCACTTTTGAAGTGAGCGTGGGTTCCATCATTTCTGGCTAGACAGAGGGCTGCTTCCATGTAATGACTACTACACAGGAGCCTGGCCTTCAGTGCTCATAGCACCAGTGAATCCACTAAGCTATCCTGATGGTTAAAGCAATTACTGGATGCCCTGTCAAAGAAACCTAGTAAGGCAATCTTTTCACAAATTATTTGCTAAATGTTCGGAGAGGGGAAACAAAACCACCTGAGTTAAAAATATTTGTAATGAAAATTATATGAATGTAACAAAAGAAAGAATTGTTTCAATAAAAACCATGCTTATTCAGATGTTGTCCTAGTACAGTGGTCGGCAAACTCATTAGTCAACAGAGCCAAATATCAACAGTACAATGATTGAAATTTCTTTTGAGAGCCAAAATTTTTAAACTCAAACTTCTTCTAACGCCACTTCTTTAAAATAGACTCACCCAGGCCGTAGTATTTTGTGGAAGAGCCACACTCAAGGGGCCAAAGAGCCACAGTTTGCAGACCACAGTAGTAGTACATGAAACTATCAGTTAACAAAACAAGTAGCAGTTTGATGCTATCATGTTACAAAGAAAAGCATTAAAAAAAAAAAAAGTGAAAATGTAAATAATACATAAGCTGAAACCGGTTTGGCTTAGTTAATAGAGCGTCGGTCTGCTGACTGAAAGGTCCCAGGTTCGTCTACGGCCATACCACCCTGAATGCGCCCGATCTCGTCTGAAAGGTCCCAGGTTCGATTCTGGTCAAGGGCATGTACCTTGGTTGCAGGCACATCCCCAGTAGGGGGTGTGCAAGAGGCAGCTGATTGATGTTTCTCTCTCATTGATGTTTCTAACTCTCTATCCCTCTCTCTTCCTCTCTGTAAAAAAATCAATGAAATATATTTTAAAAAAATAAATAAATAATACATAAAACTAGGAATCAGGGGACTCATTTCCTCCTCTCCACGTGGGAGTCCTAGGAGTCTGTTCTGTAAGATTCTTTCCACTTCCCCATGTGGGAATCTGTACTTGTTCTTCAATAAATCCCCACATTTGCTATACAAACAAACTAGAAATTATTTTATTTTTCTAAATATTTTTATATTTCCCATGATTTATAATATATTTCTTACCTACTAAAAAGAGAAATATAAGTTTTCTTAAAAGTGCTATTAACTTGTAAGTATTGTGAGTGCTAGTTACTTTTTCAATAACTGGCCTGTCTGAATTTCTTATAGGACAGACTAGGAAAAATAATTTGGCCCTGTCATCTCTAAAATAAAATAAAACATTTCAAAAATAAGTTTTTTTTGTTTTTGTTTTTAATATATTTTATTGATTTTTCACAGAGAGGAAGAGAGAGGGATAGAGAGTTAGAAACGTCGATGAGAGAGAAACATCGACCAGCTGCCTCTTGCACACCCCCTACTGGGGATGTGCCCGCAACCAAGGTACATGCCCTTGACTGGAATCGAACCCGGGACCTTTCAGTCCGCAGGCCGACGCTCTATCCACTGAGCCAAACCGGTCCCAGCTCAAAAATAAGTTTTTGACAAGGATCAAGTACCTTAATAGAATGCACTCAAAGCCATTTTTGCTTATGTATGTCAAGTACCTTGTTCCAAATACTCCAAACTCTGTTTCTGTCTTTTGATAATAGTGCACATTCGCCCTAGGGCGGCACGCTTCAGCTGCTTGCAACGGTAGAGGGAGTCTCCATATTTCATAAGCCGCACATAATCCTTAGCAACACTTAAAGAAATAAAAAAAAAAATCACATAAGTTACTTTCACTTTTGACAATTTAAAAGATAATATATTAGGAAAATGCCTTACTTGTCCACTAAATTCTTGGCAATATTTATTTGTCCCAGAGCCAACTTGTAATGATCTTTATCATAGAGAATGTTCATCAAATCAGCATAAAATGGATGAATATCCTGCAACAAAAAAAGCAAAGCAGTTTGGTCTAAGTTTCTCATCCCTATTGTACATAATACTTGAAGAATAATTTCCTAGGAAAATACACCATACCTTTCCCTCTCTTCCCACACCCATAGCATCTCTCCCCAGATCTCTCTCTTGGCTAACATTTATCTGTCCAGATCTCTGAGAGAGCAGAAGTTACCGGGAAGTAAGTCTGGCAGTCACCTCTGCCCATCCACAGACCTTCATCCCCCGCCTTTAGAACTGTTCTTGGATCCAACCAAGGCCTGGTCCATCAATGCACTGAACCCTGCCCCTTATAATTCAAGAATTGAGCTCCAGACAGTATTCCCTCTCCACCTGGCCATTCCCTTCAGCCTGTAAACATATTATTTCTCCCCCAAAATTTAAAGTTTTAAAACATCCTTTGCCCCCTCTCTCCCCCGCCCCCACTCAAATCCTTCCTTTCCTTTGCTCCCTTTCTTGGCAAATGTCAAGAGGAGAGGCACCGAGTCTTTTCTTTCTCCCCATTCCCAAAACCCAGACTAGTCAGGACTGTCTCTACCGGGCTGCCAAAACAGCTCAACACCAGTGATATCCAGTTCTCCTTTATCTCCCAAACCCTTTCCCACACTTCCTGATGTGTTTATTCATCTGGTCTCTAGTATCTTCTCTTTCACTCGCTACTTCTCCCACCCCAATGCTAGCCACTCACACTCCCCAAAGCACTCTTCTCACACTCATTTCCTAGGTGACCTTCCATAGGTTCTCACACATCTACATTTTCACAAGTCATATCTGGCCATCTCCAGGCCAGACAGCTCCTGAGCTTAAGACTGCTCAGCATTTCTACTTGAACATCTTACCCACACATCACAGTTAACATGTACAAGCTGTTCTCCACCTCCTCAAACCAGTGTCCCTCCTGGTTGTGATGAAGGGCAACTCCACTGTCCAAGGTGCTATTGCCAATAAGCTCTTCCTTCAAAGGATACCTGAAGCCAACCACTTCTCAACTCCTTCACCACCATGTCCTCTAAGTCACTGCGCTGACCTCAGTGGCCTCCTACCTGAAAAGGCCAGTCATCCTCTAAAAGCTAAGCCAGAACATGGCCAGTCCCAGGCTCAGCTCCAAAGGCTTCCCTCCTTAACAGAAGTCAAGTCCTACCCAAGTTGCCTCACCCTACTATTACCTCTCTGACCCACCTCCCAGTACTCTCCTCCATCTTCTGGGTCCACCTCTTCCTGGAAGACACCACACTCTGAACCTCAGGGCCTTGCCACTTGCTTTCCCCAGGGACAGCTAACCACCTCACTTCCTTCAAGTCCCTTACAACGTCCTGCTGGGGCACTCCCTACTCTCCTTATTTATCTGACACACCCTGTATTTCCACATTTACTGTCTTTCCCCACACTAGACGAAGCTGGGAACTTCTTTTATTAAGGCTGTATTCTTAGTGTCTAGAACAATATCCAGCAATCATTCAATGAATGGTAATTTGCATTAACCCTCTACCCTGAAACTGTTCTCAGATAACTAACTCTAGTTTTAAACACACACACACAAATACAATGTTCATAAATTTGAACCTCTAATGTATAAAAAAGGATGCCATAGAAGATAAACCTTCTTGCAAACAACCACAGAAATCTGGTACTATTTAGACCAAAGTATTTTGTTCATTCAAACCAGGTATTTCCTAATATCAAATTAATTTAAAATAATCTCATCCTTGTGTCTGTTTTTCAATTTTGAGAGCACTTTTTTAAAGCTGGGGACAGTAAAACAAGGAAAGACTTAGGAGAGCACCTAGGAGGGGCTTCTTTGGCTCAGTGAGAAATCAGAGAAAAGGGGGCCTTGGAGACAGGTTCAGGGGGTTAGCTCGGGACAAGCTGCCACTGCCTATTGCTCCTCTGGCTGCAAGCCTAGTGGGGTTCCTTAGAGGTTAGGATGCACACCTGAGAGGGAAGAAGGGGAAGCCTCTCTTTCTCAAGAAATAATTACTTACTCGAAAGCATTTATTGAAAGATATGTCGTTCCTCTAGCAGAAACCTTTAAATTTTAAGATTTCTGTATTTTTTTAAAACAAACCATCATTAATCCTCACCACAGGATAAAGTGATTTTTTTTAAGAGTAGAAGGACAGAGCAGAGACAGAGAGAAACATCGATGTGAGAAAGACAGTGACTGGTTCCTTCCTATATGCACCCTGACTAGGGTCTGGGATGGAGCCTGCAACCAAGGTACATGCCCTTGACAGGAATTGAACCCGTGACCCTTCCGTCTGCAGGCCGATGCTCTAATCACTGAGTCAAACTGACTAGGATCATCAATATCTTTTTATTTTATCTTTTATATCATTATCTTTTTAAATACAAAGACTATTTTAGGACAGTGGCAAATTTACACCATCTCACATAACCTTGCTACCATGTGATCCTACACGAGGACTTCATAAGCAATGTTGCTTTACCTTTCTACAACTAAATAAATGGGCAAACTGCACTATGCAGAAGAATGAAGAAAGAGTTCAACTTCTGTGACTTAATGAAAAATCACAGTTCCCCCAAACAATTTCTTACCACTAGTGAAAAAAAGCCAGAGCTGAACTGACCATCACTGGCTGATGAACCAACAAGATCACAAACAGTGGTAGACCTCAGGGCATGGACCCAACTTGAGGCCAGGAAGGAGCCTTGGAAACAGGCAGGAGAGGAAACCAGACCAGCTGGTGAGCTGCTAGAACTCTGGGCTTCCAGATTCAGTGACAGCTTTCAGAGACCCTGGGATGGACCCTGCCAACCTCGAAGTTTCACAGCTTAGAAATAGCTTTGGGCCCACTTAGATGGGGTTTGGTTGGCAGAAAGTAAAATTATTAAGAAATTTAAAAACAACAAACCGTGTTCTGTTCCCAACTTTGCCAATCACTCACTCACTGAGTAAACTTAGACAACTCAATTATTTTCTGTTTCCTTCATGATCTGTCAGGTGAGTAGACCAAACTGGTTAAAACCCATCACCCGAAAGCTAATATTTACATAAGTATCCGTGGCCTCTAAAGTCACTTACATCCAATTTGGGGAAATCCATTATAATCTGTGAGAGCCTGTCATGGTAATTCTGTTGAGTAAATTTGACTTTTCTCATGTAAAAATGTCTAATGCGATGAATTTGGTAATGTTTATGAATGACCGTTGGAGTCTTCCGTTGCGTCTTCGATAATGTCAGGTCAATAAAGTCCTGCAATTAAATAAAATAAGAGTTACACCAAATGCACCTACTTTTCATCCGCTTTATTGAAACTTCTTAAAAGACTAATATCTAATAATAGTACATATTTTAACGACACTTTTTCTAATTAAATCTTTTATATACAACTTTGTTTATTTTTATAGTTTCTGGCCTTAAAAAACAAACAAACATACAAACAAACAAACAAAAACACTTAGCAAATGGCTGCTGAAATAAATCTTTTATCTTAATTCCCAAACACCTAAAAACCTTTGAAACTTAAGTAGTCAGACAACTCAAGCGTAAATCAGGAAAAAAACAACACAGTATTAAAAAAACAAACAACAAAAAACAAACAATCCTACAACTTTAAAAGCACATAAAATGATGGCTAAAACGAAATTCCACCGTTTATAATTTCCTAGGACTTGTTAAGGTGACCAAGGATATTGAAGATTTTTGAGTGAATTCCCCAGCTGACAGGTGCCTGCAGCATCAGCAGGGAGGAGGGATACAGATGTCAGATTCCAGATAGCTACTCCCCTCCTCCACCTGCCACCTTTATGAATCCTCGAGGGCCCAGTTCTAAAGTTCTCTGGTTCAGAAAGCTCTCCGCCTCCCCTCCCCTCGGGAAAGGGACCCCTCCTCTCGGAGAAGGACCCAAATGTCTGAGAAAGGACCCCCTCACCTCGGGGGGGGGGGGGGGACACGGGACCCTAATGTCAGGAAAAATCCCATTTCCCCTCTGGGAAAAGACTCCAATCACTGAGGAAGGAATCCCTCGTCGCTGTAGAGGACTATAAGGTCTGAGAAAGGAAACCACCCTTTTAGGGGGGAGCGGGGGCGGGCCTAACCCGGGAGACCCCTAATTTTGAGGATGCGGCCTGGGTAGCGGGGCCCCGCGGAAGAGCGCCGCGGGCCCGGGCCCCCCCGGCGACCCGCCGAGGAAGGAGGCGAGAACGGAAGGTTCCGAACCGCTTACCTTGGCGGACGGCACCACCGTGATCTTCTTGAAGTTGTAGTGCGCCATGTCGGCGGTCGGCCACGAGGGAAGCCGGCAGACACACGGGACTTAGGTGGAGGGAGGGGGGCGGGACTTCCGTGGGTGACAGAGGCGGGACTTCCGCTGACTGCGCGTCATTTCCGGGAGTTTTCTGCATCTACTTTGCATAGACCTCGGGTCACACAGCGCCCCTCCCTGGCTGGAGGTCCCTGGCAGAGGAGTCACAGGCCGGGGTGGGCTAGGGGCGCGCTGGGGGCTGAGGATCCCGGAATGGAGCGGCCCGGAGGTTCAGATCCTGCGGAATAAAGGAAGGGTCCTGACAGGCTGCCCTCGGGGTCTGGTGTCTCCGCCCTCCAGGGGTCTCCGGAAACTCAGGGGCCCGGGGATTCTGGGGAATCTTGGCGTCCGGAGGGTCTCGGGTGGGCCTTGGGATCTGGGAGTCTCGGGGGGTCTCGGGGTTCCTGGTATCTCCCGAGTCTCGGCCTTGAGGGGTTCTCAGGGACTCAAGAGTCCGGACATCCCAGGGGTTTCTGCGGCCCGGGGTTCTCTGGGGATATCGGGGGCCTTAGGGACCCGGAAGTGTTGCCGGCGACTCGAGGTTTGGGGATCTCAGGGGGTTCCGGGGACTCAGGGGTCCAATGATTCTGGGGCCCTTTGGGGTCGGGGTATATGTCTCCAGGGACTCTGCCTGCAAGGGTTTGGTTATAATCCTCAAGCTTTTGAGGTCCCCAAAATGTCTTGATGTTCTCTCTGCCATCTCCTAGGAAAGCAACCTTCATTCCTTGCCTGGAAAGATTGCTGTGAACCAAGTAAACAAGGTGCCTAGCAAGCCATTTCTTGCTTTTGATTGGCTTTGATCCGTTTTGAGAAGGCTTTCTGGTGACCCCCAGAGTCCAGGCACATGACATTACAAAGTCTTGGTTAATAAAACCACAATTGGAGACTCGTAAGGAAAATAGAATCTTAATAGATTTATGCAAATAGGGGTAGTGGACGAGGGTCTTGTGCTCCCAAAGAATGTGGGTGCGCAGGTCCTGGGCTGTCCACTCTGAAGCAGTGAGGCCCGTAAGTCTGGCTTCGCACATCCCTCCATCACACAAAACCCTCCCCACAGGGTCATAACTTCGCCCAAACCAGTGAAGTACAGCACAAAAATTTTAAATAAAATGGTTATGTAAGAAAAGTATTTGATAAACTTCAACATCCATACATAACAAAAACAACAACACTCTTGGCAGAATAGTGATAAGAATATCCTTCTTCAGAGAATTTACCAAAGGAAACAAAACAGAAACAAAACTCAGCAAACACCTTACTTAGGAGAATATCCTGTTTGAAATTGAGAACAAGGTTATCCATGATGATGATCATTGTTAAAAATGGGCGATTCCCTCTGTGTCATGTCTTCATTCTGGATGGTTTCCAGTCCTCTGGATCTATCCTCAAGCACAGGGACATGGGTTTAAAAAGGGGGAGGGATGACAGTCAATATATAAGGGTCTATTACACTGTTTAATATATGTTTGAAATATTCCATAATAAAAAAATGTTGGAGAATCCAAGATGGCTGCCCAGATAAACACCTAGCCACAGCTGCACACAACAATTTCAATAAAATACAACTAAAATATAAAATGGACATTATCCAGAACTACAGGAAAGTCGACTGACTGAAAATTCTATAACGAGAAGCAAGGAGAAAACCAGAAGGAAGCACGGAGGAGCTGGAAAAGCCTAAGGTATGGAGACACGCGGCGCGCGAAGAGGACGGAGCTGGAGAGGAGGGAGGCTGAGGGCCTGGCTGGCGTTCCCCAGCGGGAAGGAGATAAAAACTTCGACTGTGCTGGGCCCCAGTCTGACTGCTCTGAACCCCAGTTCTAGGCCAGACTCCGGGAACCCAGGCTCATCCATAGAGAGCTAGGCTGTAAGGCGGAGCCCCAGGGGAGCGACGAAAGGAGGTCCCGGAGGTGCGCACATTGCGAGCAGAGAAGGGACGGTTGGCTGTGCCAGGGGATTGCCCTGGTGGGAAGGAGACAGGGGCTCCAGACTGCTCTGAACGCCACCTCCAATCCCACTACCAACTGAACTGAACCCCAGTTCCGGGCTCATTGGGGGAGAGCCTAGACTGTTTGGTAGCAGGCAAAAATCGAGGGCACCTTTCTCTCAGAGGTGCTTGCAACAAGTACTGAAGGACCCTGAGACCCAAGAACCACATAGGACGGGGCTGATGGAGCCAAAGCTATAGGCTCCACCCTGAAACCTCGTCCCATCTGTAGCTGCGAAATGCGACAACGAAATAGATCACAAACGAAAGAAATGGAGGACAAAAAGCGACTGGATATAAAGTTCAAATCTACGCTTATAAGGTTTTTCAAAAATTTCCTAGAAAAGATCGATAAGACCTATGAAGATACGAAAAGAGATCAACTAAAATTAATAAGGAATCAACAAGAAATGATAAGGGATCAACAAGAAATGATAAGGAATCAACAAGAAATAAAGAATACATTGTCTGAAATAAAAAATATTATACAGAGTCCTAAAAACAGAATGGAAGATCGCAAGAATCAAGTCAAAGATTTGGAACATAAAGAGCCAGAAGACACTCCTCCACAGAAGCTAGAAGGCAAGAGAATCCAGAAAATTGAAGATAATGTAAGAAACCTCTGGGACAACTTCAAGCAAACCAACATCAGAATTATGGGGGTCCCAGAAGATGAGAGAGAGCAAGATATCGAAAACATATTGAAAGAAATAGTGACAGAAAACTTCCCCCACCTGGTGAAAGAAATAGACTTACAAGTCCAGAAGCGCACAGAACCCCAAACAAAAGGAATCCAAAGAGGACCACACCAAGAATTAAAATTCCAAGAGCAAAAGACAAAGAGAGAATATTAAAAGCAGCAAGAGCAAAGCAGGTAGTTACCTATAAAGGAGCAACCATATGATTGTCAGCTGATTTCTCAACAGAAACCATGCAGGCCAGACAGGAATGGCAAGAAATATTCAAGGTGATGAATAGTAAAAACCTATAGCCAAAGATAATCTATCCAGCAAAGCTATCACTCAGAATCGAAGGCCAGATAAAGAGCTTCACTAATAAAAAAAAGTCTAAAGGAGTTCATCACCACCAAACCAGAATTATATGAATTGCTGAAGGGGGTTCTTTCAGAAGAGAAAGTAAATAAAGATAAAAATTATGAACAACAAATACATAACTATCAACAAGTGAATCTAAAAACCAAGGAAATTTAAAAAAAATCTGATGAATAATATTAACTGTTGAATATAATAGAATCAGAATCAGAGGTATGGAAGGGGAGTGAACTGATGATTCTTGGGGAAAAGGGGAGAGGGGGATGTAGGAAGAGACTGAACATAAACTGTGCACCTATGAATGAGGACAATGGGGGGTGCGGAAAGGGCAGAGGGTGGGGTGGGAACCTGGTGGAGGAGAGCAATGGAGGGGGGGGAACATTTGTAATAATATAAACAATAAAAATTTATTTTAAAAAAAGAAAAGAAATATGATTAACTTCCAGATCCAATAAACCAAATTTTCATATGCTGCGAAAAAAAATTTTTTTTAATTTATTATTTTTATTGTTTAAAGTATTACAAATAGTAGTACATATATCTCCTCCCCCCCCCCATTGGCCTTCCCTCAGCCTCCCCCAGAAAATGTTTTTTTAAAAATATATTTTATTAATTTTTACAGAGAGAAAGAGAGGGATAGAAGGTTAGAAACATCAATGAGAGAGAATATTGATCAGCTGCCTCCTGCACACCCCCAACTGGGGATGTGCCCGCAACCAAGGTACATGCCCTTCACCGGAATCGAACCAGGGACCTTTCAGTCCACAGGCCGATGCTCTATCCACTGAGCCAAACCGGTTTTGGCAGAAAATGTTTTTAATAAATAAAATTTAAAAGTATTAACTACATGTCCCAGTTCTTGAAGCCCTGGTCCATAGAATGATTCCACTACTCAAACCAATAAGAAGAGAGGAAGAAAACCTATATAAGGAGATTAACAAAAATTTATATAGCAAAACCAGTATTTATCTTAGCAAATGAAAGGCATGGGTCTAAACAGTAGTACCCAAGTTAGTTCTTTGAAAAGTAAAACAAAAACATCAGCTACACATGTGAAGATGACATTATGTCTAAATATGGTGAGAATTCATCTGCGTAATTTTCCAGGGATCGATAAAGATACAGGGTCCAAAAATATATATATACGCTTTGATCAATTATAAAGGCAGTGTTTATTAAAATACATTTCATTTTCAAAATGTAATAGAATCTACAGACATTGTGTGTAAACATGTTTTGGGGACACCTATATAATGAAATGCCATCAATCACTTTACATGCCTGGGAAACTACTATGTTCAAAGTTTTATTACATGTAAGGCATTGAGTGGAACATAATGTAGCATAAAAGACACCTTCTCTGTGCTCAATAATTGTTTCATTTTAGCCAGAAAGACAAAATTGAACATATAACAGTCTAAGCCAGCACCATCCATACAAAACCCTAATATGCAAATCGAACAAACGACTGAACAACTGCTCTCTATGATATGCATGGACCACCAGGGGGCAGATGCTCAATGCAGGAGCTGCCCCCTGGGGGTCAGTGCACTCACAGGGGGAGCGCTGCTCAGCCAGAAGCCCAGCTCATGGCTGGCGGCTGGCTGGCGAGAGCAGCGGTGGTGGCGGGAGCCTCTCCCACCTCCACTGCAGGCGGGCAGTAAGGAGCGAGGGGTCCCGGATTATGAGAACCCTGGACTGTGAGAGGGATGTCTGACTGCTGGCTTAGACCCCATCCCCAATCCCTGGGGGAATTGGGTGTAAGCTGGCAGGCAGACATCCCCTAAGGGGTCCCAGACTGCAAGAGGGTGCAGGCAGGGCTGAGGTACTCTCCCTTCTCCTCAGTGTACAAATCTCGTGCACCGGGGCCTCTAGTTTACAGTTTACAATATAGTCATAAGTTGGTCATTCCCACCATCTTCCTTTATAGATACAGGGGCTCCTGTCCCTCAAACATCACAGCTCCACCTGCACCCACCTTTTCCCTATCTGATGGCTTTCCCCTCCCTGATGTCTCTGTCTCCTCCTTAGTTACTTAATACCTTCATACACAGTGACCTTTCCTCTCCACACTCCCATGTGAACCAGGCAGTGACACTGTGGACTTCAGTACCCTGAGTTAAGTCCAGACACAACACCCAGATGGCATGTCTGTGGTGGGATATCCTGAGAACCTCTTTTTTTTTTTTTTTCGGGGGGGGGGGGGTTGTGTGTCTGTGTGTGTGTTTTTTATTGCACAGCTTATGGGAAAACAAGCTTTAAAGTACAAAATGCCAATTGACAAATTAACTTTTAAATCTATTACAACACAATTTGGTGAGAACTGCCTGTACATTGAAGATCAAATTGGAAATCGAGACCAGTGGTTCTCAAATTCAGTGTCATGACATCACTGTCATTTTGAGATTTATTTTTGTTACAAGCAACTGGTTGCTATTTATAAAGTTCTCAAGTTTGCAATGGTTTCCTTTTTATTAATGAAAAAATGCAAACTGAAAACTCTCCTTGTAACACCGTTTATTGAGATTTCTTCTTGACCAGGAGAGAAAAGGTTGTGCTCCAAGAATTACTATAAATAACCAACAGACTACTTAATTTGTCAGAAAAATAGAATTTCTGCATGCTCACAATATTAAATGGAAGTGCAACACAGCAAAAGAGTGTTGACAGGTAGTGTGTAGACAACCTGTCAAAGTTGCAGGAAAGAAAGGGGTGGTAGCTATTGGAACCAGGAAGGTGTCTCTGCGAAGATGAATTCAGACTTTCCCTTGGTGGGTCTTATTTCAAACCAGAGAGAGAACAAGCCAGGTGAGGGGAGTGGCTTCTTCCAAGGGGTGAACAGATGGCACCATGGTTCACTGAGGTTGGCTTGATTCTGTTTTCTTCCGTGTGTGGGTTAATGGATGAGGCATTTGACTCATGCCGGGCAGGTGATTAAATGATGATGATGTGTTTTTTCAAGCACTGTATACAAAATGCATTGAAAGTAGGGTCATTGCTGTGGCCTCAACAATATTCACACTTCCTCAGCACCAGCTGTGTGCTCTCATAGGATCCTCATGAATGCCTGCAGGAAGGTCCAAGTTGGGGGGTGGGGGGCGGCAGGGGAAGAGGGGTACAACCTGGGGGGAGAGGCCACGACCTGGGGGTGTTACATCTGTTTTGCACATAAAGAAATGGAGCATAGAGTCCTTGTCTCCCACCCCAAGTCTGACAGTGGAGGCGGAGCTGAACCCAGTCTGTCTGAGGGCTGGGCTTCCTTCTTCATTCCCCACTGCACTGAGGACCTTCTGTGATGGACCCTGTCTCCTCCTGTCACTCCCAATGGAGGCAGAAAGGACCTCACCAGCACCGGGTGGCATGCATGACACACAGACACACACTCACACACACACACACACACACACACACACACACACGCATGAAAGACATATAGGTACCTAAGAAGGAGGCTGTTAAATCACCCAGGGGATGATGGCAAACACCATTTTTAAGCTATTCTTTAATCAATGACACTTGTCTGGCTCCTGCAGCTTCTGCCAGCTAAAGGTTACTGATAGTGCATCGAACTCAGCAATTCTTTGTTCCAATAGAGACTTACAGCCTTACATACTCTATTTGGAAAGCTTTCAGTGACTGACAAATGACCATTATGTTGAGATATGAAGTCATTTGGAATCACACTTGGAGAAGCAATAGAAAAAATGTTTCAGCAAATATTGACAAGCCAATGGAGCTGATATAAAAGATATGGTAGCCCTAGCCAGCCAGAGCAGTGGTTAGAGCATCAGACTGTAGACTGAGGGGTCCTAGGTTTAATACTGATCAAGAGCACGTACCTCGCCGAAACCGGTTTGGCTCAGTGGTAGAGCGTCGGTCTGTGGACTGAAAGGCCCCAGGTTCGATTCCAGTCAAGGGCATGTATGTTGGTTGCGGGCACACCCCCGGTGGGGGGTGTGCAAAAGGCAGCCGTTCAATGTTTCTCTGTCATCAACATTTCTAGCTCTCTATCTCTCTCCCTTCCTCTCTGTAAAAAATCAATAAAATATATTAAAAAAAAAAAAAAAGAGCACGTACCTCTGTTGCAAACTCTATCCCTGACCCTGGTCTGTGTGCATGCAGTAGGCAACCAATTGATGTGTCTCTCTCACATCGATGTTTCTCTTCGTCTCTCCCTCTCCTTTCTACTCTTTCTAAAAAAAAAAAAATATATATATATATATATATATATATATATATATATATATAAATATATATATATATATATATCCATCCTCTGGTGAAGATTAACAAAATAAGTAAATAAATTTATTTTTTAAAGATATGGTAAGCCGAAACTGGTTTGGCTCAGTGAATAGAGCATCAGCCTGCGGACTGAAAGGTCCCAGGTTTGATTCTGGTCAAGGCCATGTACCTTGATTGAGGGCTCATCCCCAGTGGGGGGAGTGCAAGAGGCAGCTAATCGATGTTTCTCTCTCGTCGATGTTTCTAGCTTTCTATCCCTCTCTCTTCCTCTTTGTGAAAACTCAATATATATGAAAGATATGGTAAAAAAAAATTAGCAAATGTTTATGAAAAATTCTTCTAAAAATTATCTTTATTGCCAAAACTGGTTTGGCTCAGTGGATGGAGCATCGACCTGCGGACTGAAAGGTCCCAGGTTCGATTCCATTCAAGGGCATGTACATTGATTGTGGGCACATCCCCAGTGGGGAGTATGCAGGAGGCAGCTGATCGATGATTCTCTCTCATCGATGTCTCTAACTCTATCCCTGTCCCTTCCTCTCTGTAAAAAATCAATAAAATATATTTAAAAAAATTATCTTTATTGTTGAAAGTATTTCAAATATCCTCTTTTTCTTCCCCCACTAACCCTCTCCACCCTATTCTTGCCCTCTCCCCGAGCCTTCACTGAACTATTGTCCGTCTATGGGCTAAGCATATGTGCATATAGGCTCTTTGGTTAATCTCTTCCTAAAGATGTCCATGTCCTAGTCCCTGGAACCTGTGACTGTGTCACCCACCATGGCAATCAAGAGACAATGACGTTTACTCCCAGCTGACCTGAAGGTGGGGAGATGATCCTGCATCCGTGGGATGGGCCCAAGTAATCACCAGGATCCTTTTAGGTGGAAGGGTATCAGCAACAGTGCCATTTGATGTGACAAGTACTTACTACCCTGTTTTCCCGAAAATAAGACAGTGTCTTATATTAATTTTTGCTCCCAAAGATGCGCTAGGTCTTATTTTCAGGGGATGTCTTATTTTTCCATGCGCTAGGTCTTATTTTTGGAGGATGTCTTATTTTCGGGGAAACATGGTAGTAACCACTCCTGCTGGCTTTGAAGATGGCGGGTGGTGCCTGGAGCCCAGGGAGGAGGGTGCCTCTGGAAGCTGGAAAAGTCCAGGAAAGAGCTCCTTCCCTCGGCCCTCAGGAAGAACACAGTCCAGGGAAACCCCTTGCAGATGTCCAGCTTGAAGAACTGTAAGGTAATGAATGTGTGTTGTTTTAAACCACATTTGTGCTCATTTGTTGCAGCAGCAAGAGAAAGCAGAGGTGCCCACTAATCTACCAATTGGTCCGACTGTTTTCTTGCTAAAGAAAAAATAGATAAGACATGTCTCTGGCCTGCAGGCAAAAACATATTCACAGCCAATTGCAGTTGTGCAGAAGTCTACACATGCTTTCATGTGTGGAGGTTTATATGTGTTGTCTGAGTAGAAGAGAAACATTAAACATAAAGGCAGAGAAAGGCACCGTCTGAACATGGGTTTTCCTTTTTTTCTTTTTTTAAAATATAATTTATTGAATTTTTTACAGAGAGGAAGAGAGGGGGATAGAGTGCTAGAAACGTCCTCTTTCACACCCCTACCAGGGACGTGCCCTTGACCGGAATCGAACCCAGGACCTTTCAGTCCGCAGACCGACGCTCTACCACTGAGCCAAACCAGTTTCAGTGGTTTTCCTTTTTTTTTTCATTGAGAATCCTGTTGGGACCCAAAGTAGTTGCTGTGGAGACAGAGTAAGTAGGAGCCTCTCAGCCGGGGCTGGGCCGGTTTCCTCTGCATCTCCCCACGGTTCCCCTGTGGTGCGAGGGCTGCCCTTCCTCCTCTTTCCAGAAAAAGAGTATTTACATTCTCGCTGATGATCATGGCAACAAGGGGACAGAGTTCGACCATGGGACAAAATCCAGGTGGTGTCCGGGTGTGTGTCTTGCTCACTTGTCCGGGAGGTGGTGTGAACAGAGACAGACACTTCCTGGGGGTCCAGGCCCACCGGCTGAACTGCTCAGGGAACGGAAAGACTCCTAAGGGAGTCTTTCCTGGGGCCGGAGTGGAATTCCATTCTTCACTGCATTTTTTAAAAAGATATATTTTATTGATTTTTTTTACAGAGAGGAAGAGAGAGGGATAAAGAGTTAGAAACATCGATGAGAGAGAATCATCGATCAGCTGCCTCCTGCACGCCCCCTACTGGGGATGTGCCCACAATCAAGGTACATGCCCTTGACCAGAATCAAACCTGGGACCTTTCATTCCACAGGCCAACACTCTATCCACTGAGCCAAACCAGTTAGGGATTCATTGCATTTTTAATTGTTTCCACATCTTCGCTTGACTAGGCAATGCCAGGCTGGGGCATTGTAGGAAACACCAAAGTTGTCACTGTTTAAATGTGCCCATTACATTTTTTTTTTAGATCTTTATTGTTGAAAGTATTACATATGTCCCTCTTCTCCCCCCCAACTACAATTTCATTTTAAAACAACCCCATTTTCAAATCTAATTTGAAGGATGAATGAATGTGGGAGGACTCTTTTCCAGGACTCAGAGCAGACAGATCTGTGCTGATCTAGCCAGTTGCAGACGTGGTTAGCAACCGTCCAAATTCCACTGGTGACCTTTTCTCTGCACTCTTGTCAGGACCCTCCCTGGCCAGCCAGACTCTGGCTGAGAGGGTTTCCGGAGATCCTCGGGCTGCCCTGGGACATACTCTCTGGGGATGCTGGCACACACCCTGGCCCTGAGAAAGATGGGGACTCTTCAGCATGATAGTCTGAACCTGAGGATCTAGGTAATTATCACAGGACCCATTCTCTGAAAGCTGTGAGCACCTGCTCCACCAGCTCCCTCAACTCTGACCCTCCCACTGGCTTTTCAGAGGTGCTCAGAGCTGGGTTTCCTATTCTGCAGCCCTCGTCCACCCCCCTCATGCACCCTGTGGTCAGGGGAGGACCTCAGAGAGCCGCAGCTCTCCCATTCAGTGGAACCTTCTCCACACTCCTGGGCTCCCCTTCTGCTGCTTCCTGCAGTGAGAGGTGTGGTTAGAGGGACACACCTCTTGTGGGTGGGGAATGCCCACAGATTGGGAAGAAGGAGGGCAGTGCCAGTGGTTAGGCTGCTCCTCCCAAGGAAATTACTCTGCGACACCAGAGGCCTCTTCCTGACCTGGAAGGAGGGGGGGCCAGAGCAAGGGACAGGAAATTCATGCTCTGCTGGAGTGTGCCTCACCTCTTCTGTTTGTTGGCTTAGAGGCAAAGCCCTCAATTCCTAGCCCAGAGGACTGGGGGGTGGGGGCTGCCCAGCCTAACCAACCCAGTGGTGGTTAAGCATCTACTACGCACTCACTTCTAACATGTTGCAGATTTAAATGTCCCCAACTAGAGCACATAGAGCGAAAGCCCTCAGCAATGGGACTTGTCATTTCGTACATCTGATACTTGTTAGTAATTTTGTATTTTAAAAATAAGAGATATGCCCTAGCTGGTTTGGCTCAGTGGGTTGAGCGTCAGCCTGTGGACTGAAAGGTCAAGGGCACATGTCTATGTTGCCGGCTTGATCCCCAGCAGGGGATGTACAGGAGGCAGCAGACTAATGATTCTCTTATTATTTATTTATTTTAAAAAAATATATTTTATTGATTTTTTACAGAGTGGAAGAAAGAGAGATAGAGAGCTAGAAACATCGGTGAGAGAGAAACATCGACCAGCTGCCTCTTGCACATCCCCTACCGGGGATGTGCCTGCAACCAAGATACATGCCCTTGCCCAGAATCGAACCTGGGACCCTTCAGTCCGAAGACCGACGCTCTATCACTGAGCCAAACCGGCTTCAGTTGATTCTCTCATTATTGATATTTCTCTCTCTCCCTCTCTGAAATCAATAAAAATATATTTTAAAAAGATAAGAGATAGTATTTAAAAATAAATAAATAAATAAATAAATAAATAAATAAATAAAAGTGTCTCATGAGGTAAGACATATAGCTAAGTCCAAAAATCAATAGAAAACATGATAAATTAAACAGGGAAGCATGATAAATTAAACAGGCCGCTCCCAGCCTGGCTGCCGCTGCTCCGGGCCTGGCCGCACCCGACCCGGCTGCTACCCCGGGCCTGGCCGCTCCCAGCCTGGCTGCCACTGCTCTGGGCCTGGCCGCACCTGACACGCCACCTGAGCATTTTAAACTCAGATTGCCTCCCCTCTCCTGTGCCCCACAAATCAGATCAGGTGGTCTTGGGGTGGATATAGGCAGTTTTGTGAAGCTTTGACCAGCACAGTGGCTACCTGTGCTGGTCACAGCTTCACAAACTGAAAGGAGTCACACAGGATGTTTCTGTCATAATTCCTAACTAAGCAGGCTGCAGTGGGAAGTCCCATAGGCCTATATAATAAATTAATCTCTGCCGTGAGCAGCCCTGTCCACTGTTTCTGTGCATCTGGAATACCATACTTAAAATGTCAGAACAGCCGAAACCAGTTTGGCTCAGTGAATAGAGCATCGGCCTGCGGACTGAAAGGTCCCGGGTTCGATTCTGGTCAAGGGCACGTACCTTGGTTGTGGGCACATCCCCAGTGGGGGGTGTGCAAGAGGCGGCTGGTCAATGTTTCTCTCTCATCGATGTTTCTGACTCTCTATCCTTCTCAATTCCTGTGTAAAGTCAATAAAATATATATATATATATATATATATATATATATATATATATATATATATATATATATATATATATTTTTTTTTTTTTTTTTTTTTTAAGTCAGAACAATCTCTTCTCTAGACCTGCAAGGGTCAGGGTGGATAACCGTAGCAGTCCCCATCACTTTCTCCAAATATTCTTATAAACGGTGCCTGGGAAGTGTTAACCACCTGTACCCACCAGTGTAAAAGAAGCATGTCTCTCCATTTTGCTTTTTGCCCAATTCTATAGACTTACCCGCTGCACTCTCTCCTTCCTCCTTAATCTGCCACCAATGACTTCATGTAGCCTTCCTTACATCTCCTTTGATTCTAAATGCAGGAAAGGAATCACATAACTGCCATTCTCTGGAGTATTTTCTCCGTCCTTTAATATTTTACTTCTGGGACTGGTCCCTAAACCTTGGCTCAAAAAAAGTATTTTTTTTTTTTTTACATTTTAATCATGCTTTTTAATTTAAATTATAAATATAATCCTATTTCCATACTATTAAACGTAAGTTACAAGCGTTATTTTCAATGACTGCAAAATAGTTCATTAAAGGGATATGTTATAATTGATGTAGTAACCATATTGTTGGTGGTCTTGATCTGGCATCTAGAAGGGTTCAGGAAACCTGGAGAAGGGGCTGTGTGTAAATTAAATAAGAGTCCAGAGATGAAACATAATTTTGAAAGGCATTTGGAGGGGCAGAGGAGCTTGGTTAAAGAAATCAAGTTCTCCTTATCTCAGGACCCCTTGCTTTTTATTAACACAATTTGTCCTAAGGTGAGGTAGAGATATACACACCACAGAGAAGAGTTTTGAACAGAAGTATTGTCAGATTGGGGAATTGCCTTTGGCTGTTCAGGTGTTTGGCTAAAGGCAATTCCCCAATCTGACAATACTTCTGTTCAAAACCCTACTCTATGGTACCCCTTCCATACCTCTGATTCTATTATATTCACAGTTAATATTGTTCATCAGGTTTTTTAATTCCCTTGGTTTTTAGATTCACTTGTTGATAGTTATATATTTGTTGTTCATAATTTTTATCTTTATTTTCTTTCTCTTCCAAAAGAACCCCCTTCAGCAATTCATATAATTCTGGTTTGATGGTGATGAACTCTTTATCTGGCTTTTGATTCTGAGTGATAGCTTTGCTGGGTAGAGTATTTTTGGCTGTAGGTTCTTGTTATTCATCACCTTGAATATTCCTTGCCATTCCCATCTGGCCTGCATGGTTTCTGTTGAGAAATCAGCTGACAATCATATGGTTGCTCCTTTATAGGTAACTACCTGCTTTTTTTCTTGCTGCTTTTAATATTCTCTCTTTGTTTTTTGCTCTAGGAATTTTAATTATGATGTGTCTTGGTGTGGTCCTCTTTGGATTCCTTTTGTTTGGGGTTCTGTGCACTTCCTGGACTTGTAAGTCTATTTCTTTCACCAGGTGGGGAAAGTTTTCTGTCACTATTTCTTTCAGTATGTTTTTGGTATCTTGCTCTCTGTCATTTTCTGGGACGCCCATAATTCTGATGTTTGTTCGCTTGAAGTTGTCCCAGAGGTTTCTTACACTATCTTCAACTTTCTGGATTCTCTTGCCTTCTTGCTTCTGCGGAGGAGTGTCTTCTGGCTCTTTGTGTTCCAAATCTTTGACTTGATTCTTGCAATCTTCCATTCTGTTTTTAGGACTCTGTATAATATTTTTTATTTCAGACAATGTATTCTTTATTTCTTGTTGATTCCTTATTATTTCTTGTTCATCCCTTATTATTTCTAGTCGATCCTTTATTATTTCTAGTTGATCCCTCTTCATATCTTCATAGATCTTGCTTATTTTACCGGCCTTTCCCAGGAGATTCTTGAAAAACCTTATAAGTGTGGTTTTGAACTCTAAAGCCAGTCGCTTTTTGTCCTCTATTTCTTTCATTTGTTATCTGTTTTCTTGTCTCGGCATTTTCACTGCTTCCCTGAGTTGGTAGGGTGGGAGGATCAGCTGTATCTAAGCCAGGAGACAGCCTTATTTGACTAGACTTGGAAAACTGCAAGAGCCTCAGTGCTCAGCTTGGATGGGGAGGAGTTTCAGGGTGGAGCCTACAGCCTTGGCTTCTGGTTAGCCCCGCCCTATGACGTTCCTGAGTCTCAGTGTTCCTCAGTGTCCTTTGGTACTCACTGCAAGCACCTCTGAGAGAAAGGTGCCCTAGAGTTTTGCCCGCTACCAGACAGTCTAGTCTCTCCCCCAACGAGCCTGAAACTGGGGTTCAGTGCAGTTAGAAGTGGGGTTAAGAGCAGTCCGGAGTTTATGTCTCCTTCCCGCTAGGACAATCCAGTGGCTCAATCAACAGTCTGTCCTCTGCATGAAATATGCGCAACTTGGAGGCTCTGCCTTTCGCAGCTCCCCTGAGCTTCCGCCTTACAGCCTAAATTCCCTCTGTATGAGCCTGGGGCCCAAGGGTCTCGCCCAGAACTGGGGTTCAGCGCTGTCAGAACTGGGGCTCAGCACAGTCCGGAGCTTTTATCTCCTTCCCGCTAGGGAATGCCAGCCAGGCACTCAGCTGCCCTTCCTCCCCGACTCTGTCCTCTCCACACATGCAACGTGTCTCCTTACCTTAGGCTTTTACAGCTCCTCTGATTTTCCTTCTGGTTTTCTCTTTCCTTCTCGTTGTAGAATTTCCAGTCAGTCATCTTTCCTGTAGTTCTGGGTAATATCCACTTTATTTTTTAAAAAATATATATTTTATTGATTTTGTACAGAGAGGAAGGGAGAGAGATAGTTAGAAACACCGATGAGAGAGAGTCATCGATCAGCTGCCTCTTGCACACTCCCTACTGGGGATGTGCCCGCAACCAAGGTACATGCCCTTGCCTGGAATCGAACCCGGGACCTTTCAGTCCGCAGGCCGACGCTCTATCCACTAAGCCAAACCGGTCCCGGCGGTAATATCCACTTTATATTTTAGTTGTATTTTTTTGAAATTGTTGTATGAGGCTGAAGTTAGGTGGTTACCTATGCCGCCACCTTGGTTTCTCTTCCAGGATTGTTTTTAACTTAAAATTGTTTTTTCCTTTCCTGTCTCATTTCCATTCACTTATTTATTTATTTATTTAAAAGCAGCAGCAGCAGCAACAACAACAACAACAAAAAAACTCTTTAAGCCCTAGCTGGTTTGAGTCAGTGGATAGAGTGTTGGCCTGTGTACTAAATGATCCCAGGTTCGATTCCAGCCAAGGACACATGTCTGGGTTGCGGGCTTGATCCTCCCCCCCCCTCCCAGTAGGAGGCAGGCAGGAGGCAGCCAATCAATGATTCTCTCTCATTGATGTTTCTATCTCTCTAGTCCTCTCCCTTCCTCTCTGAAATCAATAAAAATATATTTTTTAAAGCCTCTTTAAAACCTTTCTTCAGGTTTGGAATTTCTTTCATCAACAGGGGCCCCCCTGCAGCCCAGGGTGGGAAACTGCCAAAGTCGAGGAGTGTGCATCCAGGACAGGGTGGGAGGTCAGGGCCTGCTGCCTGCCCTAAAGGACCATCATTGTCTCTCAGAGTGGGATCACATCGTTCCTTACTTGCCATCACCCCTGCCTCCACCTAATCAGCCCCTCAGTAGGTGAAGGTGCCTTTCCTTCCTCTGTAGCCCTGGGCTTCCATCTTGTCTAGACTGTCTGCCCTGGGGACTTGAGGCCTGGAGCCAGGGTGTAAAACTCACCTCACACTGGAAGAGTTAGAGTACAGGTATACAAGTCCTTTTTAATAAAACGTATAGTTTTTATTGATTCCAGAGAGGAAAGGAGAGGTAGAGAAAGAGAGAGAAACATCATTGATGAGAGAATCATGGATTGGCTGCCTCCTGCACGCCCCACTCTGGGGATCAAGCCCAAACCCAGGCATGTGCCCTGACCGGAAATCGAACCATGACCTCCTGGTTTGTAGATCAATGCTCAACCACTAAGCTACGCCGGCTGGGCTTATTCATAGTTTTTATATTGCTCACCCACAGCACTTTTAGCTATGTGGGGTTATTAAAATTAATTCGCACCTGTCTCTCTACTGTGTAGAAAAGTGGTTACCAACTCACTAAAATTACAGGCGTCGCTCATGTCGCGTTCCTATGCGACAGTGAGACCCAGATGGGCTGGCATGACGTTCTCCGTGGGTCTCTGCCTCCCTGTCATTTCTCTTGCGCCTGCCTTCCCCCGACCTCACCGGCCCAGCAGTGAGCAACCCACTGCGGCTGCAGAGGGAGTGCCCGCCCCTCTTTGTTGGTTGGGGCTTCAATTTATTCTTTTACTTGGCCCCCTCCTCACCACGTCCTCCCCTCACCCTAGGAGCCAGGTGTCTGTCTGCCTGGCCTGCTCTGATCACACACAGGATTGGGTTTGTCGGGTTTGTCATCTTCCCGCACGCACATTTGCTCCCTGGAGGCAGGGACAGCACCCGACTCACAACATACAGCTTTGTGTGGTTTGTATCAATCAAAAGCTGTTCATTAATAGCAGGAGCAAGGGAATGAATGGTGACACGACGAAGAAGGCAGCATGTCAAGAGTTGACGTATTCTGATATCCGTGCCAGCATCAATCAGCAGTTACTGTGCTGGATGACGATGATGCGTAGATGATGGTACCAGTCTCCTCAGCTGTCTTTCCCTGCTTCATTTGTCATGCAGGTGCCCATCACCCAGAGATGCAAGTGCTGCTCCTCGCCACTCAGGGTCCCCATGCGATCCCGGGGCCTTGGTAGGTATTTGGAGCAGGAACTGGCAATCAGGCTCCCACTTGCTGGGGCGCGGCAGGAAGCTCAGGGTGTGTGCTCACTGGGAAGAAAAGGAGCTGGAGGTCCTAGTATCTCTGCTCTGTCAGCAACAGGGGGAGGGCTGAGGGTACAGAGGAGAGGCTGCACTCTTCAACCCTGCAGCTGCCCCCAGAAATCACGCTCTAGCCCTGCCTAGAGGAGATGGAGCTTCAGGCCCAGCAGGCCATTGCCTCCCACCACACCATTCTCACACACACAGGCCCCCGCGTTTCTCCTTACGCAATTAACACATGTGCCCTGATCATTTGTGTTAAAGAGGAAGCGTGAATCTCAGGACACTGGACCTTCAGGATGGGCGTGAGGTGGAGGGGAGCAGCATGGGGCAGAAAGACAGGCTGGAGACATTAGGGCAAACTTCACTCAGACCCCATTCCTTCTCCTCTCCTTCTGCCTACCTGTGACTGGTTACCTTTTTACTGGGGTTTCTATCTAGGAAGTGCTTGAGAAGACTCAGGGTAAGTGAAACTCCAGCGCTCTCTTTGTTTTGTCTGTCCATCTGTCCATCTGACGTTCTGACTTAGGGACAGGAGCCCTTCTGGAGCCAACAGGCTGGATTTGGATCCAGGTCCCTGCTCCGTAGAGCCTTAGATGAGTTGTTTGCTTCTCTGTACCTCAATTTTTCTCTTCATAAAATTGGACATAATAGTAGCATCTATCATGGAAGGAAGCATAATGGTGCCCAAACATGTCCACGTCCTAAATCTGGGAACCCCGGAATCTTCCATGGCAAAAAGGGCTTTTCACAGAGACAGAGAAGCATCTTTCAGACCGTCAGACTTCAGAGGGAAGGTAGGGAGGGTGGATAAGGGGGAGAGAACATCTGAAGGACTTGTATGCATGTATATAAGCCAAACCAATGGACACAGACACTAGGAGGGTGATGCCATGAATGGGGGAGTTGGGAGGTAATGGGGAGATCAGGACACATATATACTATCTTAATCAATAATTTTAAAAAATGCCTTGCAGCTGTGATTACGATTATATAGAATTTTGAGATGGGGAGGTTATTTCTGATTATCTGTGCCCTGTCTAATTACACAAGTTCTTAGAAAAGGGGAGTCATCCCCTGCTTTTCAGAGGGAAAAATGTGACCATGAAAGTAAAGTCTGAGAGAGGAAATGTTGCTAGTGTGAGGATGGAGGGAGAGGCCATGGGCCAAGTAGTGGGGATGGTTCTAGAAGCTGCAAAAGGCAAGGAACAGCTCTTCCCTGGAGCCTGTAGAAGGAGCCAGCGCTGCCAACACCTGGGTTTTAGCTCAATGATCCTCATTTCAGGCTGCTAACCTGCAGAACTGCCATATCAGAAAGCTGAGCTTTTTTAAGTTACTAAGTTCATGGAAACGTGTTGTAGCAGCCACAGGAAATGTGTACATCCTCCTCATAGGACTGTTGTGTTAGATGAGGTCACATGTGCCAAGTAAAAGTAAGTGTATCAGATGTACACATACTTGCACTTGTGGACACACCTGGCTGTGGGAACCCCTTTCACGTCCCACATGGTTCAGGGTTCTGGTTCAGGGTTTAGGTTCAGAAGAAGGCCGCACACAAATGAAAAGAGACTACAAGAGTATTAATTTGGGAATATTGGGGGCCATGCGGGAGCCTACCTCTAGTGGGAAGACTACACACTGCTCTGGCCTTGCTATCCCTTTTATTGAGACTATGGGAAACACCCATAGCCCTTGGGCAGGAAATAACAGAAATGTACATAAGACAAACAGAGGTGGAGGCTGCTTTAGCAGACAATGTCTCAACTAAACAGTGATTGGTTAGAGCAATTAAGGTTGTTTTTTGTTTTGTTTTGTTTTGTTTTGTTTTGTTTTGTTTTGTTTTCAGTTAAGGTTGTTGACCAGCCTTCGGGTTTCTTGTCCACATCTTTCTATTAGTGAAACAATGATCTGTTTCTGGCACATGGGTTTCTCAGTCTTGGCCGAGCTGACATTCTGGGCCGACACAGCCTTGCTGGGGGTTGTCCTGTGCACTGCAGGGCGCTCAGCAGCATCCATGGCCCTACCCACTAGACACCAATAGCACTAGCCTCTCCATTCCAGGTGTGGCAACTCTCCCCTGGCAGGCAGTCACCCACAGCTGAGAACCTCTAGTGTATATGTCAGCTATTGTTGTTGTTTATAATACTAACAACGTGCCAGACACTGTGCTTGGTAATATAATTTCCTTTGCTAGTTATTATGATTTAAATAAGAAAGTGTCAGAGCATGCTCACAATTATAAACACAATTATGCATTTACTGAATTCAGTAATGTGAGCCGTTGTCTGGCTGCAAACTAGATTGTAACTTCCAAGTCCAATTATAAACCCAGGGACCCTATCCATGCTTTGTATTCCTGTATACCTCACAGTAGCTAGAACAGTGCTGGGTCCATAAATAATAGAATGCTGGAGCTAGAAAGGATCTTTCCGATGATAGAAAGATCTACTGTGATAAACAATCACCAGATACTGGATGAAAGGGTGGGTGTGTGGATGGATGGACAGATGAATGGGTAATAAATGGGCAGGTGATTGGATGTAAGGATGGGTAGAATGGCAGGTGGGTGAATAGATGTATGGTTGATGAATGGATGGGCAGGTGGGTGTGTGGGTAAGATGGATGGATGGACTAATGGATAAATGGATGAATAAGATATCTAAGAGGCCAAATGAGGTTTAGAAATACTTGTGTGATTTCTTAATTTATAATTTCAGTTCTTTCATCAGAGTTCAGTCTCTTTCTCTCTCTCTGTCTCTTTCTCTTCTTCTCCTCTCTGTGTATAAACCATCTATACTAATAAAAGCCTAGGTGGTTCTCACACCCTTGTGCACAACATCATCACAAGATGGCCACCACAAGGTGGCCACCACAAGATGGCTGTGCGCACATTGGAAGTGGGGCCCAATGGTTGTTCTATGCAGTAAGGCCTGGGGGTCCACAGCTCCAAGCAGCATAGAGGAGGCAGGTCCTGGTGGAGGAGGTGGGTCGCAGCAGGGGAGGGCAGTTATGTGCGATCAGGCCTGCAAGGGAGGGCAGTTGTGGGTGATCAGGCTGGCAGGGGAGGGGAGTTGGGGCAATCAGGCTGGCAGAGGAGCAGTTAGGGGGCAATCAGGCTGGCAGGCAGAAGCAGTTTGGGGCAATCAGGCAAGCAGGCACGCAAGTGTTTAGAAGCCAGCAGTCCCGGATTTTGAGACAGATGTCCAACTGCTGGCAGTTGGATATCCCCTGAGGGCTCCCAGATTGGAGAGGGTACCAACCGGTCTGAGGGACATTCCCCCCCACCCCCGACCCCTCACGAATTTCATGCACCAAGCCTCTAGTAGCTAATAGAAAAGTTTTCTATAATTCTAAACTTAACAGAGGTACCACCTGAGTCGAACATTGATGTTTGAGATCTCTGTGTATTATGAAGCCAGGACATCTAAGGGGTCAATACATAAACCTCCATGATATTGTATATTCTGTGAGCTGATTAAGTATCTCACCAGCACAGCCCAGGATTGCATAGGTCCATCCAGACCCCCAAAGGGGAGTGTGGTGGGAATTCCACAGCACTCCTGTGCAGCAGAGATTTACCTATTCTTTTCTGTTGAATCGAATAATGGTAACAACAGGATGGTTGATTGAGAAACTTTGGGTGGTTCAGGACTAATTCACAGCCTTAATATCCTGAAAGGAACAAGGATAGAAATATTGTCCTTAAAATAAAAAGTGGCGAGGATTCTCAAAAGGGTGGAAATGGAATTGCTATGACAGAAGTAGAAGAGAACCAAACAATCTTGATTTTCCCAATTTCTGTTACGTTTTGTTGTTGTCACCAGTCCTCCTGTCCCACTCCCCCACCATCCCTAAATTGGATTTATATCAACTCTCAGGTTGAGAGATGTATTGCAATAATTCCCCTGAAGCATCACTGTAAATAGAGCCCTCCTCAGAAAGCACATTTTTAAAAAAGAGTTCTATGTCTAGGCCTCCCACAAGGCCACCACCACCCCCATAGACAGGGACCCCTGTAGCCTGCTGTAGGCTTGCATCATCTGTGTGGGTGAAACTATCTCCCAATGAATATTTGCCAAGTTAATGAACTAATTAATTAGTACTTTCACTGTGGGAATAGGAATTCAGCTACACCCACTCTAGAAATGAAGGTGGAGGAAACAATATAGGCTCGACTGCGAGGAGTCAGCAAACATTTCTGTTGAACCCTAGGATTACATGCGAGGACATAGAGTAGACATTTGAACCCCTGATTACATGTGAGGCCACACAGTAGACATTTGCAAGAAAAGTAAATGGAGTCACTAAATAAAGGCATCAAAACCAAGTAAAAATAAATGCACAGTGATGTTCGCTTTTAACCTTTTACTTAAACACTAGAGGTCCAGTGCATGAAATTGGAGGGGTAGGGAGTGGGTCCCTCAGCCCGGCCTGGGCCCTCTCACGGTCCAGGATCCCTTAGGAGATGTCCACCTGCCAGTGTAGGCCCGCTCCCTGGGAGATCAGGCCTAAGATGGCAGTCAGACATCCCTTTGGCAGCCTGGGAACCCTCAGGGGTTGTCACATCTGGCTAACGGGGAGCAGGCCTAAGCCGTTAGTTGGAGATCCTTAGTGCTGCCACGGAGGCAGGAGAGGTTCCCACCACCACCGCTGCCCAGCTTCTCACTGAATGGAGCTCCCCCTGTGGGAGCACACTGACCACCAGGGGGCAGCTCCTGTGTGGAGTATCTGTCCTCTGGTGGTCAGTGAGCATCATAGCAATCGGTCATTCCTGGTTGTTCCACCATCAGGGTCAACTTACATATTACCCTTTTATTATATAGGATTATTTTAAAAGCAGGTATTGTATTGATCAGTTTCCATGTTTATGATGGAGGAAATCTGAACCCCAGAGTTGACACGGAACGTGACTCATAGCTAGTTAAAGGCAAACTGCAACTGGAATCCATATCTTTTCATAGCCAGGCCAGCCCTTTTCAACTTAAGATACTCCAGAAGGGGTGCTTATCCTCTCCTGGTGCAGGGGAGCTTGGGGAATGAGGCCCAGAGGGCAGTGGTGACTCACTGGGCCGCGTGGCTTCCTGGCCCTGGGTATCTGAAGAGTCTTCTTCTGGTTCATTGGCATCATCTGTGTGATTCAAGCTTCCTGTTCCATTTATAGCCTGGCTACTGGATGAACTTGCTGTGGCTGTATTTCTTGCCTAGGCTCTGATGTCAGAACTGGCTCCTCCGGGGTCATGAAACAGGATTTCCATTCCTGACTTGTAACGGAGCCCAGTGATGGGGGCAGGCGGCTCAGAGCTAGAGCTCCCAACCGAGCTTCATTCAACACATTCATTTAACTCCAACTTATGAGGCACCGTTGCAGGCTCTGGGATACAAGAGTGAGCAAAACAGACAGAACCCTCATCTCACAGAGCCGCATTCCAGTGGAGGGCATGCCAGACAGTCATCCCTGCTGTGGAGAGGAAATACAGAGCAGGAAGGGGAGGCCAAGGAGGGTGCGTGGACAAGCGATATCTGAGCAAAGACCTGACGGGAAGGACGAAGCGAAACCACATGGATATCAGGGGTTGGTTTCGGCCAATAGTGCGAGTGAGGCACACGCCTGTGAACTGGGCGGCCGCAGCGAGATGGGAAACCCTGCCAGGGGTCAGGAAAAGTAACCCGACCTGGCCCCTGTTTCACAGGGAGACCTCTGATTGCCATGTTGAGAGGAGAGGTAGGTGGAAGCCCAGAGCCCAGCTAGACACTGTGACCCATGCGGGTTATCAAGTCGGTCCCACCTAAGAACCACGGCTCCGCAGACATGGGAGCAGGCATGGATAATGAGCCGTGGCTGCGGCAGGAAGGGAAGATGTTTCTGTGCCCCTGCCGTGTTTTACTTCTCAGAGTGGATGGCCAGTCCGCCGGTATCGATTCTATTTTAAAATGCTCCTCTTTAAAATCCCTTCTGAAAGTGAAAGAGAAAATAAGGAACCAAAGCTAACGGAGGCAAGATGATTTTGTCCTGAGACTCATCCCTGAGAGTTTGCCAGTGTCTCCAACCCCATGGCAAGTCTTTATCCCCTAAAATTCTTGTTTTCCAGGGAAATCAGAACAGTTTGCCTTTTTTCAGTGCAAGAAAATAAAGTGTGAAATGCATGCCATAGACAATGAGTCTGCTTGTGTGTGTGTGGGAAGGGGGGGGAGGTCTAGGTGATGGGAACTGAGGGGCAAGGAGGCCAATGCCTGTTTCCCTAGAAACAGGGTCCTCTAGGCATCCTCCCACCCCCAAAAGGCAAAGCTTCTCATGCTATGGGTCCCCTCAGAAAGGAACCCTACTGTCTTGTTGGCACGATGCCATAAAATGTGAAGCGCTCTTGGCACTTCTTAAAAACCCCGGCTGGATTTCTATCCTAGGATCTTCTTCTGCTCACTACCTAACTGGCCTTGAGGGCTGACTCCCCTTAGAGAGCCCCGACAGAGCCTTGACCCCACCCAGTGGGAGTTCTGTGGCCAGCCTGCCAAATGTCCACAGACTGCTGGTCCTATCTGCTCAGCTCCCACCACCTGTCCATGGTCAGGGAGGCCGGAACAAGTTCAGACTCCTTGCAGGAACTGCCCACACTTCAGGCACTAAGCAGACCCGCCATATTCCAGGACCCCCGTGGCATCAGGAATACAAACAGGTGTAAAAAATTTACTGTGCGTTTGAAGAGCTCACAGTCTGGTAGACAATTTAGCAACATCATTTACTTTTTCTGAAAATGAAATACATGCAATTATAGAAATACAGAAAATAATTAGGAAAGTTAAAATTATTCATAATGTCAACACCTACAGGCAATGATTGCTAAAATCTTACCTATATCTTATTCTCCATCACTTGACAATTCTAGTCATTACCGCCCCCACCCCTTGTTCACCAGTTACCATTTGCTCAGCAGTTTCCCTGGTTTTTAGCAGAGGAATCAATTGTGTTAATAGGATCGGTGGTCAGGGGTCTTACCCACCCCTGTCCACCAGTTTGTTGGTGTGGTTTATTTTCTTCTGCACAAGACTGTGAGTGAGGATTTACTAGCGGTGAGTTGTTCACAACCTCTCAGAGTACGTCGGATTCACTCAAGAGCCATTGGGCTCGACATTCTAGAGAGGATGCAATGGGGCACAGTCACTGGAGTCTGCCCAGAACAAACGGAGTCTAAAAACTGTCCGCCTTCCACCGTGAGGTAAATTGATCACTGTCATCAGCAGGCAGCATAGCCTGTGACTTCAGGCCACGGGAGGATTGGACCATGCGCTTCCTTGAAGGATGGCACCAGGCAGCAGGGACATCTACTCGGGAGAAGTGCCCTTTTTAAGAAGTTAGATTGACAAATGTAAATGTTCATTATTTTGTGAGAAGAATTTATATTTTAAGTAGAATGTAAATTCTATGTACATTTAACGTGTCTAACTAACTCATCTCCATATTTCCTTGTCAAGAAACTCTAACGTGTTGCTATTTTATGACAACACCATTGAGCCTAAAGCACCTTGACATTTGTTCCTTCCTTCTCTCTAATCAGTCAATTATGTAACTAAGTGCCCTGGCAAAAATGCTCAAACAGGTCTTTTGATAACCAAGCTTTGGGACATGCTTCTCCCTCATTATTCTTCTATGTCAAAGGCTGCTTCTTCCTTGTTTGGAACATTGGTGCCAGATCTTAATTTATAATCCAAAGTCAACATCCAATCCATTGAGCAACACTCATGCTCCAGCCATGGAGAACATCACCCCATGCCAGAATGGATAGCCATCTCGATCCTGTGAGTTCTAAGGAACAGGGATGTTACTGAATCCATGGCCAATGTTACAGAGAGAAGACAAGCTGACAGGATTTAGCACTTTTCAGAAAAATTATATAAAACAAGCAACACAAGACCAACCTTAAATCAAGCCAGTGCCATCTATCGGTATCTGAGTGGGTAGCGTGGCCTCGAGGCACTGTCGTGATTTAGGCCACATCAGCCTGGACTTGATGTGGGACTCCTCCTGTCCCAGGGAGGGGCGGTGGGTGGCGGGTGGCGGGGGTTGCCTAGGCCTCCTGTCTCCTCACTGCTTTCCAGGAGAATGGAGCCCCTTCATCCACCTGGCCCACCCTAACAAAGGCAGGAATGTAGAGTGTCACCAAGAGTAGTCCTGGTGACTTTGTTCAGTTGGTGCTGTAAGAAACCATGGTGCTGAAGACACTGGTGTGGTGGTTCACAGACGCCATCTCCAGCTGGATTAAATTCTCTCCTTAAAGGGTGGACGGGCATCTAACGATTAACTAGTTGGCTAGCCAGTGTCATTTACACTCGGACTCCTTCTTCCATAGTGGAAATGCGATACAGAGTTCTTGGTCTTCTATGCCTGGGGCATCTACTCACAGCCTGTATCACATGACTCTTTTACATAAGTGTTATCATTGTGATTGAGCACCCTCAGTGCTCTGAATGACAGAGGGGTTTCACTTGCATCACTGTGTTGTCTCCTCATTAGCAAGGTCTATAGGCAGGAGGAGGATGACCATGTGTGATGACCTTTGAGGAACCAATGAGCATTTCTAGCCATTCTTATTTTGCCTGCCTCACTGTCCACAGGCTGGGGTATGAGATTAGAGAGACCAGTGGCTCTTTTTAAAAAAATATATTTTATTGATTTTTTACAGAGAGGAAGGGAGAGGGATAGAGAGGGATAGAGAGTTAGAAACATTGATGAGAGAGAAACATTGATTGATTGGCTCCTGCACACCTCCTACTGGGGATGTGCCCGCAACCAAGGTACATGCCCTTGACCGGAATCAAACCCGGGACCTTTCAGTCCGCAGGCTGACACTCTATCCACTGAGCCAAACTGGTTTTGGTGAGACCAGTAGCTCTTAAACCAGGTCCACACCATTGGCATCTTCTGGTAAATATTGCAAATAAAGGTGCTTAGATCCATCCAGTCACACGGCTTCACTTGGCTGATAAAGGCCAAGGCTGACCCCTTGCCTGGTGTTTATAGCTCCTTCCCCTGAGTCCACCCCCAGTTCTGACTGGCCAGGGGGTGCAGCTGGCTAGCCCTTAGCAGTTCTGCTCCTCCTGAGGTTTTTGCTTGAACTCTGTTCTCAGGTGTCCCGACAGAACAGGAAATGTTTTCAAAGGGGAAAAGTCAAATGGATGTGGCTAAGCTACACTCACTAGTTTGCTTACCCTCCTTCCAGAATTGTGTTTCCAGTTTCCATCTGCTTTTGTTCATCTGTGATGCCTTCGAACCACTGCACTTAATATTTAATAGAGTTGTTTTTTAAAAAAAATATTTTATTGATTTTTCACAGAGAGGAAGAGAGAGGAATAGAGAGTTAGAAACATCGATGAGAGAGAGTCATCAATCAGCTGCCTCTTGCACATCCCCTACTGGGGATATGCCCACAATCAAGTTACATGCCCTTGACCAGAATCAAACCCAGGACCTTCCAGTCCGCAGGCCAATGCTCTATCCATTGAGCCAAACTGGTTTTGGCTAATACAGAGTATATTATCAGGAGAGTTAGTACAATAAAAGTAACTTGCCTTGGCCTACCAGATTTTCCCAAATATTTTCCTGATGGCCAGGTGTGTTCAAATCGTCAAATAATATTGAATTGAAATAAGGAATCCTGATAAATTGAGACAAAATTATTTTCCCACTGTTACTACAAAATAACTTTGGTCACCTCATCTTTTTATTTTTATTTTATTATTTTTTTATTAAATTATTATCTGTGTACATATATCATTACCCCTTCCCCTCCTATACCCACCCTCTCTCCCCAGAGTTTTGTGTCCATTGGTTGTACTTTTATGCATATATACAAGTCCTTCGGTTGATCTCTTATCTACCTCAGATCTCCCTACCCTCCCCGCTGTAATTTGACAGTCCGCTTGTTGCTTTACTGTCTCTATATCTATCTTTTGGTTCTTCAGTTTATAATGTTCTTTATCATCCATAAATGAGTGAGGTCATGTGGTGTTTCTCTTTCATTGACTGGCTTATCTCACTCACCATGATGTGCTCTAATTCCATCCAGGTTGCTGCAAATGATGAGAATTTCTTCTTTTTTATGGCAGCATAATATTCCACTGTGTAGATGTACCATAGTTTTTGGTTCCAATCATCTGCTGATGGGCACCTAGGCTGTTTCCAAATTATAGCTATTATAAATTGTGCTGCTATGAACATAGGGGTGCATATATCCTTTCTGATTGGTGTTTCTAGCTTCTTGGGATATATATTCCTAGGAGTAGGATTACTGGGTCAAATGGGAGTTCCATTTTCAGTTTTTTGAGGAAGCTCCATACTGTTCTCCACAGTGGTTGCACCAGTCTACATTCCCACCAGCAGTGCACGAGGGTTCCTTTTTCTCCGCAACCTCACCAACACTTGTCGTTTGTTGATTTGTTGATGTTGGCTATTCTGACAGGTGTGAGATGGTACCGCATTGTTGTTTTGATTTGCATCTCTCGGATAATTAGTGACTTTGAGCATGTTTTCATGTGCCTCTTGGCCTTTCTTCTGTCTTCTTTTGAGAAGATTCTATTTAGATCCCTTGCCCATTTTTTAATTGGGTCATTTATCTTCCTTTTATTAAATTGTATAAGCTGTCTGTAGATGTTGGAGATTAAACCTTTATCAGTGATAACATTTGCAAATATGTTCCCCATACAGTGGGCTTTCTTGTTGTTTTGTTGATAGTTTCTTTTGCTGTAAAAAAGCTTTTTATTTTGATGTAGTCCCATTTGTTTATTATTTCTTTAGCTTCCATTGCCCTAGGGGCAATATCAGTGAAGAAGTTCTTTTGGCATATGTCTTCACCTCAACTTTTTAGTATTTTTAAATTATGTAATACAAACAGCTGTAAATTTAGTTGACACATTCTATATTTAAAGAGCAATAAATGAGAGTAGTTTCTTCCTCATTTATAGCCTCCCTTTGCCCTGATTAATGTACATGGCATTTACATAGAACACGCTGATCGTTCACTTGAGAGGGACAAAATTAATTGTCATAACCTTGTCAAAAATTTGTTACTTGAACCAATATTTGAACTGATGGAATTCTTGAGTAAAATGAAAAATAATTAAAATTAAAGAACAGATTTTGTTTACCCAAAGAACTCTTTTCTAAAATGATATCTGGGTCTGAACAATTTTACCCAAAGAACTCTTTTCTAAAATGATATCTGGGTCTGAACAATTGCCAAGGATCTGGACACAAACATTGCCTGGGCAGCTTAGCGTGTGTGTGTGTGTGTGTGTGCACACGCACACACACTAATGCCACTTTAATTGGTTTTGCAAACACCAACAGCTTCATCTGACACACAGCAGAGTGATCTCCGGAGGACAGTGGAGCCAAGCCCAACACTGGGAGTGCCAGCACATCCTGCCATAAACCTTTAACGTGGCTTGGAAATGGCATTTGCAATGTCTCCGTTCTTCCTTCTCAGTCTGTCATTTTTAAAAAAAAAATTTTTTTTGCCCCTAAGTCTTCCGGTTGTACTTCCAGCCTTTACTTCACCCTCTTCTCTCTGGATGTCTTACCGTTATCACAATAGACATTAAGGAAGAAAAAACACACCCCCAACTTTGAGAACGGCCAAAGCTGATGCAGCTGTCTTTTCTCTCTTTGAAAAGGAGTTCCAGCACTCATTCCAGGAGCCAGAGTAAAATAAACACTCCAGTTGTTTGCAGTGCAGAGCCCCTGACCATGCTACACACAGGCTGTGATCACTGCTTTCACAGGCCTCATGCGTAAACAGGTACACGCAGCTTAGACTCCCAGCCCTACTCCCACTTTTGAGCCAGGGATTCCAATGACTCAGAAAACCAGGAAATCCCAGATTTGGAAGGGCTGGAAGAGACCAGTTAACCCAATTTGTACCACCTGCCATGAGATTTTCCCTGTAAGACACTCCTGAGGGATAAGAAACTAGCTTTCACCTGTGACCAGAGCTCATGGTTTCTCTTGTCACTGCTGGGTAGTGTCAATGCCTGTAAAGTTCTTTCTTATGTTAACTAAAATAACCTTCCAGAACCCTTTTCACCTAACCCTTTCTCTGCCATTGAGCTATGCAAATGTATACTTACCTATATATATACACACAAGGCTAAGCAACTATCTGACCTTCCGATCACATGACTGGCCAGTGAGTATGATGTGTACTGACCAGATGCTCAACACAGGAGCTGCTGAGCTGCAGTGACTTGGCGGTGATGGTTCTCAGGTGACGCATCCCAGAACCAGAGAGGAGGGAGCCCGATGATTCCACCTTTGGCTGTGGGTTATGTTGTTGCTGGGGCACTGTCAGCCCAAATCTGGTTTACTGCGCACTTGCATTTGCATTCCACACCCTGTACGACAACAACTTTGCAGAGCGCCCTCTCTCATTCCGGGACCCCTTGGGGGATGTCGGAGAGCCGGTTTCCCCTGCTCACTCCACAGATGCCCTTTGAGCCCCAGGTGTGGCTGGCCAGGGAGGGATTACGGGAGGTTGGCTTCTGGGTGTGTCTGGTCCTGTCTGGCCAGTCCTGCCCTGCTGGCCACATCCTAATTAATTTCCTTTCAATGTGCACGAATCCGTGCTCTAGGCCACTAGTCAATCCATAAATACAGATGCACAGAAAGTTACCATTTCTTTAAATCAACTTTCATCCACAACTGGGCCTCTGGCTGTATTGATGGCAGTATTTCATCTGAGTGTTAATAAAGTTCCCAGTCACTAATCAATAACCGGGGCCCAAGCAGAGCCAAATATCAGGGCATTCCAGTGGTAACGAGCATGGGCTGATCATGTTGGAATGCTCATGGCCACTTTACTTTCTGTCCTGTTGGGGCTGTGCAGCCCCCTGACACACCTTCCAGGGGCACCTTCATAGGAAGGGGATCAGGTTGCCTCTAATCCTGGAGCAAGTCATCCCACTTCCATTCCCTAACTTCTAGAATATCTTTTTCTACTAATAAAAATACCACTCCTATCTCTAACCTACCACTGGAAATCTTTAATTTCTCACAAGCTTTTGTAAGTCAGGAGGAGCGCTTGTCACCAAACTTCCCTGCAAAGACCCCAGGGAATACAATTTAAATGGAACCCTTACCTGCAATGGGGTGGGGTGGCAGGAAAGACAAACAGGGAAGGTAAATATGGGAAGACCAACCGCAAGTTTTCCAGCCACACCTAGTGAAAATGAATCATTTTCTCAATTTCCTTCCAAATATTTGAAAATATCTATGATATTTGCTCAAAACCCTATTAAATTCAGAAACTATCCACATTTTATTTAACTATTCACCATAAAACATAGTTTTCAAGGTTTTAAAAAATCCCCATCCCCAACCTGCTGTTGTTTGCCCACGTCTTTCTAAAAGAGCTGAGACCTCAACACCGTGTCCAGGTGTGATCTGACCTCAGCAGAGGATCATTGTGCCGGAACTGCCGTTGGTCTAGACAATACACAAAAATCTTAAGGTAATACCAGTTTTCTCCCCAAACACCACATTGTGGACCCACATTGAATTGCAGCCAAGACAGAATCTCGGACTCTTTCTCGCACCTTCTCCAGAGCATGGTATTGACCCAGGAACAGCTGTGCGAACAGGGGCTCACCTCTGCTGCCATGGTTTCTGAGAGAAGTCTCTTTCTCCCAGTGCTTTCAGTTCATAGCCAAGCTCTTCTCCGTGATTCAAAGGAACTCCAGCTTGTGGAGAGAGCACCAACAAAGCAAAGGAAACAGGTGCTGAGACTTCAGGACAGTCCCTTCACACCAGCCAGCTGGGAAGTGGGAGTGTCCGTCTGCATGTCCTCTCTGTTATGTTCACTAGATCAGAGGGACAGCATCAAAACCTTCCTTTGGCATTTAGATGCCCACGTGGAGCAAAACCGTATCAATGTAGGCTGATTGGAGGAAAGGCCAATGGAATTAGTGAAAAGTCAAGTACATTTGAAAATTCTTTGGTACCTATCTCTAAAACTTCTTTTAACTAACCTATAAATTGTGTGGCGTGTTTATAATATTTAACCTCAACATTCTCTCAAGAAGCATGACTTGCTTTAAAAAGCCCTTTTATTAGCTCAAAGGTATACTGTAGCTTGAGCCCTGGGTGACTATTGCAAATTACCAGGTTTCAACTTAATGAGGGTTTCATGCCATAACGATTATAGAGTCTTGGAGATAGAACCTCAGTGGATACTGACTCTAAATTTCCATCCATTGCTGAAAACCTCTGCTTGAGTATGTCTCCTGAGCATGGGTTATGTAATATATTACTATTAACATAATAGTAATATACAATATCTGGAGAGAGAATTTGCTTTAATTTAATTTAAAAAATATTTTTATTGATTTCAGAGAGGAAGAGAGAGTGAGAGAAACATCAATGATGAGAATCATTGATCAGCTGCCTCCTGCACGCCCCCTCCTTAGGATTGAGCCTGAAAGCTGGGCATATGTGTCCTGATTAGGAATTGAATATGACCTCCTGGTGCATAGGTCAACACTCAACCACTGAGCCACACTGGCTGGGCAGAGAGAATTTTTTCTAATTGAACCAAAATCCTCTGGTTAATTTCCACCTTCCCTGTTTTAGATTTGCTTTCTAAAACAAAACATCTCTTCTGATTATATTTTGTTACAGATTAAATAACACTAGTAACCTGAACAAGGAGAGGGCCCCAGATATGCCTGCCCACTCCCTGTCCCTAACCCACTATATGGTGGCACCTCATGCACAGGGCACACAACGCTCACGGAGCACTGTGGCAAGGTGAGTACCAGGTTATCCTTGAACCAGTCTCTAGGCAGCCCCATCCCTTACTTTCCTTATCTGTATGTCTCTTAAGTGTCCAGTATAGCTGACACAATGCTTGACACAATAAAGGAGATGCCCACACCCAAGATCCTGACGTTCTGCTTCTCTGTGAAGGAGTTTAGGGGAGAAACATCCCAGAAACAAGGGCCCGGACTGACTGCAGCCATCTTCACGGGCATCGTGGGCCCCCCAGAAATCTCTGCTCGCAGGATCTTAATCTCAGCTGCACACTAAATCATGTGATACGAGGCCACACTGGGACCAATAAGTCCAGCTTACAAATTTGTCTCTGAAAGTGTGCATAATGCTGTCTTCTACTCCTTTTATTCTAGGGTCATCATTCTCTCCCATCTTGAGTGGCAAGGCATTAGCTATTCATTGCTGGCTGCTGCTCACCATCAAGCACACATGCGCACACACGTGCACACACACACATACCTCCCGGCCTTTATATTCTTAACATGCTCTATTATAACACTGGGTTATTTGACTTGTATCCATGTAAACACAGTTCCTACAAAAAACTATGATTCCATTTTCTTTCTTCTACACTTTCCTCCCCTAACATGAATAACGTGATATTCCTACTGTTTACCTTTCTATGCACTTATAATAAATGTCCCCCACCCTCTTGGCTCTGGATGTACTCCTCTTCTTGACATGCACATCACATCCGTGTCCAGTCTGTCCCATCTCCTGGTGCTGAGCTCCTGAGGCCTCATCTTCCTTTCTAGTCTGTGCTGGGTTTGCTCAGGGTCCACCAAGGGACTGTGGGGAATTTGCCCCTCTCTCCTGTGTTGGAGTTTCTTTCTGGACCCTGTGTTCTTGTGTTTTTGTCTACTCTTTCATTTGATAGGAACACATCTCCACTAACTTCCCGAGATTCCTGAATGCCTGAGAATCTCGGCTTTCTCACGTCCAGCTCCAATAATTGGGCTGGATGAGGACTCTCCTGGGAAGTGATCTGCCCTTAGAATAGGGGGAAGAGGGTCCTTGTCCCATCAACTCCTGTAGTCCAACATTGCCTTCCAGTCATCAGTGGCATTTGTTCCCAACTCTGTGTTTCCAAGTTGCCTTATTGTGAGCAGTAGAGAGAGGGGCTTCTTTTCAAGTTTCCAACAAGCCTTTCATTTTCAGGCCCATCTTCTCCGTCATTCACGTGTCCCTGCTACTTCCTGTCTCTGAGCCCCATGAGGTGTCAGGCACAGGGCTGCCAGAGGGCTTCCCTCTGGGCTGTCCCCTGGGCTCCATGTCCTCAGCATGATGATGCCACAGCCATCCTTTCCTGCTCCCAGTCTTCTCACTCTTCCCTCCCCTTTTTCTTCTCTTCCTTCTCCACCTCTACGGGCATTTCAGAGAGATTTCAGGTGGGAACAAATTCAGTTCACTAAGCACCCTAAGCTCCTTTCTTCTTTTTAAATTATTATTAGATTTTAAATCTTTATTGTTTAAAGTATTACATAAGTCCTCCCCGCCGACCCTCCCCTTAACCTCTTCCAGCCCACTCCCGTCCCTTCCCCTTCCCCACTTCCCCCCAGGCTCTCACCACTCCATTGTTAATGTTCACAGGTTAGGCTTATATGCATACAAGTTCATTGGTTGATCTCTTCCCTCTGAGGTTCCACAGTCTGTTCATGCTTCTATGACTCTGGGTCTATTTTTGATCATCAGTTTATTTGCTTCGTTAGATTACACGTATGAGTGAGATCATGTGATACTTATCTTTCTCACACTAGCTCATTTCAGTCAGCATAACATTCTCCAGGTCCATCTATGCTGTTGCAAATGGTAAGAGTTCTTTTTTATTGCTTCATAGTATCCCATTGTGTAGATGTACCATCGTTTTCTTATCCACTCATCTGCTGATAGGCACTTAAGCAGTTTCTAAGTCTTACCTATTGTAAACTGAACATAGGGGTGCATGTATTCCTTCTGATGAGTGTTTCAGGTTTCTTAGGTGTAGTCCTAGAGTGGGATGACTGGGTCAAATGAGAGTTCCACTTTTAACTTTTTGAGGAAGCACCATACTGCTTTCCACAGTGGCTGCACCAGTCTGCATTCCCACCAGCAGTGTACTAGGATTCCCTTTTCTCCTCAACCTCACCAGTGTAATGCCCAAGTGTCATAAACCCCAAAGACTACCAGGGAGCCGAATCCGATGCAATTGCAGAAAGCCTGTATTTATTTCGGACTAGTCCGAGCTTGGTCCCACTTACACAGGTGAGGGCATGGCAGGAGAGAGAAAGAATTTAACGTATCAATGGATTTTATAGGAGGAGTGGTGCCACTACCTTGGCTGACCTGATTGGTTGGGTTAGGGCTAGGGTCCAGTTACGGGGAGCTGAGGCCCCGCCCCGCCCTGCCCTCTCATCCACCTGCCCTCTCACCCCACCCTGCCCTCTCATTTGGGCCTGCCCTCTCAACCAGCACTTGTCATTGGTTGATTTGTTGATGATAGCGATTCTTGACAGATATGAGGTGATATCTCATTGTCGTTTTGATTTGTATCACTCAGATGATTAGTGATTACTTTAAAAAATATCATCATTATTGAAAGTATTACATACTTTCCCCCCATTAATCCCTTTCCCTCCTTTCTCCCCCATTAACCCCTTCTAGTCTACCTCCACCCTCACTCCAGGCCTTCACCACCTCATCATCTATGTCCATGGGTTATGCATATATGTTTACAAGTTTTTTGATCTCTTCACACCCAACCCACCCACTTGCCTAACCTCTAGGTTCAAAAGTGTGTTCCATGCTTATATGTCTCTGGATCTATTTTGTTCATTAGATTCCACATATGAGTGAGATCACGTGATACTTGCCTTTCTCTGACTGGCTTATTTCACTTAGCATGACACTTTCCAGATCCCTCCATGGTGTTGCAAATGGTAAGAGTTTTCCTTTTCTTAAAAAAATAACACCCCAAACTTAGGGACAAATGAAAATAACAAATGGACCCACCAGGAAGCCTTTTTCCTCAACAGATGGGAGGGGCTGGAGTGTCTGCATTAATTCCTTCTGTTGGTGATACGGTATAAGGTAGTGGGGCAGTTCTGAAAGACTTGGCTGAAATTTCATCCGTCACACTCCTGAAACACTTTATTACATTAATAGTGGGCATAAATCTCTCTTCCAAAGGAGAGTCATGCCTCAACACAGTAACGTTTCCATATTTCCTTTTTATCTTTAAGGTTCAGCCTCTGGCGGGTGTTTGACAAACGTCTGCTGAACGACTCGGTGAATAAACAATGGTCTCATCAATTATTTGACTATTTAATAAATGATTCATGTAGAAATGACTCAAAAGGACATAGTTCTTTCTTGTTTATCTTGTTATACTTACATACAAATATCTGTACTTTGCTAGTTCCCTCATATCTTCTGTTGCATTTTGGGGCTCTGGATGGATCACCAGCTGTGTGAAGATATGGACCATCTCAGAATTACATAATTTGAAGTGGGAGGAGCACTCAGAGCACCTCCGAGGTCATCCTTGAGGCCCCTGTAGCACGAGCCATGTGAAGAAGATGGAGGTTGTAGAAAGGAGGTCAGAGAAAAGACAGAGCCCAGACCATCCGGCTCAGAGTTCAGACGAGACCTGGCCTTTCATTCACCACAGAAAGTCCTCTGCACCACTGTCTTCTGTCCCTGAGAGGTTCCCACTGAGTCCGAGAGGCAGCGAGGTGGGTCTCCCATGCTCCTCGGTCACAGTGTCTGCACTGCCCTGGCACTCACCAAGACAAGACCAAGGAAGTAATTCTCCCACGGAAGCCAGTGGGTGCAGAGTGGAGGCTTGGGGTACACAGTCACACAAATGTCTAACCACCATGCCTGGCTCCTTCCTCTCTTCTGACTCTCCAGCAGCAGCCGTCTTAGAGGCTCAGAGTGGAAGGGAGAGACCAGGGGTGGAAGGTCTGCTTGGCGTCCTCTCCTGGTCAGAACGTCCACCCTAAGTACATGTCCATCTTCTACAACCTTCATTTCCAACGCTCCCTGTCCTACTATAGTCATCCCTCCTTCCCATTCCTCTCTAAGATCTGAACGTTCTGAGCTCTTACTCTGGCTCAGCCTTAGGCCAAGAGAAACTGCTCTTTCCCCAGCTGTCCAGCCTTGGTCAGGTGGCCAACATCACCCGTGCATGAAAATGCTGTCATTATCCACTGCTGTCTCAGTCGGGCCTGGAGGTGGAGTCACCTGTGCTTGGACCTTGATACCTGCATTTTGTGGCCAGTGACCTTTAACCCTGACTTGGATTTTGCTTCTGTCATGTCTGCTGAGCCAGGCCTCTGGTTCACTTTACCAATGGTCAGTTTTCATTTAGCCCAAAATGATGTTTTGCTACAGAAATGGGTACCACTTTGACCAGTTTTTCTCAGTGGATAGAGCATCGGCCTGCAGACTAAAGGGTCCGGGTTTGATTCCGGTCAAGGGCACATGCCTGGGTTGTGGACTTGATCCCCAATGAGGCATGCAGGAGGCACCTGATCAATGATTCTCTCTCATCGTTGATGTTTCTATCTCTCTTTCCCTCTTCCTTCCTCTCTGAAGTTAATAAAAATGTATTTTAAAAAAGAAAGCAAAAAGCTCCCCCAACTTTGTTTTAAAAAATGTGGGTACCTAAATTTTTATTCCTTAGAGCTCCTTTTATGGGATGCACTCTGTTCTCCACATGTTGCCATTCTGGACATTGTCAGGGTGGACTTGTGGACTCCCGGAGCATGGGACCATGACTCATCATCTTCATTCTCCTACATTTCCATTCAGATACAGGAGAAACCAGTCCAAGAGACTCCTGGAGAACCTATAAAAACGGGGTTGGGGAACCTTTTTTCTGCCAAGGGCCATTTGTGTATTTATAACATCATTCGAGGGCCACACAAAATTATCAACTTAAAAAATATGTTGCTATGGCCCTGACTGGTTTGGCTCAGTGGATAGAGCATCGCCTGCGGACTGAAGGGTCCCAGGTTCAATTCTGGTCAAGGGCATGTACCTTGGTTGCAGTCACATCCCAGTAGGAGGTGTGCAGGAGGTAGCTGATTCATGTTTCTCTCTCATTGATGTTTCTAGCTCTCTATCCCTCTCCCTTCCTCTCTGTAAAATAAAGAAAGAAAGAAAGAAAGAAAGAAAGAAAGAAAGAAAGAAAGAAAGAAAGAAAGAAATATATATATATATATATATATATATATATATATATATATATATATATATATATTGCTATGAAAAAAGCTCCTGGATTTATTGAATTTCAAGTGCCGCCTGCAATTGCCTTGGCAGGGCCAGACCAAGTAATACTACATGCGCTGGACATTCCCCACACCTGTGTTGTAGTATAAAACATGCAACCCCAAGGACCCTTGGCAGGCAATTCTGTCTGTATGTCTGAGGCAGGCCTAGAAACAAGAATTTCAAGCTCATGGTTTTTAAAAAATATATTTTTGTTGGTTTTCAGAGAGGAAGGGAGAGGAAGAGAGAGAAACATCAATGATGAGAGAATTTAAAAATATATATATATTTTATTGATTTTTCTTACAGAGAGGAAGGGAGAGAGATAGAGAGCTAGAAACGTTGATGAAAGAGAAACATCAACCAGCTGCCTCTTGCACAACGCCTTCCAGGGATGTGCCCGCAACCAATGTACAAGACCTTGACAGGAATCAAACCTGGGACCTTTTAGTCCACAGACCGACGCTCTACCGCTGAGCCAAACCGGTTTCAGCAAATGATGAGAGAATTATTGACTGGCTGCCTCCTGCACATCCCCCACTGGGGATCTGACCAGAATCAAACCAGGGACCCTTCAGTTCTTAGGCTGATGCTCTATCCACTGTGTCAAACCGGTTAGAGTGAGTTTTTTTTTCTTTTCTTTTTTTTTCTCATTGCTTATCTGACATCACTCCACCAGTCAATCAGCAGCACCAAGAACCTGTGGTTGCTAAATCCAGAGCACGTTTCTGTCTGTCTTCTTCACTGACTCACACACAGCACCTTGGACCATACCCTCCTTATTGAACCTCACCAGGCATAGTTTTGGCACATTGTAGATAGTACTCAGAAATTACTTGTTGAATGATTGAAGTTTGAGGATTTAGACTAAGAAATATGGAAGAACCACAGAAACAAAAAATTCCATTTAAGGCTGTATTTTCTGATTTGGAGCACAAGTGCTTATTTCCTATAGGAGAAAAATTTATGTGGGGAAAAAAGCAGTCGGTATCATTTATGCCACAGACAGAGAGACGCATAAGAGGCAGGTTCAAGAGGAAAGATGACTGCCTATCAGAAGTGATCAAGCAGGTTCCCAGTGTGGTCTCTGCTCTCTTTCTCATGTGGCAACCCCTCCTCTTTACATCACTGCTGACGAATGAATGTCCGTCTTTCTAATGTTCACCTGTCAAGACCGACTCTCAGCATGGATGGCATCATCTGATCTGTCCATGACATTGTCCTTGTTCTCCTCGAGCAGCCTTCTGCCTTCCCTGCAGCCCTCGGTTCTGTCAACTCTGTTCTTCCTTCTCCACCCCACCCATTGCCGGGTCAGGCGGAGAGGCTCTGATGGGCCCTCGTGGGCTCCTGTTTGAGCTCCAGGTGCAAAATTGCATCATCGGTGAAGGGAAGGCACAGGTGAAAGCCTGAAGTTGAGCTATGGCACGACACTTAGGAAATGGTTAGCACCCAGTATGGATGGAGTGTAACATTTGAGGAGGGGTGCTAGAAGGGAGAGGGTCAGAAAGAAAAGGAGCCAGCCAAACTCAGTGGATAGACCGTTGGTCTGCGGAGTGAAGGGTTCAATTCTGATCAAGGACATGTACTTTGGTTGTGGGCACATTCCCAGTGGGGAGTGTGCAGGAGGCAGCTGATCAATGTTTTTCTCTCATCGATGTTTCTGACTTTCTATCCCTCTCCCTTCTACTTTGTAAAAAAATCAATAAAATATATATAGAAAGAAAGAAAGAAAGAAAGAAAGAAAGAAAGAAAGAAAGAAAGAAAGAAAGAAAGAACATGAGCCAGATAAGAAAGAGGTTTGGGTACCTGGGCAGGGTTTGGAGTAGACGTTGTCAGCAAATTTGTGTATGGCAAGAATGGTTATTGAGAGAACAAAATAGGTCACTGTTGTGATCAGATGAGGGAGAAATGTGGACTAGTAACTAGTGGTGTCCAGTGGAGGGACATGGAGGGGATGAGTGGTCATCAAGAGTAGAACTGGTCATTAGTATCTCTCACAGAGACTGCTTACAAAATAGGGCAACTGGTTTGGGCACTGGGCTGAAGAGGGGAGGGGAAAGGCAGCAGGGGAGAGGCAGAATTCAGTTGGGTTAACTTGGTGTGAGCTCATCTTCATCCCTCTGGGAAGTGTTAAGTAGACAGTCAGGGACACATAATTTAAGTTCAGGGTATATGTACACCAAGCATGTCAAACTTGCGGCCTGCGGGTTGCATAAGGCCCACAACAAATATTTTTGTAGCCCAGTCAATATTACAGCCTATAAGAAATATTTCAATAAGAATTTTGTACTTAAACCGGTTTGGCTCAGTGGATAGAGTGTCAGCCTGTGGACTGAGGGGTCCCTGATTCAATTCTAGTCAAGGGCATGTACCTTGGTTGTGGGGACATCCCAGTAGGAGATATGCAGGAGGCAGGTGATAGTTGTCTCTCATTGATGTTTCTAACTCTCTATCCCTCTCCCTTCCTCTCTGTAAAAAATCAATAAAATATATTTAAAAAAAAGAATTTTGTAACTTAATTTTTACAATATCCTGTTATACATAATCCTCTCTAATAAAGAGGGACTATGCTAATTGACTCCCACACCATCGAAAATGGTGGCACCCACAGCCAATAAGGAGGGAATATGCTAATTGACTGCCCACCTTCAAAGATGGCACCACCCACAGCCACAAGATGGTGGTGCCCAGTCCCCTCAGCCCCACTGGGGTGGCAGGCATGAGGCAAGGCTGGGCCTGCCTCCAGAGTACTCCAGTCCCCTCAGCCCTCCAGCTGCCCAAGGCACAGGCAAGCCTTGGATGGCAGCTGTTCAGCCAACACCCGAGGACCTGTCAGGCCTTGGATGGTGGCTGCCTGGCTGCACAGGGCCACCCGAGGCTCAGGTAATCAGGGCCGGCCAAGGCTTGCACTGCCTCCCATATGTTAGCGAATATGTTAGCAGCCAATTGCCATGTCATTAGTCTTGGACTGACTTGTTTGGTGTACACAACAGGAAATATTTTGCTTTTGGAGAACAAGAAAAATAGGTTTATTTGTGTTATACTTATTAATTTGTGCAGTTATTAATGTCTGGTAAGTTCATGTTCAAGAAAAAATATTATTTTTTATTAAAATGTTCTGTTGTTTTATGTTAATGATTACTCATTATTTCAGCCCTTTGTATTCAGCATGTCTCTATTGAAATAAACCTATGTTTTTATGAAAATTGAAGCTTTTAGTTTTTTTCAGCCCACATAAACCTAAATCTTGTTTATTTGTTGTGTTATCCTTTGAGTTTGACATGCTTGATGTACATGAAGGCTGCTTTGGAAGTAATTGAAACAGAGATGACAATGGAAAGTTACCAAGTAAGAGTGGGCAGAGTGAGGACACACAGCAGACACCCCAGAAGCACCATAAGTTAGAAAAGAGAGGAAAAGGAACCTATCAAAGAACAGAGAAGGACTGCCAGAGAGAGAGAGAGAGAGAGAGAAGAGGCCAGGAGCCAAGGGAAGACACGCTCAGAAAGGAGGATGAAACACCTGAGGCAGAGCGTCAACACCGAAGGCTGTTCCTCGGGAGGCTGTCAGCGGCTCAGCGGTCTCTATGGACAGAGGGAGGCATGGGCCAGGAGAAGGCACAGGTGAAAGCCTGAAGTTGACTAGGGAGAGGGGAGGCGGGTGACAAGTGTAGAAAATTCTTTCCAAAGTATTCTCAGCCTGAGCCAGGAAGATCTCGCCTATTCCTAAGAATCAGGAGGCACAGATGTCTGTGTCAGGGAAGAAAGGGAGTTGTTATGCAGCGGCCTTTATTTTCTCTGTGAAATTGAAAAGTGGTGGAGTTGGGGAAGCTTAGTGGTTTGAGGAGGAATGGGGGAGGTCTGAGCCAGCGTCCTGGAGAAGGAGGGGGAAGTGACAGGCTGCAGAGCATGGCTGAGTGGACCCTCGAGTCTCTGAGATTACTGGCTTCCACCAGCAACACCCTCAGGAGCCCTGGAGTGGGACAGGGGCAGGAAGTAGTGGAGTTAGTCCTGACGTGGCTTCTCTCCAGGCAGGGATGATACAGGGATGCGAGGCAGTAGAAGATGCTGTAAGAAGAGCTGCAATAAGGTAGCTTGTAATATGGCTTTGGTAGGGAGGGTATGTGTTAGTTTTCTATCACTGCAGGACAGTTCACGTCTAACCAATGCTGCAAACAAACTCCATTCATCTGTGATAAGGCAGAAGTCTGAGTCTGGCTTAGCTGGGCCCTTTCCTCAGTCTCACAAAGCTGCAGTCAAGCTGTGGGCAGCGCCCGTGGCCTCACTTAGAGCTCGGACCCTCTTCTGAGCTCATTCAGGTTGCTTGTGATGGTCTCTCTGAGGTCCCTGAGTTCTGCTGGCTGTTAGATCACTATTGGCTCCTAGAAGAGATCCCCCTCCACAGGCAGACACCTCTCTCCTCAGGGCTTTGCTTTCTTCCTCCCAGACCCTCTGCGCTTAAAGAGCTCACCCCGTTGGGTCAGCCTCCCTCCCCAAGGCAATCTTTCTTTTGACTAGCTCAAAGGCAAGTGATTCAGAGCCTTGTTCAAATTTATAAAATTCCTTTTACCAAAGAATGTAGCACGAGACTGATGAACAAGAACAGACCCAGAGATAAGGAGCCATGTGTCAGACTATTGGACCTCAAAGGGAGGGTGGGGATAAAAGGGAGAGATCAACTAAATAGCTTGTGTGCATACACATGAGCCTGACCAGTGGTCAAGGATAATAGAGGGGTGGGGGCATGAGTGGGGAGGAGTGGGGGACTGGAATGGAGGGTTAAGGACAAATATATGATACCTTAATCAATAAAGAAATTAAAAAAAATAATGTAGCATGATCACAGGAGTTATGGCACAGGTTCCACCCACACACAACGGAAGGTGACTATATAGGAGGAGGGCAAAGTCATGTGTAAAGGAAGTCCTGGATAAATAGAAAGAAGTGAGAAGGAAAACCCCTATTTTGTAAAAAAACTGCTGTTTGGAATTTTCTGCTGTTTTTCTTAGATGGCTTCTTATTCTAAAAAAAAAAAAAAAATGTTTGCTTTCTAGCCTGCTTTAGCCTGCTTGAATAATGAGGAAGATAAACTTGGCTGTCTGACCTTGTAGGCCAGAGACTAGATATGCCCATACTCTCAATGCCATGCCAGGTGCATTTTTTAATTGGAGAGAACTGTGTTGTTTTCAAGGCCAGCAGCAAGATAATCACTAAATGCACATAGGGCTGGCTCTTTAATAAAAAGGGAAGTTCTGCTTGTAACCTTGCTTAGAATTTGAATTCATTTTCTCTAAGCCATCACACAATGAACAAAGTGAATCTCCAAACTCTCCTGCATTGTTTGATTGTTCCGGATCTCTGTAACAGAAGGGGCTAACAGAAATTGAGGGGATGGGGGTAGGTAGCTGTTCCTGAGTGCAAGTATAGCAGAATTAGGATTAGGTGTGATGAAAGAAATGAAGAATAGTCACCCAGAGCAGGGAGGGGCAGTTTAGGCTGATGGGACCAGATTCTCTCGATGGCCCTCCATCCTTATTCAGTGACCTCTGCCACCTGGTCCAAGCTGGACTTCTAAAAAACTCTAGCTCTAGCCGGTTTGGCTCAGTGGATAGAGTTTTGGCCTGCAGACTGAAGGGTCTGTAGTTTGATTCCGGCCAAGGGCACATGCCCATGTTGCGGGCTCAATCCCCAGTAGGGGGTGTGGAGGAGGCAGCCAATCAATGATTCTCTCTCATCATTGACGTTTCTATTTCTCTCTCCCTCTCCCTTCCTCTCTGAAATCAATAAAGAAATATATTTAAAAACAATAAAAATAAAAAACTCCAGAAACCGCCACACAACTTATACCTTTGGTTATAACAGTGAGAAAGCCACTTTCTGAGCATTATATGCACAGTAAGTGCCATTTTTATAAACACACACATCATTAAAGGGCTTATCTCCATTATTAAAGAGTGCCTATTTATTTATTTTTTTGTGGTGGAATGTAGAAAGTTTTTACTTTCTGTGTTGGGCTTTTCTAGATTTTCCCTATGCATGGTAATAAATGTGTACAGCTTTGTAACTAAAAAAAAGCCGATGAAATAATTTCCAGAAAAGAGAGGAAACATTGATTTATGATGGAGATCCAGAAGGTTGATTTGTGATTGAGAGAGGAATGAGGACAGGACTAGATAACAGTTGGGAGAAGAAACATTTTTAGATTCAACAGAAGGGACCAACTTCTCTTCCATTGTCAAAATGTTTACAAACAGTCTGAAGTGTTTTTAGGCTTGGGATTTTAGGCTTGGTTGTATTTGTTGTGGAGTTTATTCTCTTCACAAAATGAGACTCAAAAAGAATAAAATGTGGACAACAGACAACAGCTCAGGCTGCAAATGAGGCAGAAGTGCCGAAACTGGTTTGGCTTAATGGATAGAGTGTCATCGGCCTGCTGACTGAAAGGTCCCAGGTTTGATTCCAGTCAGGGGCATGTACCTTGGTTGTGAGCACATCCTCAGTGGGAGGTGTGCAGGAGGCAGCTGATCGCTGATTCTTTCTCATCGATGTTTCTAGCTCTCTGTCCCTTTCTCTTCCTCTCCGTAAAAAATCAATAATATATATATATATATATATATATATATATATATATATATATATTAAATGAGGCAGAAGTAAATACCAAGATCTTGAAAATGTCAAGCTCTCCTTTTAATATTTGTCTACATGGTAGTCCCATTCCAGCACCTTCCGTGACCCCTCCCCCAGATAAAGGGCATCCTAAAATTTTCTATTTACGCGCGATGTCTAGCTCCAAGCCACTCCCCAGGCCCTGAAGGGTCTTTCCTGTTGGCTCTAGAGGTCACAGCTCTACCAGCAGCCCTGGGAGGCAGCCCTCAGCCCACCGTCAATAGGGAAGCAGTCCAGCTGGAATCTAACCTGTTCTTGTCCTTTTAGGTTGACAAAAGAATAAGTTAAAGATTTTTTTACATTATCCTATGCTCCTTAGTGCCTTTTGGAAGTAGGAACAGCCTTGGGCATGCAGATGGGAGCCCTGTCAGTACTCTGGTAATGTAACTACATAGTTTGTAGCTTGTGATGCAAATCAAGTTTCTAGCTGCCATTACACTTCTCGGTGGGGACTGGTGCAAACACAATTTCATTCGGCTGTCAGGGCTCATGGGGTCAGAAGTTGGGAGTAGATAATTGGTCTGAACCAGCCCCTAGGGCAGCTGTACCAAGAAGGCTCTTGGGCTCCGTGGGTAAAGCAGGAACATGACTTGGGCCTCTTCTCCCGCAGAGAGGTGTGTGTGAGAGCTCCTTCTCTGCCAGGCTGCTGGCAGGCACCACGTGTATGTGAAGCATGAAAGGCATATTGTGGGGACCAGAGTGCAGAGTGAGATTTGTCAGCCAGCCAGAAACACGCTGTGTCAGGATGGATTAAGAGGGAGAAATTAAGACCCACGGTTCCAAACACCCTCACATAGTTTCCTCCTTGCCAGGGTTTTCAAAGGATTATATTTAAAAAAAAAAAAAAAAAAAAAAAACAGTGTAGTTTCGAGTTATTCAAGTTTACAGGATAGTGTTTACTTTGCTTATTTCCTGCTAGAACTTAAAGCAGAAAGAGTATTAAGCTCTCTGAGCTTTGCAGTGTGTCAGGCAGGCTAGAAAAGCTTGTTTAAATCCATGGAGTAGAAAACATAAGCCGCATGTCCTAGGCAACAGGCAAAGACACTTGCTGCCTAGGCAGTAAAATATTTTATTGAAAAGGCCATGACCTAAGCCAAAGCTCTTATTTAGTCATGAGAGTGGTATGCTCAGCACCTGCCTAATCTTCCATCACGGAGCACACCTGCGGCCTGTGGTGTGGGACTCCCCAGCTGACGACACCACTGGCAGGTGACCTGGGAGTCGAGATGCAGGTGATAACAGCAGGATGGTGGACTTTCAGGTTGAACAAAATGATAAGTTAAAGACTTTCGACATTAGACTGTTCTCCTTAGTGCCTTTGTTGCCCCCACTCATTCCCTGCCCCCCCCAAAAAAATGAAACACAACACAACAGAATTTAACAACGACCCATAGATGATTATAGTTCTGGGAAAGCTCTGGGATACAATTAAGACACTGCAGCAAAAACTGAGGATAACCACATAGAAAAATCACGGAATCATTTATTTCCCCTATGTCACTGACCCCGAGATGGAACATCTCCATGACTAAAGGAATCCCCCCACTGTGAATCCCCTACAGGGAAAGGGAGGGGAGGGGCTGTAGCAGCCTTATCACTGAGGATCCTGCAGCCCTCGCACTGCCAAGGACCCCACTGTCTCAACTGACACAAACTCCAGCGGCCAGTCACAACCAGAGCCCACACCACAGCTAACATCATGTATGAAGAAAAAGCTTTTCCTCAAAGATTCGATACCAGACAAGGATGCCCATTCTCACTACTTATCCAATATAGCACTAGAAGTTCTAGCCAGAGCAATCAGAGAAGAAAAAGAAATAAAAGGCATCCAAATTGGAAAGGAAGAAGTAAAATGATCTGTTTGAGGAAGGCATGATCATAAGGGTAGAAAAAGTGTTAGAACTGGCAAACGAATTCAGTAAAGTTGCAGGACACAAAATAATCTAATTTTAAAATGGCAAAAGATCACCCTGGCTGGTGGTCAGTTGGGTGGGCATTGTCCCATGCACTTAAGGTTACTGGTTAGCCCATAGGCTAACCTGTATGGTTCAGAGCTTGAGTGTTGACCCAGGAAACAAGAGGTCACAGTTCAATTCCTGATCAGGGCACATGCTCGGGTTGTAAGCTTGACTCCTGTTGGGGGCCTTGCAGGAGGCAGTCCATGGGTGATGTTCCTCTTTCATCAATGTTTCTCTATATATATCCCTTTCCCTTTCTCTCTCTCTCTCTATCAAAAAAAAAAATCAATAAAACATATTTAGGGAAGGAAGGAAGGAAGGAAGGAAGGAAGGAAGGAAGGAAGGAAGGAAGGAAGGAAGGAAGGAAGAAAGGAAGGAAGGAAGGAAAGAAGGAAGGAAGGAAAAGTCCTAGCAGGTTTGGTTCAATGGATAGATCATCAGCCTGCGGACCGAAGGGGGCCAAGTTCAGTTCAGGCTGTTCAAGGGCATGCATCTTGGTTGCAAGCTCTTTCCCAACCCTACCCTGTCAGGGCACGTGCAGGAGGCAACAAATTGGTGTGTTTCTCTCACATCGATATTTCTCAGCGCACAGGCCGATATTTCTCTTTGTCTTTCCCTCTCTCTTCCACTCTCGAAAAATCAATGGGAGAATATCCTCAGGTGAGAAAGGAAGGAAGGAAGAAAGGGAGGGAGGGAGGGGAGGAGGGAGGGAGGGAAGGAGGGAGGGGGAAAGGAGGAAGGGAGGAAAAGGAAAGGGAAAAGAAAAGGAAAGGAAAGGAAAGGAAAGGAAAGGAAAGGAAAGGAAAGGAAAGGAAAGGAAAGGAAAGGAAAGGAAAGGAAAGGAAAAAAAGAACAAGAAAAGAAGAAAAGAAGAAAAGAAAAGAAGAGAAGAGAAGAGAAGAGAAGAGAAGAGAAGAGAAGAGAAGAGAAGAGAAGAGAAGAGAAGAGAAGAGAAGAGAAAAGAAAAGAAAAGAAAAGAATAGCAAAGCTGAGCTGAAACTGGTTTGGCTCAGTGGATAGAGCGTCGGTCTGGGGACTGAAAGGTCCCGGGTTCAATACCAGTCAAGGGCATGTACCTTGGTTGCGGGAACAACCCCAATAGGGAGTGTGCAAGAGGCAGCTGGTCGATGTTTCTCTCTCATTGATGTTTCTAGCTCTCTATCCCTCTCCCTTCCTCTCTGTAAAAAATCAATAAAATATATTTTAAAAAGAAAAAAGAAAAGAAAAGAAAAGAAAAGAAAAGAAAAGAAAAGAAAAGAAAAGAAAAGAAAAGAAAAGAAAAGAAAAGCTGATTTGATTCCCAGGCAGCTCGATTCCTAGTAGGGGGTGGCAGGAGGCAGCTGATGGATATTTCCCTCTCTCTTCCCCTCTCCCTTCTTCTCCCTCTAAAAATCATTTTTTAAAAATCTAGAAAAAAGCCGAGACCGGTTTGGCTCAATGGATAGAGCGTCGGCTTGGGGACTCAAGGGTCCCGGGTTCGATTCTGGTCAAGGGCATGTACCTTGGTTGCGGGCATATCCCCAGTAGGGGGTATGCAAGAGGCAGCTGATGGATGAGTCTCTCTCATCGATGTTTCTAGCTCTCTAGCTCTCTCCCTTCTTCTCTATACAAAATCAATAAAAATATTTTTTTTAAAAAATATAGAAAAAAATTTAATGGGTAAAGGATCTGAAGAGACATTTCACAAAAGTTGATAAACAAATTCCAACAGGTACATTAAAAAATGTTCAACATTAATAGTCATGAAGGAATTGAAAACCTACACCACAATGAGACATCACATTACATCTGTTAGGATGGCTTTTATAAAAAAGACAAAAGATAACAAGTGATGGTGAGGATGTAGAGAAAAGGGAACCTTTGTGCACTGTTAGTGGAAAAGTAAACAGGTACAACTATTTTGGAAAAGCAGTATGGAGGTTCTTTAAAAATTTTTAAAAAGAGCTACCACATGATCCACCAATACCCCTTCTGGGTATATATCCAATGGAAATAAAATCAGTATGTTGAAGAGATATCCACTCTCCCATGTTCATGGTAGCTTTATTGACAATAGCCAAAACATGGAAAGAACCTAAATGTCCACTGAGACACAAATGGATAAAGAAAATGGAGTATGGCATATACATATGATAGAATATTATTCAGTCTTAAAAATCAAAGAAGGTAGGGGAGGGTCGGTGGGTGGGAGATAATCAACTAAAGACTTTGTTTGTACATATGCATAACCTATGGACTCAGACAATTAGGTGGTGAAAGCCTGGGGTAGGGGGTGGGGGCAGGCTAGATGGGATTAATGGGGAGAAAGGGACATATGTAATACTTTCAACAATAAAGATAAACAAAATTAAGGAATCCAGACATTTGAAGTAACATAAATGTATCTGGAGGAAATTATGCTAAGTGAAATGAGTCATACATATACAGCATAATCTCACTTACATATAGAATCTAAAAAAGTCAAATTTACAGTATCAGAAAATAGAATGGTGGTTGCTAGGGGACATAGGGAAGGGGAAATGGGGAAATTATGGTCAAAGGGTTCAAAGTTTCAGTTATGCAGGATGAATAAGTCCTGGAAAACCAATATATGACAATGCAACTAGAGTTAGCAATACTATATTGTGTACTTGAAATTTGATGAATCTTAAGTGTGCCACACACACACACACTCACACACACACACACACACACACACGTAATTATTTAAGGCAATGGAGGTATTAATTAGGTTGACATGATGATCATTTCACAGTGTGTACATATATCAAAGCATTGTATTGTTCACCTTAAATACATATAATTTTTATTTGGGAAAAAAAGGAGTGGTTCAGGATGGGGCAGGCATGCTCAGCCAGGCTCTGATAGACTGAGGAGGGATATTCTTCTTCAGCTTCTGACGTGCAGGCGATAACTGGCTGCTGGGTTACCAGTTACCTGCCACCCTTTAAATGTCGGCACATAGTAAATATTTAATTCACAGTGATAGGACTAAAACCACCAGGACAATCAGTAGTGAACCTGCTCATATCCCACCACACTATTCTGGGAGCAGTGTTTTTAGCAGCTGAATTCATCTTCGTTCTATTTTCACTTTGAACAGGTGTAATCAGTCCTTCATGTATAGTTGCCAAACGCAGGACAAAACAAAAATAAGAAATATTGCCAAGGAGATACTTACGCTCCAGCCTCCCAATTATTTCTCTACATGCAAAGTGACCACAAATGACAAACAAAGGAGCTATGTTCTAAAGGGCAGCAGCACCCGAAACCAGTCCTACAGCCTATGGGCCCCCCAAAGCCACACAGCCAGGATACAGTCTCTGGGAGGCTGATCACTCTGGGCTCACCAGGAATTTGGGGTTCAGTCATGGTCACTGAGTGGCTCCCCTTGCAGGCTCCTGGGTCAAAGCCAGCTCAGTCTTCTCAGTCCTTCTTCCCCAATGGCAAATACCTTTTTTTTTTTTTTTTTTAAAGATATTTTATTGATTTTTTGCAGAGAGGAAGGGAGAGAGAGAGCCAGAAACATCGATGAGAGAGAAACATCAATCAGCTGCTTCCTGCATACCCCCTTCTAGGGATGTGCCTGCAACCAAGGTACATGCCTTTAACCAGATTTAAACCTGGGACCCTTGAGCCCGCAGGCCAGCGCTCTACCCACTGAGCCAAACCAGTTTTGGCAGCAAATACCTTTTGAGCTAAAGTAGATTCCCATCTTTTCCTGGGATCTGGTTCAGTCCGAGCACGTTTCCCAGGAGATTATAATATGCTGCGCCTTTTGTTGTTTCTGGTCAGAATTACCATGCCCAGCATTATGGAGGCAGAAACCCCTCATCCTGCCCCTGTGTTCTTAGTGTGTGTTCGTATTTCCTCAAACACATACTGTGGATTATATGCTTGGTCCATCCTATTACTCAGCTGGGCCTTTGAATTCTGTAATTAATTTCGGTAAAGAAAAATTAACATTTTTAAGTTCCCTACAGACTTTTCTTGTATGGATGCTCCCATGAGCAGTCTAGTATTATTTTGGGGATATAATGTTGTCCTGAATGTCTCCAAAGGCTCTGTTAGTTTCATATTTCTTAAAGTTCTTGCCTGTTTCTGAATTAGTACCATCACATCTGGGCTGATGGTTCTAGTCCTACCTGTGGTCCTTCTATTCTGACCTGTCTGAGGACCCTGAGGTACCTGGAGGGCTATGCAGGTTTGTAAACAAAGAGCCAAGTTTACGAGTATTTGGAGCTGGCATAGGAGTCCTCCGCAGTTATATGACTCTGTCACATCTGCTATCTCCATTTCCCTCATTCCAGACCTGGTATCTCATCTTCATCTGGAGGGTCACTTTCCATTGATCCTTCAGATCAACAAAAGGCAGAGATAAAAACATAAATAGACCAGGGGGAAAAAAGCACACCCCCCCCCCCTAAAGAAAAAAAAAAAAGATAAAATATGAGTTCAGTATACTGAGGAGGTAAGTGTTTCTGGATCATGAATGAGTCAGTGTTTACATTTTCATTCTGCATTCTCTCTGTCTGGGCTAACATCATCTTCTCTTTAGGAAATACACAAAAAAACAGCCAAAGCTTGCAAGTGTAAGTATAAAGAAGAAATAGACTCTTTTTAGTTGTTGTTGTTAATCCTCACCCTATCTTTTTTTCCACTGATTTTTAGAGAGAGTGGAAAGGAGGGGAGGGAGAGAGAAAGAGAGAGAGACACATTGATGGGTTGCCTCCCCCATGCATCCTGGCCAGGGCGGGGAATGAGCCTGCAATCCAGGTACGTGCCCTTGACCTAGAATCAAACCTAGGACTCTTCGCTGCTGAGCTGACACTCTATCACTGAGCCACATTGGCCTGGGCAGAAAGAGACTCTTAATCACAATTTATGTAGCCTGTTCCTGGCTGGACTGCACGCTGGGCACACTTGTGTCCTGGGCAGAGGGAATGTGCTAACTGGAGTACTTGGCAGAGGAAAGACAGAAGGCTGTCCCGAAGGAGCGGACTTTGGGCCTTTAAATAGCAGGGTTGTTTGTCTATAGCTGCAAGAACCCAAGGATCAAATACCACGTGTTTTCTTCAAGAAGTGCCCACTGATAACAGAAATATAAACACACCTTCACAGTGTGAATATGCTGAAATACTGCAGGTTACGATTATGCTATAATTAAGTGAAGTGGCCCTGTAGGAAGGGAAACCTAGAGTAGCCGTCACAAAAATTTCAGGAGCAATATTCTCAGCATTTGGTGAGTCACTATTCTCCAGAAATAAACACAAACACAGCCCAGGGCAGAAGACTGCTTGGTCATTTCATACAGGAGGGTTTTCAGTGGTGCTGACTGCAGTTTCTGATAAACATGAGGGACCTACATTAATAATTCTTTGAGGCTTTCTACTAATTATCTCTAAAGGTGGCTCAGGGGATCCTCGGGCTATAAATAAGTCATAGTCCCAAAGCTAATCCATGTCTGACATTTGGAATAATGTCACCCATGGTATTTCAGGTCCCCACTGACTCACCAAATACAACTGAGGGTGAATCCTATGTCTTTTCAAAGTATCTCTATATGTATTAAATCACGCCAAACACCTAACATATAGCGATAATGAATCAGGACCGGTGAATCTGATAGTAATAGTGGCTTTTGGGTGAATAAATAAGAACCCTTGTTTCCTGAGTGACAAACTCTGATGGTATGATCCCCATGTTACAGATCAGTAAACCGAGGTTTGGAAAGGGTAAGCAACTCAGACGAGTTCACAGTGGAGGTCAGGCTGCCAAGACAGGCCCTCCCTGTCATCCTTGCCACCCAGCTGTATGTGATGTCTGTAGATAGGCCCAGCCTGGTTCCGGGGTCCTGCAGACAGGGCTGTGCAGCTCCAGAAAGAAGAGGAGCTATGGGAGAGAAGTTCCTGCCCTGCTTTGGGCAGCGCTGGGCTTGGTCTCAGTGTCTGACCCAGACCCTTCTTCCGTGCACGTCTTTCACAGGACGCATCACGGCCACCGTGTCAAACCCCTCCCACCCTGGCCATGCTCATCCCCACCCCCACGTGCTCCATTTCCCTCTCAATAACCATCTCTTTTCCCCAGCAGCAGTGGACTGAACCTTCCTAGAAGTGTGGCCACGAATGAACCAGGTCTCTGAACCTTTACAATAGCTGGCAGTGCACCCAGGCGAGGTGGAACAGGAACCAGCGGAGGAAGAGTTACTTTGCTGGTGTTTTCTCAGAAATTACAGGTCCTTTTAAGGTTCCCCATTGGCCCACGGTGATGGCCGGATCTGAGGCAGGGCAGGCACCACTCTTTAAGCTGGTTCACAAGCCAGGGGCTGCCTATCGATGACCATGGAAAATATTGGATCCTGCCCTGTCCAAGAGCTGGACCCACAGGGCCCCTCGGAGGACACGGATTCAGAGTCTAGTGAGACGTTGTTGTGAATAGAGACCCCAGCATTTCTAAACCAAACTGTGTAATGTTGTGAGCACCCCAATTCGAGGCAAATGGCTCCACTGCCTACTTAGGGGGTCTTGGCTGCACTTGGTACTGGTTGTTCTTTATCATCTACCCTCATCTTTTTAGATGACAGTTATTTCTTAGTGGCTGCAGTGTGTTATGACAGAACATCTCGCTTTCATTACCATGCAAATCTGTTTGTTCTTGTTTTCTTTAGGCCTAAAGCTAGAGTTTGAGGTTCAGAGCTAAAATATTCAGACGAACTGCAGGTTGGTCTGAAAACTGCATGTTCACATGGGATGTTGGTATACTATCTAATAAGAGTAATATGCAAATTGACCATCACTCCAACACACAAGATGGCTGCCCCCATATGGAAACAAGATGTCCGCCACAAGATGGCCAGCAGGGGAGGGCAGTTGTGAGGGACCAGACCAGCAGGGGAGGGCAATTGGGAGGAACCAGCCCAGCAGGAAAGGGCAGTTGGGGGTGACCAGGTCAGCAAGGGAGAGCAGATAGGGGTGACCAGGCCTGCAGGGGAGGGCAGTTGGAGGTGGCCAGACCAGCAGGGAAGGGCACTTGGAGGTGACAAGCCAGCAGGGGAGGGCAGTTAGGGGCAATCGGGCTGGCAGAGGAGTGGTTAGGGGGTGATCAGGCTGGCAGGCAGAAGCAGTTAGGGGCAATCAGGCAGGCAGGCAGGCAAGTGGTTGGGAGCCAATAGTCCTGGATTGTGAGAGGGATGTCCGACCGCCCGTTAAATGGGAAGTTAGACATCCCTTAAGGGGTTTCAGATTGGAAAGGGTGCAGGCTGGGCTGAGGGACGTACATCCCCCGTGCATGAATTTCGTACACTGGGCCGCTAGTACATGATAATTCAGAATGAATGTCTTTGTGTGTCTCAACAAGAGCAGTGGT